>CM042402.1:930391-1045391 GCA_023634145.1 Thymallus thymallus | reverse complement strand
ATCTGCAATGTGTTCTCTTTCTACCATTGTTGCACATACAGTATATTCAGAAAGTATTCAGACCCCTTGACTTTTTTCACATTTTGTTACATTACAGATTTTTTCTGAAATGGATTAAATCGTTGTATTTTCGGTTGCGACTAAAATGTAAAATGAACAAGTCAATGAGATGATATGATATTTTTCACATTTGATGTCTATGTGGTGTGTTGTGTGTGATGTGTTTGATGTCCAGGTTTGAGCCATGCTCTAACTTGACAGCGGAGGTATACCTGCGATCCTACCTGACCCCCTGCATCAACGACTGTGGGACCTACGGACAGTGCAAACTGCTACGTACTAACAACTATCTGTATGCTGCCTGCGAGTGCAAAGCAGGTGACTAATGTTCAAATCAAATCAAAGTTCATTGGTCGGGCACACATTTTGCAGACGTTATTGCAGGTGCAGCAAAATGCTTCTAATTCTCCAACAGTGCAGCAAAATGCTTCTAATTCTCCAACAGTGCAGCAAAATGCTTCTAATTCTCCAACAGTGCAGCAAAATGCTTCTAATTCTCCAACAGTGCAGAAAAATGCTTCTAATTCTCCAACAGTGCAGCAAAATGCTTGTAATTCTCCAACAGTGCAGCAAAATGCTTCTAATTCTCCAACAGTGCAGCAAAATGCTTCTAATTCTCCAACAGTGCAGCAAAATGCTTCTAATTCTCCAACAGTGCAGCAAAATGCTTCTGTTTTTCCAAAAGTGCCACAAAATTAATAGTCTATTTACTACTAAAGCCCAAAGAAATGCATTGAATAACACATTCATAAATGGCAAAAATACAGTTTTAAAAAGTTTCATTAGGAATAAAGTTGAAGTTTTCATCAAGGATCTCTCTGTACTTTGCTCCGTTCATCTCTGCCTTGATCCTCACTAGTCTCCCAGTCTTCACTGTAGGGATGGTGCTACGTTTCTTCCAGATGTGATGCTTGGCATTCAGGTCAAAGAGTTCAATTTTCATTTCTTTAGGTGTCTTTTGGCAAACTCCAAGTGGGCTGTCATGTGCCTTTTACTGAGGAGTGGCTTCCGTCTGGCCACTTTACCATGAAGGCCTGGTGGAGTGCTGTGGAGATGGTTGTCCTTCTGGAAGGTTCTCCCCTCTCCACAGAGGATCTCTAGAGCTCTGTCAGAGTGACCATTTAGGTTCTTCGTCACCTTCCTGACTAAGGAGCTTCTCCCCCGATGGCTCAGTTTTGGTGGTTCCAAACTTCTTCCATTTAAGAATGACACAACACTACATAAAGAGAGACACCACAACACTACATAAAGAGAGACACCACAACACTACATAAAGAGAGACACCACAACACTACATAAAGAGAGACACCACAACACTACATAAAGAGAGACACCACAACACTACATAAAGAGAGACACCACAACACTACATAAAGAGAGACACCACAACACTACATAAATAGAACTATTGTAAAATAGATTGTGTCCATAACATGTATATAGTCTGTATAAACTAGAAATAGATGACTAAGTGTTGTTGTCCATTTGTTTACTCCAATTAGGGGAGGGGCTAGGGTTAGGGGAAAATAATAAACAAAAAATATATATATTTGTATATATACAGTGGGGAGAACAAGTATTTGATACACTGACGATTTTGCAGGTTTTCCCACTTACAGAGCATGTAGAAGTCTGTAATTTTTATCATAGGTACACTTCAACTGTGAGTGACGGAATCTAAAACAAAAATCCAGAAAATCACATTGTATGATTTTTAAGTAATTAATTTGCATTTTATTGCATGACATAAGTATTTGATACATCAGAAAAGCAAAACTTAATATTTGGTACAGAAACTTTTGTTTGCAATTACAGAGATCATACGTTTCCTGTAGTTCTTGACCAGGTTTGCACACACTGCAGCAGGGATTTTGGCCCACTCCTCCATACAGACCTTCTCCAGATCCTTCAGGTTTCGGGGCTGTCGCTGGGCAATACGGACTTTCAGCTCCCTCCAAAGATTTTCTATTGGGTTCAGGTCTGGAGACTGGCTAGGCCACTCCAGGACCTTGAGATGCTTCTTACGGAGCCACTCCTTAGTTGCCCTGGCTGTGTGTTTCGGGTCGTTGTCATGCTGGAAGACCCAGCCACGATCCATCTTCAATGCTCTTACTGAGGGAAGGAGGTTGTTGGCCAAGATCTCGCAATACATGGCCCCATCCATCCTCCCCTCAATACGGTGCAGTCGTCCTGTCCCCTTTGCAGAAAAGCATCCCCAAAGAATGATGTTTCCACCTCCATGCTTCACGGTTGGGATGGTGTTCTTGGGGTTGTACTCATCCTTCTTCTTCCTCCAAACACGGCGAGTGGAGTTTAGACCAAAAAGCTCTATTTTTGTCTCATCAGACCACATGACCTTCTTCCATTCCTCCTCTGGATCATCCAGATGGTCATTGGCAAACTTCAGACGGGCCTGGACATGCGCTGGCTTGAGCAGGGGGACCTTGCGTGAGATGCAGGATTTTAATCCATGACGGCGTAGTGTGTTACTAATCGTTTTCTTTGAGACTGTGCTCCCAGCTCTCTTCAGGTCATTGACCAGGTCCTGCCGTGTAGTTCTGGGCTGATCCTTCACCTTCCTCATGATCTTGCATGGTGACCCAGACCGAGGGAGATTGACCGTCATCTTGAACTTCTTCCATTTTTGTATAATTGTTGTTGCCTTCTCACCAAGCTGCTTGCCTATTGTCCTGTAGCCCATCCCAGCCTTGTGCAGGTCTACAATTTTATCCCTGATGTCCTTACACAGCTCTCTGGTCTTGGCCATTGTGGAGAGGTTGAAGTCTGTTTGATTGAGTGTGTGGACAGGTGTCTTTTATACAGGTAACAAGTTCAAACAGGTGCAATTAATACAGATAATGAGTGGAGAACAGGAGGGCTTCTTAAAGAAAAACTAACAGGTCTGTGAGAGCCGGAATTCTTACTGGTTGGTAGGTGATCAAATA
The DNA here is from genome assembly GCA_023634145.1 of Thymallus thymallus. Classification (NCBI taxonomy): domain Eukaryota; kingdom Metazoa; phylum Chordata; class Actinopteri; order Salmoniformes; family Salmonidae; genus Thymallus; species Thymallus thymallus. The sequence goes on along the minus strand of CM042402.1, from coordinate 1,042,386 downwards.
CTTATATCATGCAATAAAATGCAAATTAATTACTTAAAAATCATACAATGTGATTTTCTGGATTTTTGTTTTAGATTCCGTATCTCACAGTTGAAGTGAACCTATGATAAAAATTACAGACCTCTACATGCTTTGTAAGTAGGAAAACCTGCAAAATCGGCAGTGTATCAAATACTTGTTCTCCCCACTGTATATATACAGCGGGTGAACACGTCACCATTTTTCTCAGTAAATATATTTCCAAAGGTGCTATTGACATTAAATTTTCACCAGATGTTGGTAACAACCCAAGTAATCCATACATACAAAGAAACCAAAACAAATAAGTTATGTGTAATAATGTGAAATGACACAGGGAAAAAGTATTGAACACATGAAGAAGGGGAGGTTCAAAAAGGCATGGAAAGCCAAGACAACAGCTGAAAACTATCAGTAATTAAAAAGCAATCCAGCCCCCTGTCAGTGCAAATTAATATCAGCTGGTTCAGTCCCAACTGATGGCCTACAAAAAGGTCTCAAATTACAAAACTACATTTAGTGTTTACGGGCATATTCAATCTCTCCCTATCCCAGTCTGCTGTCCCCTCATGCTTCAAGATGGCCACCATTTTTCCTGTAGCCAAGAAGGCAAAGGTAACTGAACTAAATGACTATCAACCCGTAGCATCACCTCTGTCATCATGAAGTGCTTTGAGAGACTAGTCAAGGACTAGTCAAGGATCAACTCCACCTTACCTGACACCCTAGACCCACTTCAATTTGCTTACTGTCCCAATAGATCCACAGATTATACAATCGCCATCACATTACACACTGCGCTCTGACATATACAGTATGTATACTGTATATTCTTAATCCATTCCTTACTTAGATTTATGTGTATTTGGGTATATGTTGTGAAACTGTTATATATTACTTGTTAGATATTACTGCACTGTCGGAGCTAGAAGCACAAGCATTTCGCTACACTGGTAATAACATCTGCTAAACATGTGTACGTGACCAATAAAATGAGATTTGATTTGATTTGATAACCACCTCTTAGCCAGTCATCTGGAGACGGTGTTTTCTCCATCTAACTACCTTACTCTAATAACACTGGTTTCAAAACTCCATCCTCCAGAACGTAAAGAGCAACACGTATGCAGCTCCACTATAGATTTCAAAAACAGCAGCGTTCGACAGGATTACCAACACAGACTGACCAGCTCAAATAGACAGAAGCCTTCTATATGGCAGACCAATCCACACTCCTCTCTCGGCATGTCCAGCCCACTCATTATCTCAGCCAATCATGGCTAGTGGGAAGGTTGCTGTCTCTTTCTGTGGCTTAACCAACAAGGCTCATTATTTAACAATTTTATTCGTATTTACAGATGGCTTACACGTTTGTTTTCTAAGGGACATGAAAGTCAATGTGTCTAAAGTGTTCCACAGGGATGCTGGTCCATGTTGACTCCAATGCTTCCCACAGTTGTGTCAAGTTGGCTGGATGTCCTTTGGGTGGTGGACCATTCTTGATACACACAGGAAACTGTTGAGCGTGAAAAACCCAGCAACATTGCAGTTCTTGACACAAACCGGTGCACCTGGCATCTTCTACCATACCCCGTTCAAAGGCACTTACATCTTTTGTCTTGCCCATACACCCTCTGAATGGCACACATTAAAAATCCTTCTTTAACCTGTCTCCTCCCCTTCATCTACACTGATTGAAGTGGTTTTAACAGGTGACATCAATAAGGGATTTTACCTGGATTCACCTGGTCAGTCTGTCATGGAAAGAGCAGGTGTTCATAATGTTTTATATATTCAGTTTACAATCACACCCCAACCCGGCTTGGAGGGGAAACCAAACTAGGAGGCCCGATGCAGCCCAAACACACACAGGTTCCACCGGCTCCGAAAAGGGGTTACAGAAGCCACATTTTCCCTAATATTTACCTGAGAAGCCTGAACTGTCAGAGCCCCATATAGGGAACCAGAACCTGCTGCAACTTGGCTACGCACACTGACACGCTGCCACTGCAGCCCAAGTCCATAGACCCCACGGTTCCAAGAACATTAGTTACCTTGTGAGCCTGAAATGTCAGAACTCATACAAGGAACCGGAAGTCCAAAACAACAGAACACCTGTAGTGACTCAATTCCATAACAACAGAACACCTGTAGTGACTCAATTCCATAACAACAGAACACCTGTAGTGACTCAATTCCATAACAACAGAACACCTGTAGTGACTCAATTCCAAAACAACAGAACACCTGTAGTGACTCAATTCCATAACAGAACACCTGTAGTGACTCAATTCCATAACAGAACACCTGTAGTGACTCAATTCCATAACAACAGAACACCTGTAGTGACTCAATTCCATAACAACAGAACACCTGTAGTGACTCAATTCCATAACAACAGAACACCTGTGGTGACTCAATTCCATAACAACAGAACACCTGTAGTGACTCAATTCCATAACAACAGAACACCTGTAGTGACTCAATTCCATAACAACAGAACACCTGTGGTGACTCAATTCCATAACAACAGAACACCTGTAGTGACTCAATTCCATAACAACAGAACACCTGTGGTGACTCAATTCCATAACAACAGAACACCTGTGGTGACTCCAAAATCTGAATCTGAGCCCAACCTTGTACTGTACTGGTTAATGTGTGTGTGTTAACCTGTGTCTCCTGTCTTTGGGTCCAGGCTGGGACGGCTGGGGCTGTACAGACCCCTCAGAGGCGTATTCCTATAGTTTCCAGCTCCTGTCCACCTTGCTGCTCTGCCTCAGTAACCTGATGTTTGTCCCTCCTGTTGTAATCGCTGTCCGCAGCCACTACCTACTGGAGGCCTCCGTATACATCTTTACCATGTTCTTTTCAACTGTGAGTTACACACACACACACACACACACACACACACACACACACACACACACACACACACACACACACACACACACACACACACACACACATATATATATATATATATATATATATATATATATATATATATATATATATATATATATATATATATATATATATATATAGCCTCCTCACATTGACTCTGTACTGGTACTTCCTGTATATAGCCTCCTCACATTGACTCTGTACTGGTACCACCTGTATATAGCCTCCTCACATTGACTCTGTACTGGTACCCCTGTATATAGCCTCCTCACATTGACTCTGTACTGGTACCCCTGTATATACCCTCCTCACATTGACTCTGTACTGGTACCCCTGTATATAGCCTCTTCACATTGACTCTGTACTGGTACTTCCTGTATATAGCCTCCTCACATTGACCCTGTACTGGTACTTCCTGTATATAGCCTCCTCACATTGACTCTGTACTGGTACTTCCTGTATATAGCCTCCTCACATTGACTCTGTACTGGTACTTCCTGTATATAGCCTCCTCACATTGACTCTGTACTGGTACCACCTGTATATAGCCTCCTCACATTGACTCTGTACTGGTACCCCTGTATATAGCCTCCTCATATTGACTATGTACTGGTACCACCTGTATATAGCCTCCTCACATTGACTCTGTACAGGTACCACCTGTATATAGCCTCCTCACATTGACTCTGTACTGGTACCACCTGTATATAGCCTCCTCACATTGACTCTGTACTGGTACTTCCTGTATATAGCCTCCTCACATTGACTCTGTACTGGTACCCCTGTATATAGCCTCCTCACATTGACTCTGTACTGGTACTTCCTGTATATAGCCTCCTCACATTGACTCTGTACTGGTACTTCCTGTATATAGCCTCCTCACATTGACTCTGTACTGGTACCCCTGTATATTGCCTCCTCACATTGACTCTGTACTGGTACCACCTGTATATAGCCTCCTCACATTGACTCTGTACTGGTACCACCTGTATATAGCCTCCTCACATTGACTCTGTACTGGTACTTCCTGTATATAGCCTCCTCACATTGACTCTGTACTGGTACTTCCTATATAGCCTCCTCACATTGACTCTGTACTGGTACTTCCTGTATATAGCCTCCTCACATTGACTCTGTACTGGTACTTCCTGTATATAGCCTCCTCACATTGACTCTGTACTGGTACTTCCTGTATATAGCCTCCTCACATTGACTCTGTACTGGTACTTCCTGTATATAGCCTCCTCACATTGACTCTGTACTGGTACTTCCTGTATATAGCCTCCTCACATTGACTCTGTACTGGTACTTCCTGTATATAGCCTCCTCACATTGACTCTGTACTAGTACCCCTGTATATTGCCTCCTCACATTGACTCTGTACTGGTACCACCTGTATATAGCCTCCTCACATTGACTCTGTACTGGTACACCTTGTTAGTAAGCATTTCACTGTAAGGTCTACACCTGTTGTATTGTTGGTTAAGGGCTTGTTAGTAAGCCTTTCACTGTAAGGTCTACACCTGTTGTATTGTTGGTTAAGGGCTTGTTAGTAAGCATTTCACTGTAAGGTCTACACCTGTTGTATTGTTGATTAAGGGCTTGTCAGTAAGCATTTCACTGTAAGGTCTACACCTGTTGTATTGTTGGTTAAGGTCTTATTAGTAAGCATTTCACTGTAAGGTCTACACCTGTTGTATTGTTGGTTAAGGTATTATTAGTAAGCATTTCACTGTAAGGTCTACACCTGTTGTATTGTTGGTTAAGGGCTTGTTAGTAAGCATTTCACTGTAAGGTCTACACCTGTTGTATTGTTGGTTAAGGGCTTGTTAGTAAGCATTTCACTGTAAGGTCTACACCTGTTGTATTGTTGGTTAAGGGCTTGTTAGTAAGTATTTCACTGTAAGGTCTACACCTGTTGTATTGTTGGTTAAGGTCTTATTAGTAAGCATTTCACTGTAAGGTCTACACCTGTTGTATTGTTGGTTAAGGTATTATTAGTAAGCATTTCACTGTAAGGTCTACACCTGTTGTATTGTTGGTTAAGGGCTTGTTAGTAAGTATTTCACTGTAAGGTCTACACCTGTTGTATTGTTGGTTAAGGTCTTATTAGTAAGCATTTCACTGTAAGGTCTACACCTGTTGTATTGTTGGTTAAGGGCTTGTTAGTAAGCATTTCACTGTAAGGTCTACACCTGTTGTATTGTTTGTTAAGGGCTTGTTAGTAAGTATTTCACTGTAAGGTCTACACCTGTTGTATTGTTGGTTAAGGTCTTATTAGTAAGCATTTCACTGTAAGGTCTACACCTGTTGTATTGTTGGTTAAGGGCTTGTTAGTAAGCATTTCACTGTAAGGTCTACACCTGTTGTATTGTTTGTTAAGGGCTTGTTAGTAAGTATTTCACTGTAAGGTCTACACCTGTTGTATTGTTGGTTAAGGTCTTATTAGTAAGCATTTCACTGTAAGGTCTACACCTGTTGTATTGTTGGTTAAGGGCTTGTTAGTAAGCATTTCACTGTAAGGTCTACACCTGTTGTATTGTTGGTTAAGGGCTTGTTAGTAAGTATTTCACTGTAAGGTCTACACCTGTTGTATTGTTGGTTAAGGGCTTGTTAGTAAGCATTTCACTGTAAGGTCTACACCTGTTGTATTGTTGGTTAAGGGCTTGTTAGTAAGTATTTCACTGTAAGGTCTACACCTGTTGTATTGTTGGTTAAGGGCTTGTTAGTAAGTATTTCACTGTAAGGTCTACACCTGTTGTATTGTTGGTTAAGGGCTTGTTAGGAAGTATTTCACTGTAAGGTCTACACCTGTTGTATTGTTGGTTAAGGGCTTGTTAGTAAGCATTTCACTGTAAGGTCTACACCTGTTGTATTGTTGGTTAAGGGCTTGTTAGTAAGCATTTCACTGTAAGGTCTACACCTGTTGTATTGTTGGTTAAGGGCTTGTTAGTCAGCATTTCACTGTAAGGTCTACACCTGTTGTATTGTTGGTTAAGGGCTTGTTAGTAAGTATTTCACTGTAAGGTCTACACCTGTTGTATTGTTGGTTAAGGGCTTGTTAGGAAGTATTTCACTGTAAGGTCTACACCTGTTGTATTGTTTGTTAAGGGCTTGTTAGTAAGCATTTCACTGTAAGGTCTACACCTGTTGTATTGTTGGTTAAGGGCTTGTTAGTAAGCATTTCACTGTAAGGTCTACACCTGTTGTATTGTTGGTTAAGGGCTTGTTAGTAAGCATTTCACTGTAAGGTCTACACCTGTTGTATTGTTGGTTAAGGGCTTGTTAGTAAGCATTTCACTGTAAGGTCTACACCTGTTGTATTGTTGGTTAAGGGCTTGTTAGTAAGCATTTCACTGTAAGGTCTACACCTGTTGTATTGTTGGTTAAGGGCTTGTTAGTAAGTATTTCACTGTAAGGTCTACACCTGTTGTATTGTTGGTTAAGGGCTTGTTAGTAAGCATTTCACTGTAAGGTCTACACCTGTTGTATTGTTGGTTAAGGGCTTGTTAGTAAGCATTTCACTGTAAGGTCTACACCTGTTGTATTGTTGGTTAAGGGCTTGTTAGTAAGCATTTCACTGTAAGGTCTACACCTGTTGTATTGTTGGTTAAGGGCTTGTTAGTAAGCATTTCACTGTAAGGTCTACACCTGTTGTATTGTTGGTTAAGGGCTTGTTAGTAAGCATTTCACTGTAAGGTCTACACCTGTTGTATTGTTGGTTAAGGGCTTGTTAGTAAGTATTTCACTGTAAGGTCTACACCTGTTGTATTGTTGGTTAAGGGCTTGTTAGTAAGCATTTCACTGTAAGGTCTACACCTGTTGTATTGTTGGTTAATGACTTGTTAGTAAGCATTTCACTGTAAGGTCTACACCTGTTGTATTGTTGGTTAAGGGCTTGTTAGTAAGCATTTCACTGTAAGGTCTACACCTGTTGTATTGTTGGTTAAGGGCTTGTTAGTAAGCATTTCACTGTAAGGTCTACACCTGTTGTATTGTTGGTTAAGGTATTATTAGTAAGCATTTCACTGTAAGGTCTACACCTGTTGTATTGTTGGTTAAGGGCTTGTTAGTAAGCATTTCACTGTAAGGTCTACACCTGTTGTATTGTTGGTTAAGGTCTTATTAGTAAGCATTTCACTGTAAGGTCTACACCTGTTGTATTGTTGGTTAAGGGCTTGTTAGTAAGCATTTCACTGTAAGGTCTACACCTGTTGTATTGTTGGTTAAGGGCTTGTTAGTAAGCATTTCACTGTAAGGTCTACACCTGTTGTATTGTTGGTTAAGGGCTTGTTAGTAAGCATTTCACTGTAAGGTCTACACCTGTTGTATTGTTGGTTAAGGGCTTGTTAGTAAGCATTTCACTGTAAGGTCTACACCTGTTGTATTGTTGGTTAAGGGCTTGTTAGTAAGTATTTCACTGTAAGGTCTACACCTGTTGTATTGTTGGTTAAGGGCTTGTTAGTAAGTATTTCACTGTAAGGTCTACACCTGTTGTATTGTTGGTTAAGGGCTTGTTAGTAAGCATTTCACTGTAAGGTCTACACCTGTTGTATTGTTGGTTAAGGGCTTGTTAGTAAGCATTTCACTGTAAGGTCTACACCTGTTGTATTGTTGGTTAAGGTCTTATTAGTAAGCATTTCACTGTAAGGTCTACACCTGTTGTATTGTTGGTTAAGGGCTTGTTAGTAAGCATTTCACTGTAAGGTCTACACCTGTTGTATTGTTGGTTAAGGGCTTGTTAGTAAGCATTTCACTGTAAGGTCTACACCTGTTGTATTGTTGGTTAAGGGCTTGTTAGTAAGCATTTCACTGTAAGGTCTACACCTGTTGTATTGTTGGTTAAGGGCTTGTTAGTAAGTATTTCACTGTAAGGTCTACACCTGTTGTATTGTTGGTTAAGGGCTTGTTAGTAAGCATTTCACTGTAAGGTCTACACCTGTTGTATTGTTGGTTAAGGTATTATTAGTAAGCATTTCACTGTAAGGTCTACACCTGTTGTATTGTTGGTTAAGGGCTTGTTAGTAAGCATTTCACTGTAAGGTCTACACCTGTTGTATTGTTGGTTAAGGTCTTATTAGTAAGCATTTCACTGTAAGGTCTACACCTGTTGTATTGTTGGTTAAGGGCTTGTTAGTAAGCATTTCACTGTAAGGTCTACACCTGTTGTATTGTTGGTTAAGGGCTTGTTAGTAAGCATTTCACTGTAAGGTCTACACCTGTTGTATTGTTGGTTAAGGGCTTGTTAGTAAGCATTTCACTGTAAGGTCTACACCTGTTGTATTGTTGGTTAAGGGATTGTTAGTAAGCATTTCACTGTAAGGTCTACACCTGTTGTATTGTTGGTTAAGGGCTTGTTAGTAAGTATTTCACTGTAAGGTCTACACCTGTTGTATTGTTGGTTAAGGGCTTGTTAGTAAGTATTTCACTGTAAGGTCTACACCTGTTGTATTGTTGGTTAAGGGCTTGTTAGTAAGCATTTCACTGTAAGGTCTACACCTGTTGTATTGTTGGTTAAGGGCTTGTTAGTAAGCATTTCACTGTAAGGTCTACACCTGTTGTATTGTTGGTTAAGGTCTTATTAGTAAGCATTTCACTGTAAGGTCTACACCTGTTGTATTGTTGGTTAAGGGCTTGTTAGTAAGCATTTCACTGTAAGGTCTACACCTGTTGTATTGTTGGTTAAGGGCTTGTTAGTAAGCATTTCACTGTAAGGTCTACACCTGTTGTATTGTTGGTTAAGGGCTTGTTAGTAAGCATTTCACTGTAAGGTCTACACCTGTTGTATTGTTGGTTAAGGGCTTGTTAGTAAGCATTTCACTGTAAGGTCTACACCTGTTGTATTGTTGGTTAAGGGCTTGTTAGTAAGTATTTCACTGTAAGGTCTACACCTGTTGTATTGTTGGTTAAGGGCTTGTTAGTAAGCATTTCACTGTAAGGTCTACACCTGTTGTATTGTTGGTTAAGGGCTTGTTAGTAAGTATTTCACTGTAAGGTCTACACCTGTTGTATTGTTGGTTAAGGGCTTGTTAGTAAGCATTTCACTGTAAGGTCTACACCTGTTGTATTGTTGGTTAAGGGCTTGTTAGTAAGCATTTCACTGTAAGGTCTACACCGGTTGTATTGTTGGTTAAGGGCTTGTTAGTAAGCATTTCACTGTAAGGTCTACACCTGTTGTATTGTTGGTTAAGGGCTTGTTAGTAAGCATTTCACTGTAAGGTCTACACCTGTTGTATTGTTGGTTAAGGGCTTGTTAGTAAGTATTTCACTGTAAGGTCTACACCTGTTGTATTGTTGGTTAAGGGCTTGTTAGTAAGCATTTCACTGTAAGGTCTACACCTGTTGTATTGTTGGTTAAGGGCTTGTTAGTAAGCATTTCACTGTAAGGTCTACACCTGTTGTATTGTTGGTTAAGGGCTTGTTAGTAAGCATTTCACCGTAAGGTCTACACCTGTTGTATTGTTAGTTAAGGGCTTGTTAGTAAGCATTTCACCGTAAGGTCTACACCTGTTGTATTGTTGGTTAAGGGCTTGTTAGTAAGCATTTCACCGTAAGGTCTACACCTGTTGTATTGTTGGTTAAGGGCTTGTTAGTAAGCATTTCACCGTAAGGTCTACACCTGTTGTATTGTTGGTTAAGGGCTTGTTAGTAAGCATTTCACTGTAAGGTCTACACCTGTTGTATTGTTGGTTAAGGGCTTGTTAGTAAGCATTTCACTGTAAGGTCTACACCTGTTGTATTGTTGGTTAAGGGCTTGTTAGTAAGCATTTCACTGTAAGGTCTACACCTGTTGTATTGTTGGTTAAGGGCTTGTTAGTAAGCATTTCACTGTAAGGTCTACACCTGTTGTATTGTTGGTTAATGACTTGTTAGTAAGCATTTCACTGTAAGGTCTACACCTGTTGTATTGTTGGTTAAGGGCTTGTTAGTAAGCATTTCACTGTAAGGTCTACACCTGTTGTATTGTTGGTTAAGGGCTTGTTAGTAAGCATTTCACTGTAAGGTCTACACCTGTTGTATTGTTGGTTAAGGTATTATTAGTAAGCATTTCACTGTAAGGTCTACACCTGTTGTATTGTTGGTTAAGGGCTTGTTAGTAAGCATTTCACTGTAAGGTCTACACCTGTTGTATTGTTGGTTAAGGTCTTATTAGTAAGCATTTCACTGTAAGGTCTACACCTGTTGTATTGTTGGTTAAGGGCTTGTTAGTAAGCATTTCACTGTAAGGTCTACACCTGTTGTATTGTTGGTTAAGGGCTTGTTAGTAAGCATTTCACTGTAAGGTCTACACCTGTTGTATTGTTGGTTAAGGGCTTGTTAGTAAGCATTTCACTGTAAGGTCTACACCTGTTGTATTGTTGGTTAAGGGCTTGTTAGTAAGCATTTCACTGTAAGGTCTACACCTGTTGTATTGTTGGTTAAGGGCTTGTTAGTAAGCATTTCACTGTAAGGTCTACACCTGTTGTATTGTTGGTTAAGGGCTTGTTAGTAAGTATTTCACTGTAAGGTCTACACCTGTTGTATTGTTGGTTAAGGGCTTGTTAGTAAGCATTTCACTGTAAGGTCTACACCTGTTGTATTGTTGGTTAAGGGCTTGTTAGTAAGCATTTCACTGTAAGGTCTACACCTGTTGTATTGTTGGTTAAGGTCTTATTAGTAAGCATTTCACTGTAAGGTCTACACCTGTTGTATTGTTGGTTAAGGGCTTGTTAGTAAGCATTTCACTGTAAGGTCTACACCTGTTGTATTGTTGGTTAAGGGCTTGTTAGTAAGCATTTCACTGTAAGGTCTACACCTGTTGTATTGTTGGTTAAGGGCTTGTTAGTAAGCATTTCACTGTAAGGTCTACACCTGTTGTATTGTTGGTTAAGGGCTTGTTAGTAAGTATTTCACTGTAAGGTCTACACCTGTTGTATTGTTGGTTAAGGGCTTGTTAGTAAGCATTTCACTGTAAGGTCTACACCTGTTGTATTGTTGGTTAAGGTATTATTAGTAAGCATTTCACTGTAAGGTCTACACCTGTTGTATTGTTGGTTAAGGGCTTGTTAGTAAGCATTTCACTGTAAGGTCTACACCTGTTGTATTGTTGGTTAAGGTCTTATTAGTAAGCATTTCACTGTAAGGTCTACACCTGTTGTATTGTTGGTTAAGGGCTTGTTAGTAAGCATTTCACTGTAAGGTCTACACCTGTTGTATTGTTGGTTAAGGGCTTGTTAGTAAGCATTTCACTGTAAGGTCTACACCTGTTGTATTGTTGGTTAAGGGCTTGTTAGTAAGCATTTCACTGTAAGGTCTACACCTGTTGTATTGTTGGTTAAGGGCTTGTTAGTAAGCATTTCACTGTAAGGTCTACACCTGTTGTATTGTTGGTTAAGGGCTTGTTAGTAAGTATTTCACTGTAAGGTCTACACCTGTTGTATTGTTGGTTAAGGGCTTGTTAGTAAGTATTTCACTGTAAGGTCTACACCTGTTGTATTGTTGGTTAAGGGCTTGTTAGTAAGCATTTCACTGTAAGGTCTACACCTGTTGTATTGTTGGTTAAGGGCTTGTTAGTAAGCATTTCACTGTAAGGTCTACACCTGTTGTATTGTTGGTTAAGGTCTTATTAGTAAGCATTTCACTGTAAGGTCTACACCTGTTGTATTGTTGGTTAAGGGCTTGTTAGTAAGCATTTCACTGTAAGGTCTACACCTGTTGTATTGTTGGTTAAGGGCTTGTTAGTAAGCATTTCACTGTAAGGTCTACACCTGTTGTATTGTTGGTTAAGGGCTTGTTAGTAAGCATTTCACTGTAAGGTCTACACCTGTTGTATTGTTGGTTAAGGGCTTGTTAGTAAGTATTTCACTGTAAGGTCTACACCTGTTGTATTGTTGGTTAAGGGCTTGTTAGTAAGTATTTCACTGTAAGGTCTACACCTGTTGTATTGTTGGTTAAGGGCTTGTTAGTAAGCATTTCACTGTAAGGTCTACACCTGTTGTATTGTTGGTTAAGGGCTTGTTAGTAAGTATTTCACTGTAAGGTCTACACCTGTTGTATTGTTGGTTAAGGGCTTGTTAGTAAGCATTTCACTGTAAGGTCTACACCTGTTGTATTGTTGGTTAAGGGCTTGTTAGTAAGCATTTCACTGTAAGGTCTACACCTGTTGTATTGTTGGTTAAGGGCTTGTTAGTAAGCATTTCACTGTAAGGTCTACACCTGTTGTATTGTTGGTTAAGGGCTTGTTAGTAAGTATTTCACTGTAAGGTCTACACCTGTTGTATTGTTGGTTAAGGGCTTGTTAGTAAGCATTTCACTGTAAGGTCTACACCTGTTGTATTGTTGGTTAAGGGCTTGTTAGTAAGCATTTCACTGTAAGGTCTACACCTGTTGTATTGTTGGTTAAGGGCTTGTTAGTAAGTATTTCACTGTAAGGTCTACACCTGTTGTATTGTTGGTTAAGGGCTTGTTAGTAAGCATTTCACTGTAAGGTCTACACCTGTTGTATTGTTGGTTAAGGGCTTGTTAGTAAGCATTTCACTGTAAGGTCTACACCTGTTGTATTGTTGGTTAAGGGCTTGTTAGTAAGCATTTCACTGTAAGGTCTACACCTGTTGTATTGTTGGTTAAGGTATTATTAGTAAGCATTTCACTGTAAGGTCTACACCTGTTGTATTGTTGGTTAAGGGCTTGTTAGTAAGCATTTCACTGTAAGGTCTACACCTGTTGTATTGTTGGTTAAGGTCTTATTAGTAAGCATTTCACTGTAAGGTCTACACCTGTTGTATTGTTGGTTAAGGGCTTGTTAGTAAGCATTTCACTGTAAGGTCTACACCTGTTGTATTGTTGGTTAAGGGCTTGTTAGTAAGCATTTCACTGTAAGGTCTACACCTGTTGTATTGTTGGTTAAGGGCTTGTTAGTAAGCATTTCACTGTAAGGTCTACACCTGTTGTATTGTTGGTTAAGGGCTTGTTAGTAAGCATTTCACTGTAAGGTCTACACCTGTTGTATTGTTGGTTAAGGGCTTGTTAGTAAGTATTTCACTGTAAGGTCTACACCTGTTGTATTGTTGGTTAAGGGCTTGTTAGTAAGTATTTCACTGTAAGGTCTACACCTGTTGTATTGTTGGTTAAGGGCTTGTTAGTAAGCATTTCACTGTAAGGTCTACACCTGTTGTATTGTTGGTTAAGGGCTTGTTAGTAAGCATTTCACTGTAAGGTCTACACCTGTTGTATTGTTGGTTAAGGTCTTATTAGTAAGCATTTCACTGTAAGGTCTACACCTGTTGTATTGTTGGTTAAGGGCTTGTTAGTAAGCATTTCACTGTAAGGTCTACACCTGTTGTATTGTTGGTTAAGGGCTTGTTAGTAAGCATTTCACTGTAAGGTCTACACCTGTTGTATTGTTGGTTAAGGGCTTGTTAGTAAGCATTTCACTGTAAGGTCTACACCTGTTGTATTGTTGGTTAAGGGCTTGTTAGTAAGTATTTCACTGTAAGGTCTACACCTGTTGTATTGTTGGTTAAGGGCTTGTTAGTAAGTATTTCACTGTAAGGTCTACACCTGTTGTATTGTTGGTTAAGGGCTTGTTAGTAAGCATTTCACTGTAAGGTCTACACCTGTTGTATTGTTGGTTAAGGGCTTGTTAGTAAGTATTTCACTGTAAGGTCTACACCTGTTGTATTGTTGGTTAAGGGCTTGTTAGTAAGCATTTCACTGTAAGGTCTACACCTGTTGTATTGTTGGTTAAGGGCTTGTTAGTAAGCATTTCACTGTAAGGTCTACACCGGTTGTATTGTTGGTTAAGGGCTTGTTAGTAAGCATTTCACTGTAAGGTCTACACCTGTTGTATTGTTGGTTAAGGGCTTGTTAGTAAGCATTTCACTGTAAGGTCTACACCTGTTGTATTGTTGGTTAAGGGCTTGTTAGTAAGCATTTCACTGTAAGGTCTACACCTGTTGTATTGTTGGTTAAGGGCTTGTTAGTAAGCATTTCACTGTAAGGTCTACACCTGTTGTATTGTTGGTTAAGGGCTTGTTAGTAAGCATTTCACTGTAAGGTCTACACCTGTTGTATTGTTGGTTAAGGGCTTGTTAGTAAGCATTTCACTGTAAGGTCTACACCTGTTGTATTGTTGGTTAAGGGCTTGTTAGTAAGTATTTCACTGTAAGGTCTACACCTGTTGTATTGTTGATTAAGGGCTTGTTAGTAAGCATTTCACTGTAAGGTCTACACCTGTTGTATTGTTGGTTAAGGTATTATTAGTAAGCATTTCACTGTAAGGTCTACACCTGTTGTATTGTTGATTAAGGGCTTGTTAGTAAGCATTTCACTGTAAGGTCTACACCTGTTGTATTGTTGGTTAAAGGCTTGTTAGTAAGTATTTCACTGTAAGGTCTACACCTGTTGTATTGTTGGTTAAGGGCTTGTTAGTAAGCATTTCACTGTAAGGTCTACACCTGTTGTATTGTTGGTTAAGGGCTTGTTAGTAAGCATTTCACTGTAAGGTCTACACCTGTTGTATTGTTGGTTAAGGGCTTGTTAGTAAGTATTTCACTGTAAGGTCTACACCTGTTGTATTGTTGGTTAAGGGCTTGTTAGTAAGTATTTCACTGTAAGGTCTACACCTGTTGTATTGTTGATTAAGGGCTTGTTAGTAAGCATTTCACTGTAAGGTCTACACCTGTTGTATTGTTGGTTAAGGTATTATTAGTAAGCATTTCACTGTAAGGTCTACACCTGTTGTATTGTTGATTAAGGGCTTGTTAGTAAGCATTTCACTGTAAGGTCTACACCTGTTGTATTGTTGGTTAAAGGCTTGTTAGTAAGTATTTCACTGTAAGGTCTACACCTGTTGTATTGTTGGTTAAGGGCTTGTTAGTAAGCATTTCACTGTAAGGTCTACACCTGTTGTATTGTTGGTTAAGGGCTTGTTAGTAAGCATTTCACTGTAAGGTCTACACCTGTTGTATTGTTGGTTAAGGGCTTGTTAGTAAGCATTTCACTGTAAGGTCTACACCTGTTGTATTGTTGGTTAAGGGCTTGTTAGTAAGCATTTCACTGTAAGGTCTACACCTGTTGTATTGTTGGTTAAGGGCTTGTTAGTAAGTATTTCACTGTAAGGTCTACACCTGTTGTATTGTTGGTTAAGGGCTTGTTAGTAAGCATTTCACTGTAAGGTCTACACCTGTTGTATTGTTGGTTAAGGTATTATTAGTAAGCATTTCACTGTAAGGTCTACACCTGTTGTATTGTTGGTTAAGGGCTTGTTAGTAAGCATTTCACTGTAAGGTCTACACCTGTTGTATTGTTGGTTAAGGGCTTGTTAGTAAGCATTTCACTGTAAGGTCTACACCTGTTGTATTGTTGGTTAAGGGCTTGTTAGTAAGTATTTCACTGTAAGGTCTACACCTGTTGTATTCGGCGCATATGACAAATACAATTTTATTTTGATTTGATTTGATTTTCGTCTCTTTACGTTTCATCAACAAAAATTAAAAGCAATTTGTAATAGTTTTTTTTGTTTTCAGGGCATCTAAGACATGGAGCCCAGATTACCACAATAGTATTTAGATTAAGGTACTCAGGCAATGTTTCTATATAACCCAACATGAAGATATACAGTCATTCACTACATGGACATGCTCTCTATGGGGCTAGTGAGATTCCCTGTCCATGGCCTGCTCATTGTGGTATAGAATGGCATGTGAATAATACACACTCCATGTTTTGAAATACTGCACATTGTTAACCTTAATTGTATTAATGTTATTTATTCCAGTTTTCAATTGTGTTCTATTTCAGTTCTACCATGCTACAGTATTTAATGTTATATTGTGTTCTATTTCAGTTCTACCATGCTACAGTATTTAATGTTATATTGTGTTCTATTTCAGTTCTACCATGCTACAGTATGTAATGTTATATTGTGTTCTATTTCAGTTCTACCATGCTACAGTATTTAATGTTATATTGTGTTCTATTTCAGTTCTACCATGCTACAGTATTTAATGTTATATTGTGTTCTATTTCAGTTCTACCATGCTACAGTATGTAATGTTATATTGTGTTCTATTTCAGTTCTACCATGCTACAGTATTTAATGTTATATTGTGTTCTATTTCAGTTCTACCATGCTACAGTATTTAATGTTATATTGTGTTCTATTTCAGTTCTACCATGCTACAGTATGTAATGTTATATTGTGTTCTATTTCAGTTCTACCATGCTACAGTATTTAATGTTATATTGTGTTCTATTTCAGTTCTACCATGCTACAGTATTTAATGTTATATATTGTGTTCTATTTCAGTTCTACCATGCTACAGTATTTAATGTTATATATTGTGTTCTATTTCAGTTCTACCATGCTACAGTATGTAATGTTATATATTGTGTTCTATTTCAGTTCTACCATGCTACAGTATTTAATGTTATATTGTGTTCTATTTCAGTTCTACCATGCTACAGTATTTAATGTTATATTGTGTTCTATTTCAGTTCTACCATGCTACAGTATGTAATGTTATATATTGTGTTCTATTTCAGTTCTACCATGCTACAGTATGTAATGTTATATTGTGTTCTATTTCAGTTCTACCATGCTACAGTATTTAATGTTATATTGTGTTCTATTTCAGTTCTACCATGCTACAGTATTTAATGTTATATTGTGTTCTATTTCAGTTCTACCATGCTACAGTATTTAATGTTATATTGTGTTCTATTTCAGTTCTACCATGCTACAGTATGTAATGTTATATTGTGTTCTATTTCAGTTCTACCATGCTACAGTATTTAATGTTATATTGTGTTCTATTTCAGTTCTACCATGCTACAGTATTTAATGTTATATTGTGTTCTATTTTAGTTCTACCATGCTACAGTATTTAATGTTATATTGTGTTCTATTTCAGTTCTACCATGCTACAGTATTTAATGTTATATTGTGTTCTATTTCAGTTCTACCATGCTACAGTATTTAATGTTATATTGTGTTCTATTTCAGTTCTACCATGCTACAGTATTTAATGTTATATATTGTGTTCTATTTCAGTTCTACCATGCTACAGTATGTAATGTTATATATTGTGTTCTATTTCAGTTCTACCATGCTACAGTATTTAATGTTATATTGTGTTCTATTTCAGTTCTACCATGCTACAGTATTTAATGTTATATTGTGTTCTATTTCAGTTCTACCATGCTACAGTATTTAATGTTATATATTGTGTTCTATTTCAGTTCTACCATGCTACAGTATGTAATGTTATATATTGTGTTCTATTTCAGTTCTACCATGCTACAGTATTTAATGTTATATTGTGTTATATTTCAGTTCTACCATGCTACAGTATTTAATGTTATATTGTGTTCTATTTCAGTTCTACCATGCTACAGTATTTAATGTTATATATTGTGTTCTATTTCAATTCTACCATGCTACAGTATTTAATGTTATATTGTGTTCTATTTCAGTTCTACCATGCTACAGTATTTAATGTTATATTGTGTTCTATTTCAGTTCTACCATGCTACAGTATGTAATGTTATATATTGTGTTCTATTTCAGTTCTACCATGCTACAGTATGTAATGTTATATTGTGTTCTATTTCAGTTCTACCATGCTACAGTATTTAATGTTATATTGTGTTCTATTTCAGTTCTACCATGCTACAGTATTTAATGTTATATTGTGTTCTATTTCAGTTCTACCATGCTACAGTATGTAATGTTATATTGTGTTCTATTTCAGTTCTACCATGCTACAGTATGTAATGTTATATTGTGTTCTATTTCAGTTCTACCATGCTACAGTATTTAATGTTATATTGTGTTCTATTTCAGTTCTACCATGCTACAGTATTTAATGTTATATTGTGTTCTATTTCAGTTCTACCATGCTACAGTATTTAATGTTATATTGTGTTCTATTTCAGTTCTACCATGCTACAGTATTTAATGTTATATTGTGTTCTATTTCAGTTCTACCATGCTACAGTATTTAATGTTATATTGTGTTCTATTTCAGTTCTACCATGCTACAGTATTTAATGTTATATTGTGTTCTATTTCAGTTCTACCATGCTACAGTATTTAATGTTATATATTGTGTTCTATTTCAGTTCTACCATGCTACAGTATGTAATGTTATATATTGTGTTCTATTTCAGTTCTACCATGCTACAGTATTTAATGTTATATTGTGTTCTATTTCAGTTCTACCATGCTACAGTATTTAATGTTATATTGTGTTCTATTTCAGTTCTACCATGCTACAGTATGTAATGTTATATTGTGTTCTATTTCAGTTCTACCATGCTACAGTATGTAATGTTATATTGTGTTCTATTTCAGTTCTACCATGCTACAGTATTTAATGTTATATTGTGTTCTATTTCAGTTCTACCATGCTACAGTATTTAATGTTATATTGTGTTCTATTTCAGTTCTACCATGCTACAGTATTTAATGTTATATTGTGTTCTATTTCAGTTCTACCATGCTACAGTATTTAATGTTATATTGTGTTCTATTTCAGTTCTACCATGCTACAGTATTTAATGTTATATTGTGTTCTATTTCAGTTCTACCATGCTACAGTATTTAATGTTATATTGTGTTCTATTTCAGTTCTACCATGCTACAGTATTTAATGTTATATATTGTGTTCTATTTCAGTTCTACCATGCTTGTGACCAGCCGGGTATCGTGGTGTTCTGTATCATGGAATATGATGTTCTCCAGTTCTGTGACTTTCTGGGTTCCCTCATGTCTGTCTGGGTCACCGTCATCTCTATGGCCAGGCTCAAGCCTATCATTAAACAGGTTAGTGCTCTATCCATCTCTATGGCCAGGCTCAAGCCTATCATTAAACAGGTTAGTGCTCTATCCATCTCTATGGCCAGGCTCAAGCCTATCATTAAACAGGTTAGTGCTCTATCCATCTCTATGGCCAGGCTCAAGCCTATCATTAAACAGGTTAGTGCTCTATCCATCTCTATGGCCAGGCTCAAGCCTATCATTAAACAGGTTAGTGCTCTATCCATCTCTATGGCCAGGCTCAAGCCTATCATTAAACAGGTTAGTGCTCTATCCATCTCTATGGCCAGGCTCAAGCCTATCATTAAACAGGTTAGTGCTCTATCCAACTCTATGGCCAGGCTCCAGCCTATCATTAAACAGGTTAGTTATCTATCACAGGAGAACTGGGGAGGACAGGCTTGTGATAATGGCTGGAGCGGAATTATGGAATGGTATTAAATGGTTTCCATGCGTTTGATGCCGATCCATTTGTTCCATTCAGGACCTTATTATGAGCCGTCCTCCTCTCAGCTGCCTGTTGTATCTACAGTCCATTCTGAAAGTATTCAGACCCCTTGACTTTTTACAAATGTTATTACGTTACAGCCTTTTTCTAAAGTTGATTAAATAGGGGGTTTTCCTCATCAATCTACACAGTTTTTTTGAAATTTTTGCAAATCTATAGAAAAAACAACTGAAAAACCTTATTTACATAAATATTCAGACCCTTTGCTATGAGACTCTAAATTGAGCTCAGGTCCATCCTGTTTCCATTGATCATCCTTGAGATGTTTCTACAACTTGATTGGAGTCCACATGTAGTAAATTCAATTGATTGGACATGATTTGGAAAGGAACACACCTGTCTATATAAGGTCCCACAGTTGACAGTACATGTCAGAGCAAAAACCAAGCCGTGAGGTCGAAGGAATTGTCAGTAGAGCTCAGAGACAGGATTGTGTCGAGGTACAGATCTGGGGAAGGGTACCAAAACATTTCTGCATTATTGAAGATCCCCAAGAACACAGTGGCCTCCATAATTCGTAAATGGGAGAAGTTTGGAACCACCAAGACTCTCCCTAGAGCTGGCTGCCCGGCCAAACTGAGCAATCCGGGGAGAAGGGCCTTGGTCAGGGAGGTGACCAAGAACCCAACGGTCACTCTGATAGAGCTCCAGAGTTCCTCTGTGGAGATGGGAGAACCTTACAGAAGGTCAACCATCTCTGCAGCACTCCACCATTCAGGCCTTTATGGTAGAGAAGCCTCTCCTCAGTAAAAGGCACATGACAGCCCGCTTGGAGTTTGCCAAAAGGCACCTACAGGACTCTCAGACCATGAGAAACAAGATTCTCTGGTCTGATGAAACCAAGATTGAACCCTTTGGCCTAAATGCCAAAATGTCTGGGGACTGGGAGACTAGTCAGGATCGAGGGAAAGATTAACGGAGCAAAGTACAGAGAGATACTTGATGTAAACCTGCTCCAGAGCACTCAGGACCTCAGACTGTGGTGAAGGTACACCTTCCAACAGGACAACGACCCAAAGCACACAGCCAAGCAAGGCAGGAGTGGTTTCGGGACAAGTCTCTGAATGTCCTTGAGTGGCCCAGCCAGAGCCTGGACTTGAACCTGATCAAACATCTCTGGAGAGATCTGAAAATAGCTGTGCAGCAACGCTCCCCATCCAACCTGACAGAGCTTGAGAGGATCTGCAGAGAAGAATGGGAGAAACTCCCCAAATACAGGTGTGCCAAGCTTGTAGCGTCCTATCCAAGAAGACTTGAGGCTGTAATCGCTGCCAAAGGGGCTTCAACAAAGTACTGAGTAAAAGGTCTGAATACTTATGTAAATGTGATATTACTATTTTTATTTTTATTACATTTGCAAAAATGTCAAATGCTTTGTCATTATGGAGTATGGGAAAAAAAACAAATCAATTTTAGAATAAGGATGTAACGTTACAAAATGTGGAAAAGGTCAAGGGGTCTGAATAGTTCCTGAATGTACACTAAACAAAAATATAAACAATTTCAAGGATTTTTATAAGGAAATCAGTCAATTGAAATACATTCATTAGACCCTAATCTGTGGATTTCACATGACTGGGAATACAGAAATGCGTCTGTTGATACCTTAAAAAAGGTAGGGGCGTGTATCAGAAAACCAGTCAGCATCTGGTGCAAACACCATTTGCCTAATGCAACGTGACACATCTCCTTCACATAGAGTTGATCAGGCTGTTGATTGTGACGTGGAATGTTGTCCCACTCTTCTTCAGTGGCTGTGTGAAGTTGCTGGATATTTGCGGGAACTGGAACATGCTGTTGTACACCTCGATCCAGAACATCCCAAACATGCTCAATGGGTGACATGTCTGGTGAGCATGGAAGAATTGGGACATTTTCAGCTTCCGGTAATTGTGTACAGATCCTTGTGACATGGGGCAATGATGAGGGGATGGCGGAGGATGAATAGCACTACAATGGGCCTCAGGATCTCATTCAAATTGCCATCAATAAAATGCAATTGTGTTCGTTGTCCGTAGCTTATACCTGCCCGTACCATAACCCCCCCACCACCATGGGACACTCTGTTCACAACGTTGACATTAGCTAACCGCTCGCCCACACAACGCCATACACCTGGGATGAATCCGTGCAGAGGACACTTCTCCAGCGTGCCAATGGCCATCGAAGGTGAGCATTTGCCCACTGTAGTCGGTTACGATGCTGAACTGTAGTCAGATCAAGACCCTGGTGAGGACGACAAGCACGCAGATGAGCTTCCCTAAGATGGTTTCTGACAGTTTGTGCAGAAGATTCTTGGGTTGTGCAAAGCCACAGTTTCATCAGCTGTCCGGGTGGTTGGTCTCAGACAATCCCGCAGGTGAAGAAGCTAGATATGGAGGTCCTAGGCAGCTAAAGAAGCTGGATGTGGAGGTAATGGGCGTGATTACATGTGGTCTGTGGTTGTGAAGCCGGTTGGATGTACTGCCAAATTCTCTAAAAACGACGTAGAGAGAAATGAACATTAAATTCTCTGGCAACAGCTCTGGTGGACATTCCTGCAGTCAGCTTTTTATAGATATTTTATTTCAGCTCATGAAACATGTTGTGTAGAACCACCATCCTCTCCATTAGAGACAAGTAGAAAAACTTAAACAAGAGTCAGCAATTTGTCTGGTTGTTGGCACTCTGCTGTCTTCAACAGTAAACTCTAGCAGGTACTCCCTCCCTCCTTCTGTGACAGAGACAATGAGAGAGAGAGACAGAGAAAGACAGAGAGACAGAAAGACAGAGAGACAGAAAGAGAGAGAGAGAGAGAGAGAGAGAGAGAGAGAGAGAGAGAGAGAGAGAGAGAGAGAGAGAGAGAGAGAGAGAGAGAGAGAGAGAGAGAGAGAGAGAGAGAGAGAGAGAGAGAGAGAGAGAGAGAGAGAGAGAGAGAGAGAGAGAGAGAGAGAGAGAGAGAGAGAGAGAGAGAGAGAGAGAGAGAGAGAGAGAGAGAGAGAGAGAGAGAGAGAGAGAGAGAGAGAGAGAGAGAGAGAGAGAGAGAGAGAGAGAGAGAGAGAGAGAGAGAGAGAGAGAGAGAGAGAGAGAGAGAGACCAAACATCTGCTGTCCTCTAGAGGTTTTCATTTTGCTGAGCGGTGCAGAACGCAGCCACTAATGAAATCCCACATGTCAGACTGGCAGGAGAGGAGAGCGTTTTGTGGGTTTGTGTGAGTGAGTGACTGGGACTGGCTCCAACAGCACCTGCTAGAAGTGTTGTATACTGCTGCAGCCAGCCTGATGGTGCAGACCACCCTCTCCCTGGCCTTTACCTCAGTGGTCACAATTATAAATCTGTCTCTGTTTAATCCTCTCTCTGTAGGTGTTTAACCCTCTCCTCCTGCTCTCCAGGTGCTGTACCTGCTTGGGGCCATGTCTCTCTCCATGGCTCTCCAGTTGGACCGTCACGGCCTGTGGAACCTCCTGGGACCCTCTCTCTTCGCCCTGGGCATCATGGCTGTAGCCTGGGTAAGACCGTCCCCAACTTTAACACCCTCTCTTTGTCTGTCTGTCTGTCTGTCTGTCTGTCTGTCTGTCTGTCTCCGTGTCTCTCTCTCTCTCTCTCTCTCTCTGTCTCTCTCTCTCTCTCTCTCTCTCTCAATTCAATCCAATTCAATTTCAATGTAAGGGCTTTATTGGCATGTGAAACCTGTTAACTTTGCCAAAGCAAGTGAAGTAGATAGTAAACAATAAACATTAACAGTAAACATTACACTTCCAGAAGTTCCAAAAGAATAGAGACATTTCAAATATCATATAATGTATATATACAGTGTTGTAACGATGTGCAAATAGTTAAAGTATAAAAGGGAAAATAAATCAACATAAATATGTGTTGTATTTACATGATGTTTGTTCTTCACTGGTTGCCCTTTTCTTGTGACAACAGGTCACAAATATTTCTGATTTGATGGAACACTGTGGTATTTCACCCAGTAGATATGATGGGACTTTATCAATATGGGGTTTGTTTTCTAATTCTTTGTGGATCTGTGTAATCTGAGGGAAATATGTCTCTAATATACATGCATTTGGCAGGAGGTTAGGAAGTGCAGCTCAGTTTCCACACATAGCCTGTCTTCTCTTGAGAGCCAGGTCTGACTACGGTGGCCTTTCTCAATAGCAAGGCTATTCTCACTGAGTCTGTACATAGTCAAAGCTTTCCTTAAGTTTGGGTCAGTCACAGTGGTCAGGTATTCTGCCACTGTGTACTCTCTGTGTCAAGTAATTCTCCTTTATTTTCCCCATGATTTGGTTGGGTCTAATTGTGTTGCTGTCCTGGGGCTCTGTCTCTGTCATGACTGTAGTCAGGAAGCAGACAGTCTGAACTGTCCCATAAACTGGTCTGACACACACACACACACACACACACACACACACACACACACACACACACACACACACACACACACACACACAGCATAACGTCTCCATCACCTATCATCTCTGGAACACATGATTGTGTGGCGATGCGATCAGTGCATAAAACAAACACACAACACATGTGGGTAGATTTGTGTATTGGGGGGAAAATCAGGACTCTACAGAGACAGCATTAAAACGTTAAGTATGAGCAGATTTGAGAGTTGGGATTTATAGCAGAAAATGCTACAGTTTATAGCCCATCTAGAACAGCACCACTGTCTGGATGGGGAGCTTTATATCCCATCTAGAACAGCACCACTGTCTGGATGGGGAGCTTTATATCCCATCTAGAACAGCACCACTGTCTGGATGGGGAGCTTTATAACCCATCTAGAACAGCACCACTGTCTGGATGGGGAGCTTTATAACCCATCTAGAACAGCACCACTGTCTGGATGGGGAGCTTTATATCCCATCTAGAACAGCACCACTGTCTGGATGGGGAGCTTTATAACCCATCTAGAACAGCACCACTGTCTGGATGGGGAGCTTTATATCCCATCTAGAACAGCACCACTGTCTGGATGGGGAGCTTTATATCCCATCTAGAACAGCACCACTGTCTGGATGGGGAGCTTTATAACCCATCTAGAACAGCACCACTGTCTGGATGGGGAGCTTTATAACCCATCTAGAACAGCACCACTGTCTGGATGGGGAGCTTTATAACCCATCTAGAACAGCACCACTGTCTGGATGGGGAGCTTTATATCCCATCTAGAACAGCACCACTGTCTGGATGGGGAGCTTTATATCCCATCTAGAACAGCACCACTGTCTGGATGGGGAGCTTTATATCCCATCTAGAACAGCACCACTGTCTGGATGGGGAGCTTTATATCCCATCTAGAACAGCACCACTGTCTGGAAGGGGAACTTTATAACCCATCTAGAACAGCACCACTGTCTGGATGGGGAGCTTTATATCCCATCTAGAACAGCACCACTGTCTGGATGGGGAGCTTTATATCCCATCTAGAACAGCACCACTGTCTGGATGGGGAGCTTTATATCCCATCTAGAACAGCACCACTGTCTGGATGGGGAGCTTTATATCCCATCTAGAACAGCACCACTGTCTGGATGGGGAGCTTTATATCACATCTAGAACAGCACCACTGTCTGGATGGGGAGCTTTATATCCCATCTAGAACAGCACCACTGTCTGGATGGGGAGCTTTATATCCCATCTAGAACAGCACCACTGTCTGGATGGGGAGCTTTATATCACATCTAGAACAGCACCACTGTCTGGATGGGGAGCTTTATATCCCATCTAGAACAGCACCACTGTCTGGATGGGGAGCTTTATATCCCATCTAGAACAGCACCACTGTCTGGATGGGGAGCTTTATATCCCATCTAGAACAGCATTACTGTCTGGATGGGGAGCTTTATATCCCATCTAGAACAGCACCACTGTCTGGATGGGGAGCTTTATATCCCATCTAGAACAGCACCACTGTCTGGATGGGGAGCTTTATATCACATCTAGAACAGCACCACTGTCTGGATGGGAGCTTTATATCCCATCTAGAACAGCACCACTGTCTGGATGGGGAGCTTTATATCCCATCTAGAACAGCACCATTGTCTGGATGGGGAGCTTTATATCCCATCTAGAACAGCACCACTGTCTGGATGGGGAGCTTTATATCCCATCTAGAACAGCACCACTGTCTGGATGGGGAGCTTTATATCCCATCTAGAACAGCACCACTGTCTGGAAGGGGAGCTTTATATCCCACCTAGAACAGCACCACTGTCTGGATGGGGAGCTTTATATCCCATCTAGAACAGCACCACTGTCTGGATGGGGAGCTTTATATCCCATCTAGAACAGCACCACTGTCTGGATGGGGAGCTTTATATCCCATCTAGAACAGCACCACTGTCTGGATGGGGAGCTTTATATCCCATCTAGAACAGCACCACTGTCTGGATGGGGAGCTTTATATCCCATCTAGAACAGCACCACTGTCTGGATGGGGAGCTTTAACTGTCTAACTGTGTCTCGTCTCCCCAACTGTCTAACTGTGTCGCCCCTCCCCCAACTGTCTAACTGTGTCGCCCCTCCCCCAACTGTCTAACTGTGTCGCCCCTCCCCCAACTGTCTAACTGTGTCGCCCCTCCCCCAACTGTCTAACTGTGTCGCCCCTCCCCCAACTGTCTAACTGTGTCGCCCCTCCCCCAACTGTCTAACTGTGTCGCCCCTCCCCCAACTGTCTAACTGTGTCGCCCCTCCCCCAACTGTCTGTGTCGCCCCTCCCCCAACTGTCTAACTGTGTCTCCTCTCCCCCAACTGTCTAACTGTGTCTCCTCTCCCCCAACTGTCTAACTGTGTCTCCTCTCCCCCAACTGTCTAACTGTGTCGCCCCTCCCCCAACTGTCTAACTGTGTCTCCTCTCCCCCAACTGTCTAACTGTGTCTCCTCTCCCCCAACTGTCTAACTGTGTCTCCTCTCCCCCAACTGTCTAACTGTGTCGCCCCTCCCCCAACTGTCTAACTGTGTCTCCTCTCCCCCAACTGTCTAACTGTGTCTCCTCTCCCCCAACTGTCTAACTGTGTCTCGTCTCCCCAACTGTCTAACTGTGTCTCGTCTCCCCAACTGTCTAACTGTGTCTCGTCTCCCCAACTGTCTAACTGTGTCTCGTCTCCCCAACTGTCTAACTGTGTCGCCCCTCCCCCAACTGTCTAACTGTGTCGCCCCTCCCCCAACTGTCTAACTGTGTCGCCCCTCCCCCAACTGTCTAACTGTGTCGCCCCTCCCCCAACTGTCTAACTGTGTCTCCCCCCTCCCCCTCCAGACGGTGCGTACAGTGCGACGGCGTCGTTGTTACCCTCCCACCTGGAAGCGCTGGGCGTTCTTTCTGTTCCCGGGGACGATGATCGCCGTTTCAGCCGTGGCTCTCTACGCCTTCGTTGAGACAGAGGACAACTACTTCTACATACACTCTATCTGGCACATGTTGATCGCCGGCAGTGTGGGTTTTCTGCTCCCTCCCCGCGCCAAGCCCCACGCCAAGGTCACGCCTCTGAAACGTCGGAGGGGGTGTGGCTACCAGCTGTGCGTTAACGAGCATGAGGAGATGGGATTGGTGGACCCGGTACCTGCCATAGTCGCTATCGACAGTATCAGTATCAGCTGATACCTGAGTTCACTAACTCCGACTGACTGTACCAGCTGAGGATAAAATCTAGCACCTACTGACTGACTGTACCAGCTGAGGATAAGATCTAGCACCTACTGACTGACTGTACCAGCTGAGGATAAGATCTAGCACCTACTGACTGACTGTACCAGCTGAGGGACTGGTTCTAGCACCTTCTGACTGACTGTGCCAACTGAGGGACTGGATCTAGCACCTTCTGACTGACTGTACCAACTGAGGGACTGGTTCTAGCACCTTCTGACTGACTGTGCCAACTGAGGGACTGGTTCTAGCACCTTCTGACTGACTGTGCCAACTGAGGGACTGGATCTAGCAGATACTGACTGACTGTACCAACTGAGGACTGGTTCTAGCACCTACTGACTGACTGTACCAGGTGGACATGGAATAGAGCACTGACTGACTGTACCAGCTGATTACATCACTGACTGACTGTACCCGCTGAGGATATGTTCTAGCACCAACTGACTGACTGTACCAGCTGACCATGGGAACTAATATTTCAAGGACTGACTATACCAGCTGGCAAGGCGATGGGATCTAACACCTACTAACTGTCTTATTGACTGACTTTCTGGCTGACTGACTGGCTGGCTGGCTGACTGATTGTCTGACTGACTGACTGGCTGACTGACTGACTGGCTGTGTGACTGTCTGACAGTGTCCTTCCATTGCCTTCTCTCCCCGGGGAAAACAAATGCAGAGAACTGGAATCAACTGTAATGTAACTAGTGAAACAGGCGACACACTGTCTGTCTGTCTGTCTGTCTGTCTGTCTGTCTGTCTGTCTGTCTGTCTGTCTGTCTGTCTGTCTGTCTGTCTGTCTGTCTGTCTGTCTGTCTGTCTGTCTGTCTGTCTGTTATAATCATGATTATTCTGCTGTAATGATTTGTATAACTTCTATTGATATTGTTGGAGTTGTGAGTACAGTACAGTGACAGACTGTTTGTGGATACTGTACTTTTTAAAGACAAGCTGAGAACACTGCTGCTACCTGACGGTGACTGTAACACTAGGTCTGTACGGTGCCCATATTAGGACACCGTCAGTCTCAGCAGGCGTTATTAAGTCCTGGTAAGACTGAGGATGTCCTAATATGGACACCATAGGTGTGTTATTTAATGATGGTTATTATGTGAGTTATTTAATTATGGTTATTATGTGAGTTATTTAATTATGGTTATTATGTGAGTTATTTAATTATGGTTATTATGTGAGTTATTTAATGATGGTCTGCATTCCAAATGGCACCCTATACCCTTGTAGTGTACTATTTTGGGAGCAGGGTGGCATTTGGGCCACAGCCATGGTCTTCCTCATTCAGACACAACAGGTAAGTAATTAAATGTAACAAGGGCACGGGTTTTATTATTTTACAACATAATATATTTTGCACTGAGACACAAAAATGTCATAATACTGTAATTTTTTCTAGATGCGTGTATAAAGCCTCACCGGTGCCACAGTTCAAATGTATAAAAATATTGTTGTACTGTGGAATGTTAAGACTGTCTTTTGGATTGCAATGTATCAGCAGACTGCCATAGATCTGTAGTAAGGCCATAGAGGGGCAGCTGACTGCCATAGATCTGTAGTAAGACCACCGAGGGGCAGCTGACTGCCATAGATCTGTAGTAAGGCCACCGAGGGGCAGCTGACTGCCATATATCTGTAGTAAGGCCACCGAGGGGCAGCTGACTGCCATAGATCTGTAGTAAGGCCACCGAGGGGCAGCTGACTGCCATAGATCCGTAGTAAGGCCACCGAGGGGCAGCTGACTGCCATATATCTGTAGTAAGGCCACCGAGGGGCAGCTGATTGTTTGTACATGTGGCTACAGTATAACCATGATGATTGCTGCAGTAAGAGTTTAGGCCATAGTTACAGTAAAACTAGATATAAGGACATGTGATTGTCAATTTGAGTAGAGAGACAGATGATTGAGCACAGTTACAGAGAGGGGAAGCTGAAAGCTACAGAAAGCCAAAAGGTTTACATCACAATAAGACCTCAAACTTCCTGCTGTTACAGTCAGGACCTGTTCTACACTGGAGCAGAGAATTCACTACAAATAAATGTTTATTTTTTCTGTACTCAATGATATTTGTTTATGTGTTTCTGTGGCTCTTAATGTGGAATGAGGGGTAGAAAACAAGGCAATACATTTCAGTCCCCAGTCTAATGGAAGTCAGCAGTCCCCAGTCTAATGGAAGTCAGCAGTCCCCAGTCTAATGGAAGTCAGCAGTCCCCAGTCTAATGGAAGTCAGCAGTCCACAGTCTAATGGAAGTCAGCAGTCCCCAGTCTAATGGAAGTCAGCAGTCCCCAGTCTAATGGAAGTCAGCAGTCCCCAGTCTAATGGAAGTCAGCAGTCCCCAGTCTAATGGAAGTCAGCAGTCCCCAGTCTAATGGAAGTCAGCAGTCCCCAGTCTAATGGAAGTCAGCAGTCCACAGTCTAATGGAAGTCAGCAGTCCCCAGTCTAATGGAAGTCAGCAGTCCCCAGTCTAATGGAAGTCAGCAGTCCCCAGTCTAATGGAAGTCAGCAGTCCACAGTCTATTGGAAGTCAGCAGTCCCCAGTCTAATGGAAGTCAGCAGTCCCCAGTCTAATGGAAGTCAGCAGTCCCCAGTCTATTGGAAGTCAGCAGTCCCCAGTCTAATGGAAGTCAGCAGTCCCCGGTCTATTGGAAGTCAGCAGTCCCCGGTCTATTGGAAGTCAGCAGTCCCCGGTCTAATGGAAGTCAGCAGTCCCCAGTATAATGGAAGTCAGCAGTCCCCAGTATAATGGAAGTCAGCAGTCCCCAGTCTTATGGAAGTCAGCAGTCCCCAGTCTAATGGAAGTCAGCAGTCCCCAGTCTAATGGAAGTCAGCAGTCCACAGTCTAATGGAAGTCAGCAGTCCACAGTCTAATGGAAGTCAGCAGTCCACAGTCTAATGGAAGTCAGCAGTCCCCAGTCTAATGGAAGTCAGCAGTCCCCAGTCTAATGGAAGTCAGCAGTCCCCAGTCTAATGGAAGTCAGCAGTCCCCAGTCTAATGGAAGTCAGCAGTCCACAGTCTATTGGAAGTCAGCAGTCCACAGTCTGATGGAAGTCAGCAGTCCCCAGTCTAATGGAAGTCAGCAGTCCCCAGTCTGATGGAAGTCAGCAGTCCCCAGTCTGATGGAAGTCAGCAGTCCCCAGTCTGATGGAAGTCAGCAGTCCCCAGTCTATTGGAAGTCAGCAGTCCCCAGTCTATTGGAAGTCAGCAGTCCCCAGTCTGATGGAAGTCAGCAGTCCCCAGTCTGATGGAAGTCAGCAGTCCCCAGTCTGATGGAAGTCAGCAGTCCCCAGTCTGATGGAAGTCAGCAGTCCCCAGACATCAACACAGAAGAGGAGAGGAGGATTAGAGGATGAAGAGAGATCTGAAATCAATCTGACATTGTTTAGAGACCTCTTCTCTCGAATCCACAGCAATTAGTTTAACTTCAAATTACTTTTATCTTTTTTCTTACTTTTAAAAATTCCGTTTACATAAAAATACATTCTAAAAAAACATCTATATCTTCCACCCCATATGACTTTAATGAATACAATCAACTGTTATTGGTTCAGGGACTTTATCCCTCCAATCAACTGTTATTGGTTCAGGGACTTTATCCCTCCAATCAACTGTTATTGGTTCAGGGACCTTATCCCTCCAATCAACTGTTATTGGTTCAGGGACCTTATCCCTCCAATCAACTGTTATTGGTTCAGGGACCTTATCCCTCCAATCAACTGTTATTGGTTCAGGGACTTTATCCCTCCAATGGAATATTCCGATGGAATATATTATAACATAAAGCCAACTGGATGGAATATATTATAACATAAAGCCAACTGGATGGAATATATTATAACATAAAGCCAACTGGATGGAATATATTATAACATAAAGCCAACTGGATGGAATATATTATAACATAAAGCCAACTAAATGGAATATATTATAACATAAAGCCAACTGGATGGAATATATTATAACATAAAGCCAACTGGATGGAATATATTATAACATAAAGCTAACTGGATGGAATATATTATAACATAAAGCCAACTGGATGGAATATATTATAACATAAAGCCAACTGGATGGAATATATTATAACATAAAGCTAACTGGATGGAATATGGGAAAAATGCATTGAATTCTTTTTCAATCTTCAACAAATGCTACCCAAAAAAAGAAATTGAAAGTTGTTACAAATGAAGGAGTCCCTCATGACTCACCGAAGGAGATGTTGAAAGAGGAAGTAAAGTACTTGAAGCCTATGTTCTCGTTTCCGTCTCCTCCACCTCCACTGACTGAAGCTCATTGTATGGATTTGTTTCCTATTGCTAATGTAAAATTAACATCTGTTCAGAAAGACTCATGTGACGGTGAAATTACAGAGGAGGAACTTCTTGATGCTGTTAAAGCCTTTAAGTCCAGGAAAACTCCAGGGCTGGATGGAATACCAGTGGAGGAATACCAAACCTATATACTCAGAGGACCACTATTAGCATGTTTTAACCACTCTTATATAAATGGTAGATTATCAGATACTCAACAAGAAGGTCTGATTTCATTAGTACTGAAACAGGATCCAAGCGGTATATATAAAGATCCAGTCCATTAAAAAAGGCCCCTTACACCCCTTACACATGCAAAAATGTAGCACGTAGAATTAAAAAGGTTTTGTCGGATATTATTTATCTTAATCAGACAGGGTTTTTACATGAATGATACATTGGAGATAATATAAGACAAGTACTGGAAACAATAGAACCCTATGAAATATCTGGGAAACCAGGCCTGGTTTTCATAGCTGACTTTGAAAAGGCCTTTGATAAAGTACGACTGGAGTTTATATATAAATGCCTGGAACATTTACATTTTGGAAAATCTCTTATTATATGGGTTAAAGTTATGTATAGTAACCCTAGGTGTAAAAAGTAAATAATGGCTACATCTCAGGAAGTTTAACAAGGTTATCCACTATCAGCATATCTATTTATTATGGCCATCGAAATGTTAGCAATTAAAATTAGATCCAACAATAAGACTAAGGGATTAGAAATCCAGGGTTTAAAAACAAAAGTGCCTTCACAGCCTCATAGAGGATCTAGATAATGTTTCTAACCTCTCTGGATTAAAACCAAATTAGTGTATTATATTACGTATTGGATTGCAAAGAAATTCAACTTTTACATTATCGTGTACTTTACCAATAAAATGGTCTGACGGGGATGTGGACGTACTCGGTATACATATCCCGAAAGAAAGAAATGATCTCACTACGACACAGTTTTATAGGAAGTTAGAAAAAATACATAAGATCTTGCTACCATGGAAAGGAAAACGCCCTGATTTGACTTTTTAGTTACACTACCGTTCAAAACATACACTTAGAAATGTCCTTGTTTTTGAAAGAAAAGCAAATTCTCTGTCCATTAAAATAACATCAAATTGATCATAAATACAGTTTAGACATTGTTAAAGTTGTAAATGACTATTGTAGCTGGAAATGGCTGATTTTTTATGGAATATCTACGTAGGCGTACAAAGGCCCATTATCAGCAACCATCATTCCTGTGTTCCAATGGCACGTTGTGTTAGCTAATCCAAGTTGATCATTTTAAAAAGCTAATTGATAATTAGAAAACTTGATTACAGGCTCAAAATGTCCAGAAACAAATAACTTTCTTCTGAAACTTGTCAGTCTATTCTTGTTCTGAGAAATGAACGCTATTCCATGCGAGAAATTGCCAAGAAACTGAAGATCTCGTACAACGCTGTGTACTACTCCCTTCACAGAACAGCGCAAACTGTCTCTAACCAGAATAGAAAGAGGAGTGGGAGGCCCCGGTGCACAACTGAGCAAGAGGACAAGTACATTAGAGTGTCTAGTTTGAGAAACAGACGCCTCACAAGTCCTCAACTGGCAGCTTCATTAAATAGTACCAGCAAAACACCAGTCTCAACTTCATCAGTGAAGAGGCGACTCCGGGATGCTGGCCTTCTAGGCAGAGTTGTCTAGTGTCTGTGTTCTTTTGCCCATCTTAATCTTTTCTTTTTATTGGCCAGTCTAAGATATGGCTTTTTCTTTGCAACTCTGCCTAGAAGGCCAGCATCCTGGAGTCGCCTCTTCCCTATGGACGTTGAGACTGATGTTTTGCGGGTACTACTTAATACTTAATATTAAATATACATATACAGACGTGCTCAAATTTGTTGATATATGTTACAGCTCATTGAAATAATGCTTCATTCCTC
This sequence comes from Thymallus thymallus, assembly GCA_023634145.1. Classification (NCBI taxonomy): domain Eukaryota; kingdom Metazoa; phylum Chordata; class Actinopteri; order Salmoniformes; family Salmonidae; genus Thymallus; species Thymallus thymallus. Next base: position 1,009,265 of record CM042402.1, on the reverse strand, counting down.
CTGAAAAGTGATTAAATTAACAGCTATTTTATCATGTATACTTGCATGACTTTGGTTTGTCATAGAATAAAACAAAGAAGCTGTGAAAAGAGATGAAATATTGCTTATTCTACAAAGATATTCTAAAATGGCCCGGACACATTTGTTGGAAACCCTTAGAAAAGATAATAAATTATTGGATTATAGTGATATTTCAAATGAATTACTTTATAAAATTAGTATCATACTTCTCCAATCTTGTAATCAGTCATCCAGCCTATTTAAATGAAGAAAAGTAGTCACTGTGCTGTTTGGTATCATTGTTGCACCACACTGAACATGGACCAGAGAAAGAAAAGGAGAGAGTTGTCTGAGGAGATCAGAAAGACAATAACAGACCAGCATGGTAAAGGTAAAGGCTACAAGACCATCTCCAAGCAGCTTGATGTTCCTGTGACAACAGAAGTTTAAGGTCCATGGAACTGTAGCCAACCTCCCTGGGTTCGGCCTCAAGAGGAACATCGACCCCAGATTGAAAAGAAGAATAATGTGAACGGTAGAAAATGAACCAAGGATAACTGCCAAAGAGATACAAGCTGAACTCCAAGGTGAAGGTACGTCAGTTTCTGATCCGTCGCTTTTTGAGTGAAAGTGGGCTCCATGGAAGAAGACCCAGGAGGACTCCACTTTTGAAAGAAAAACATTTAAAAAATTGATTAGCCACAATCCTTCTGGGAGAATGTCATTTGGACAGATGAGTCAAACTGGAGCTTTTTGGCAAGTCACACCAGCTCTATGTTCACAGTCGAAAAAAATAAGCTTTCAAAGAAAAGAACACCATACCTACAGTGAAACATGGAGGAGGCTCAGTTATGTTTTGGGGCTGCGCCTGGCACAGGGTGCCTTGAATCTGTGCAGGGCACAATGAAATCTCAAGACTATCAAGACATTCTGGAGTGAAACGTACTGCCCAGTGTCAGAAAGCTCTGTCTCAGTCACAGGTCATGGGTCCTCCAACAGGATAATGACCCAAAACACACAGCTAACAGCACCCAAGAATGGATAAAAACAAAACATATTCTGAAGTGGCCTTCTATGAGTCCTGATCTGAATCCTATCGAACATCTATGGAAAGGGTTGAAACTTGCAGTCTGGAGAAGGCACCCATCAAACCTGAGACAGCTGGAGCAGTTTGCTCAGGAAGATTGGGCCAAACTACCTGTTAACAGGTGCAGAAGTCTCATTGAGAGCTACAGAAAACGTCTGATTGCAGTGATTGCCTCTAAAGGTTGTACAACAAAATATTAGGTTAAGGTCCCATCATTTTTGTCCATGCCATTTTCATTTGTTTTATTATTTATAATATTATGTTGAATAAAAAATCAAAAGCAAAGTCTGATTTCTATTAAATATGGAATAAACAATGGTGGATGCAAATTACATGTGTCAGTTTCAAGTTATTTCAGAGAAAATTGTGCATTCATTTTTTGTGGAGGGGTTCCAACACATTAGAGCGTCTGTACACATACAGTATACACATACAGTATACACATACAGTATACACATACAGTATACACATACTGTATACACATACAGTATACACATACTGTATACACATACTGTATACACATACTGTATACACATACAGTATACACATACAGTATACACATACTGTATACACATACTGTATACACATACAGTATACACATACTGTATACACATACAGTATACACATACTGTATACACATACTGTATACACATACTGTATACACATACAGTATACACATACTGTATACACATACAGTATTTTACAATAGTTCTATTTAATTAGTTGTTACTCGTTCCTCGACCCTCATCATCTCCCGTCTATCTCTTAACACCATCCATATTGGATTTCTATTTGCCATATATTTTTCAACTGTGCTGTGATGTTTCACAAAAGTTCTAAACCTTTCTATTATAATTTCTACAGATTGTAAATGAAAAAATAAACATTTTTGCTAAAATAATAATTATTTTATTGATCGATTGACTATGACTTTTCAGATCACCCAGTAGTGCTATCTGCAGAGTTAGCTCCAGGTAAATTATTCAGCCATTCCTGGAACTGTGACCAAAAACAGTGGGAAAATGCTCACCTTCGATGGCCACTGGCACGCTGGAGAAGTGTGCTCTTCACAGATGAATCGCGGTTTCAACTGTAACGGACAGATGGCAGACAGCATGTATGGCGTTGTGAACAGAATGCCCCATGGTGGCGGTGGGGTTATGGTATGGGCAGGCATAAGCTACGGACAACGAACACAATTACATCATCCCCATTACCTCATGATAATGCACGGCCCCATGTCCCAAGGAACTGTACACAATTCCTGGAAGTTGAAAATGTTCCAGTTCTTCCATGGCCTGCATACTCACCAGACATGTCACCCATTGAGCATGTTTGGGATGCTCTGTATCGACGTACAACCGCATGTACCAGTTCCCACCAATATCCAGCAACTTGGCACAGCCACTGAAGAAGAGTGGGACAACATTCCCCGTCACAATCAACAGCCTGATCAACTCTATGTGAAGGAGATGTGCCTTCCCCTAGCCTTTTGGACGCACTGCCTATATTCTAACATCTTGAAATGACTCATCAGAATGCTGTAAGAATGTCGTTGCATCTGAGTTGCATGTTAAGAGGAATTACCATAAACTAAATGTCATTTCTGTCACCGTGGGTGACGCCCTAATCAGGTTACGCAACCAATGCATATGGGTCCTGTACTGTCTTAAATGTAAATGCGGAATGCGGAAACCCTGGTACGTACAGTCATTGTGGGGGACAATGTCGTCAATGCACTTATTAATGAAGCCGGTGACTGATGTGGTCAACTTCACAATGTTATCGGATGAATCCCGGAACATATTCCAGTCTGTGCTAGCAAAACAATCCTGTAGCTTAGCATCTGCTTCATCTGACCACTTCCGTATTGAGCGCGTCACTGGTACTTCCTGCTTTCGTTTTTGCTTGTAAGCAGGAATCAGGAGGACAGAGTTATGGTCAGATTTGCCAAATGGAGGGTGAGGGAGAGCTTTGTATGTGTCTCTGTGTGGAGTAAAGGTGGTCTAGAGGTTTGTATGTGTCTCTGTGTGGAGTAAAGGTGGTCTAGAGGTTTGTATGTGTCTCTGTGTGGAGTAAAGGTGGTCTAGAGGTTTGTATGTGTCTCTGTGTGGAGTAAAGGTGGTCTAGAGGTTTGTATGTGTCTCTGTGTGGAGTAAAGGTGGTCTAGAGGTTTGTATGTGTCTCTGTGTGGAGTAAAGGTGGTCTAGAGGTTTGTATGTGTCTCTGTGTGGAGTAAAGGTGGTCTAGAGGTTTGTATGTGTCTCTGTGTGGAGTAAAGGTGGTCTAGAGGTTTGTATGTGTCTCTGTGTGGAGTAAAGGTGGTCTAGAGGTTTGTATGTGTCTCTGTGTGGAGTAAAGGTGGTCTAGAGGTTTGTATGTGTCTCTGTGTGGAGTAAAGGTGGTCTAGAGGTTTGTATGTGTCTCTGTGTGGAGTAAAGGTGGTCTAGAGGTTTGTATGTGTCTCTGTGTGTGGAGTAAAGGTGGTCTAGAGGTTTGTATGTGTCTCTGTGTGTGGAGTAAAGGTGGTCTAGAGGTTTGTATGTGTCTCTGTGTGTGGAGTAAAGGTGGTCTAGAGGTTTGTATGTGTCTCTGTGTGGAGTAAAGGTGGTCTAGAGGTTTGTATGTGTCTCTGTGTGGAGTAAAGGTGGTCTAGAGGTTTGTATGTGTCTCTGTGTGGAGTAAAGGTGGTCTAGAGGTTTGTATGTGTCTCTGTGTGGAGTAAAGGTGGTCTAGAGGTTTGTATGTGTCTCTGTGTGGAGTAAAGGTGGTCTAGAGGTTTGTATGTGTCTCTGTGTGGAGTAAAGGTGGTCTAGAGGTTTGTATGTGTCTCTGTGTGGAGTAAAGGTGGTCTAGAGGTTTGTATGTGTCTCTGTGTGGAGTAAAGGTGGTCTAGAGGTTTGTATGTGTCTCTGTGTGGAGTAAAGGTGGTCTAGAGGTTTGTATGTGTCTCTGTGTGGTGTAAAGGTGGTCTAGAGGTTTTCTCCTCTAGTTGCCCAGGTGACACGCTGGTAGAAATGAGGTAAAACAGATTTCAGTTTTCCTGCATTAAAATCACCGACTGCCTCTGATTGTGCATTTTCCTATTTGCTTATGGCCTTATACAGCTGGTTGTAGTATCAACGGTCTTAGTACCAGCATCGGTTTGTGGTGGTTATCGGACTTCCTTAACATTAGATCGCACCTTCCTTAACAAAGACACACACACTTCTCCCCTAAACCTGAAGCTGCAGTATCTCTGGAAAAGTGTCTGCTGAATGACCTACTTTAAGTCTCTCTGTGTCGAGGCACAGATCTGGGGAAGGGTACCAAAACGTTTCTGCAGCATTGAAGGTCCCCCGCCCGACCAAACTGAGCAATCGGGGGAGAAGGGCCTTGGTCAGGGAGGTGACCAAGAACCCTATGGTCACTCTGACAGAGCATTAGAGTTCCTCTATGGAGTTGGGAGAACCTTCCAGAAGGACAACCATCTCTGCAGTACTCCACCAATCAGGCCTTTATGTTAGAATGGCCAGACGGAAGCCACTCTTCAGTAAAAAGGCCCATGACAGCCCCCCTAGGGTGAGGCATGGTGGTGGCAGCATTATGCTGTAGGGATGTTTTTCAGCGGCAGGGACTGGGAGACTAGTCAGGATCGAGGGAAAGATGAACGGAGCAAAGTACAGAGAGATCCTGATGAAGACTGGGTTGAAGGTTCACCTTCCAACAGGACAACGACCCTAAGCAAACAGCCAAGACAACGCAGGAGTGGCTTTGGGACAAGTCTCTGAATATCCTTGAGTGACCCAGCCAGAGCCCGGACTTGAACCCAATCGAACATCTCTGGAGGGACCTGAAAATAGCTGTGCAGCGACGCTCCCCATCGAACCTGACAGAGCTTGAGAGGATCTGCAGAGAAGAATGGGAGAATCTCCACAAATACAGGTGTGTCAAGCTTGTAGCGTCAGACCCAAGAAGACTCAAGGCTGTAATCGCTACCAACGGTGCTTCAACAAAGTACTCAGTAAAGGATCTGAATACTTACTTATGTAAATATGATATTTCAGTTTTATTCTTTTTATAAATTAGCAAACATTTCTAAAAAAACGTTTTTTCTTTGTCATTATGGGGTATTGTGTGTAGAAAAAACAATGTAATACATTTTAGAATGAGGCTGTAACATAATGTGTAAAAGGTCAAGGGGACTGACTGTATGTCCTCGACTAGACACCACTGGTTGTTGAAGTTAAGAAACTACTAGCAGAAACTCTATCTAGATTAGAGAATTATCAGAACCACCAGAAACTATTTGAGTACTTGTGAAAAACTGGACCAAAGCTATTGTACTGACGCTTAATGGATGAATATCATGCAGTACAGTAGGAGACAATGGAATAAAGATGCTCCTCCTCTCTGCTCCTCTCCTCTTCCTCTCTTCTCTGCGCCTCTTCCTCTCTTCTCTGCGCCTCTTCCTCTCTGCTCCTCTTCCTCTCTTCTCTGCTCCTCTTCCTCTCTGCTCCTCTTCCTCTCTGCTCCTCTCCTCTTCCTCTCTGCTCCTCTCTTCTTCCTCTTCCTTTCCTCTCCTCTTCCTCTCTTCTCTGTGCCTCTTCCTCTCTTCTCTGCTCCTCTTCCTCTCTGCTCCTCTTCCTCTCTGCTCCTCTCCTCTTCCTCTCTGCTCCTCTCGTCTTCCTCTTCCTTTCCTCTCCTCTTCCTCTCTTCTCTGCGCCTCTTCCTCTCTTCTCTGCTCCTCTTCCTCTCTGCTCCTCTCCTCTTCCTCTCTGCTCCTCTTCCTCTCTGCTCCTCTCTTCTTCCTCTTCCTTTCCTCTCCTCTTCCTCTCTGCTCCTCTCCTCTTCCTCTCTGCTCCTCTCCTCTTCCTCTCTGCTCTACTTCCTCTCTGCTCCTTTCCTCTTCCGCTCTGCTCCTCTCCTCTCCTCTCCTCTCCTCTCCTCTCCTCTCCTCTCCTCTCCTCTCCTCTCCTCTCCTCTCCTCTCCTCTCCTCTCCTCTCCTCTCCTCTTCCTCTGCTCCTCTCCTCTCCTCTTCCTCTGCTCCTCTCCTCTTCCTCTCTTCTTCCGCTCTTCTTCCGCTCTGCTCCTCTCTGCTCCTCTCTGCTCCTCTCCTCTCCTCTCCTCTCCTCTCCTCTCCTCTCCTCTCCTCTCCTCTCCTCTCCTCTCCTCTCCTCTCCTCTCCTCTCCTCTCCTCTCCTCTCCTCTCCTCTCCTCTCCTCTCCTCTCCTCTGCTCCTCTCCTCTCCTCTCCTCTCCTCTCCTCTCCTCTCCTCTCCTCTCCTCTCCTCTCCTCTTCCTCTTCCTCTTCCTCTCCTCTCTGCTCCTCTCTGCTCCTCTCCTCTCCGCTCCTCTCCTCTCCCCCTCTCTCAAAATAACACGCCCTGTGTAGCAGGTAAAACGTCAAATTAACGCTGTGGAGCTGTAACCCGGTTGTCTCCAGTGTGAAAGCAGCAAATGGAGAACAGTCTGAATGAGTTTAGAGAGAAGTGGGTCCTCAACCCTGGAGGCGGGGCCTTCTACAGACCTAAGGTAAGGCAATCAATCAATCAAATGTATTTATTAAGCCCTTTACACACCATGCTGTGTGTTATACCTCCCTGTAGATTGACATCTAGATCAAGGATGCCACCATCCAGCTGGACTTCCACTTCAACCTCCCCTTCGTCAGGTAAGACCATTTCTGAAGGTCTTATGTAGTTGGGGTTTTTCAACTGGCAGAAATCGGCAGTACCGCCGTGAGATGTAACTAGAGAAGAGCGTCTTCAGGACGTATTTGTTCAAACCTGCTGAACTTGGGCAACAAATGTCTGAAAGTTGAGGTTTGGTCTAACCTTTTCACTCAGGGCCTTTTAGCATTGGGGAACATCCCATGCATGCTAGCATAGCTGACATGGGCTAGTTAGCAGGAGCATTGGGTCAGTAACTGGAAGGTTGCTGGATCGAATCCCTGAGCTGACAAGGTAAACATTTATATTTTTTTAATCTGTCGTTCTGCCCTGAACAAGGCAATTAACCCACTGTTCCCCAGGTGCCAAAGAAGACTTACAGTAGTGAGTCATTTATCAGACACTCTCCTCCAGAGAGACTTACAGTAGTGAGTCATTTATCAGACACTCTTATCCAGAAAGACTTACAGTAGTGAGTCATTTATCAGACACTCTTATCCAGAGAGACTTACAGTAGTGAGTCATTTATCAGACACTCTCCTCCAGAGAGACTTACAGTAGTGAGTCATTTATCAGACACCCTTATCCAGAAAGACTTACAGTAGTGAGTCATTTATCAGACACTCTTATCCAGAGAGACTTACAGTAGTGAGTCATTTATCAGACACTCTTATCCAGAAAGACTTACAGTAGTGAGTCATTTATCAGACACTCTTATCCAGAAAGACTTACAGTAGTGAGTCATTTATCAGACACTCTCCTCCAGAGAGACTTACAGTAGTGAGTCATTTATCAGACACTCTCCTCCAGAGAGACTTACAGTAGTGAGTCATTTATCAGACACTCTTATCCAAAAAGACTTACAGTAGTGAGTCATTTATCAGACACTCTCCTCCAGAGAGACTTACAGTAGTGAGTGCGTACATTTTCATACTTTTCCATACTGGTCCCCCATGGGAATCTAACCCTCAACCCTGGCGTTGCAAGCACCATGCTCTACCAATTGAGCTACACAGGACTACTATACAACTGACTAGTATCCCCCTTTCACTTCCCCCTACTCAGCTGTCTGGATATCTATAGTTAGGATTCATTCTATACATTGTTCCCCAATAGACCAACACAGGCGCACAGTACAGCTTTATTGTAGAATAGTCTATGTCGCTTGTAGACCACTAGGTGTCAGTCTATAACAAGGTTTCTCTTTCTCCCATGCATGAAATCTATCCAACACTGGAGTTTGGAACACTACTTTCCCCTAGTTGATCTGGACATTATAAGTTATAAATATCTCTCTAAGGTCTGCATTGACTGACATGACAAGAGGAACTGTTGATGCACTACTCACTTTAGAAAGTTTACCTTGTTCATTCTGCTATTATAACTTTCAAGAGGAAGTTTAAAGCCGGACTGAGTTCCTAAAATATATATATACACACAGTACCGGTCCAAAGTTTTAGAACAACTACTCGTTCAAGGGTTTTTTCTTTATTTTTACTATTTTCTACATTGTAGAATAAAAGACATCAGAACTATGACATAACCCATATGGAATCATGTAGTAACCAAGAAAGTAAACAAATCAAAATATATTTTATATTAGAGATTCTTCAAAGCCACCCTTGCCTTGATGACATCTTTGCACACGACATCTCTCAACCAGCTTCACGAGGTAGTCAACTGGAATGCATTTCAATTAAATTGTGGAATTTATTTCCTTAATGTGTTTGAGCCAATCAGTTGTGTTGTGACATGGTAGGGGCGGTATACAGAAGAGTCCTATATGGTAAAAGACCAAGTCCATATTATGGTAAGAACAGCTAAATAAGCAAAGAGAAACGACAGTCCATCATTACTTTAAGACATGAAGGTCAGTCAATACGGAACATTTCAAGAACTTTGAAAGTTTCTTCAAGTGCAGTTGCAAAAACCATCAAGCACCATGATGAAACTAGCTCTCATGAGGACCGCCACATGGGGGCTGTAGACGGAGCTGTAGTGGAGCAGGTTGAAAGCTTCAAGTTCCTTGGTGTCCACATCACCAACAAACTATCATGGTCCAAACACACAAGACAGTCATGAAGAGAGCACGGCAAAGCCTATTCCCCTCAGGAGACTGAAAAGATTTGGCATGGGTCCTCAGATCCTCAAGTTCTACAGCTGCACCATCGAGAGCATCCTGACTGGCTGCATCACTGCCTGGTACGGCAACTGCTCGGACTCCGACTGTAAGGTGCTACAGAGGGTAGTACGTACGGCCCAGTAATATCACTGGGGTCAAGCTTCCTGCCATCCAAGACCTCTATACCAGGTGGTGTCAGAGGAAGTCCCTGAAAATTGTCAAAGACTCCAGCCACCCCAGTCATAGACTGTTCTCTCTGCTACCGCATAGCAAGCGGTACCGGAGTGCCAAGTCTAGGTCCAAAAGGCTTCATAACAGCTTTTATCCCCCAAACCATAAGACTCCTGAACAGCTAATCAAATGGCTACACCCCCCCCACCCCCCCTTTAACGCTGCTGCTAGTCTCTGTTTATTATCTATGCAAAGTCACTTTAACTATACCTACATGTACATATTACCTCAATTATTTATATATATATATATATATATTATATTATATTATATTTATATATACCCCTGTATATAGCCTCCTCACATTGACCCTGTACTGGTACCACCTGTATATAGCCTCCTCACATTGACTCTGTACTGGTTCTTCCTGTATATAGTCTCCCCACATTGACTCTGTACTGGTACCACCTGTATATAGCCTCCTCACATTGACTCTGTACTGGTACTTCCTGTATATAGCCTCCTCACATTGACTCTGTACTGGTACCCCTGTATATAGCCTCCTCACATTGACTCTGTACTGGTACCCCTGTATATAGCCTCCTCACATTGACTCTGTACTGGTACCACCTGTATATAGCCTCCTCACATTGACTCTGTACTGGTACTTCCTGTATATAGCCTCCTCACATTGACTCTGTACTGGTACTTCCTGTATATAGCCTCCTCACATTGACTCTGTACTGGTACCCCTGTATATAGCCTCCTCACATTGACTCTGTACTGGTACTTCCTGTATATAGCCTCCTCACATTGACTCTGTACTGGTACCCCTGTATATAGCCTCCTCACATTGACTCTGTACTGGTACTTCCTGTATATAGCCTCCTCACATTGACTCTGTACTGGTACTTCCTGTATATAGCCTCCTCACATTGACTCTGTACTGGTACCCCTGTATATAGCCTCCTCACATTGACTCTGTACTGGTACTTCCTGTATATAGCCTCCTCACATTGACTCTGTACTGGTACTTCCTGTATATAGCCTCCTCACATTGACTCTGTACTGGTACTTCCTGTATATAGCCTCCTCACATTGACTCTGTACTGGTACTTCCTGTATATAGCCTCCTCACATTGACTCTGTACTGGTACTTCCTGTATATAACCTCCTCACATTGACTCTGTACTGGTACTTCCTGTATATAGCCTCCTCACATTGACTCTGTACTGGTACTTCCTGTATATAGCCTCCTCACATTGACTCTGTACTGGTACTTCCTGTATATAGCCTCCTCACATTGACTCTGTACTGGTACTTCCTGTATATAGCCTCCTCACATTGACTCTGTACTGGTACTTCCTGTATATAGCCTCCTCACAGGGTTTGGCCGGCCGGGTTGTCCTTGTCCCATCGCGCTCTAGCATCTCCTGTGGCGGGCCGGGTGCATGCACGTTGACTCAGTCGCCAGGTTTACGGTGGTTCCTCCGACACATTGGTGCGGCTGGCTTCCGGGTTAAGTGTTCATTGTGTCAAGAAGCAGTGCGGCTTGGTGGGTTGTGTTTTGGAGGGGGAACAACCTCAACCTTCGCCTCTCCTGAGTCCGTACGGGAGTTGTAGTGATGGGACAAGACTGTAACTACCAATTGGATATGATGAAATTGGGGAGAAAATGGAAAAAAAACATAGGTAGACTGTTGTTTTACTGTTAAGTTCAGTGCTGCTATTGTTTTGAATTCCGGAGCAGCTGGTGTTTCTTTGCCAGGTTAAGGTTAACTAACTAGCAGGCTGGTGATGACTGGACAGCCGAGGGTATCTAACTAGCAGGCTGGTGATGACTGGTCAGCCGAGGGTATCTAACTAGCAGGCTGGTGATGACTGGTCAGCCGAGGGTATCTAACTAGCAGGCTGGTGATGACTGGTCAGCCGAGGGTATCTAACTAGCAGGCTGGTGATGACTGGTCAGCCGAGGGTATCTAACTAGCAGGCTGGTGATGACTGGTCAGCCGAGGGTATCTAACTAGCAGGCTGGTGATGACTGGTCAGCCGAGGGTATCTAACTAGCAGGCTGGTGATGACTGGTCAGCCGAGGGTATCTAACTAGCAGGCTGGTGATGACTGGTCAGCCGAGGGTATCTAACTAGCAGGCTGGTGATGACTGGTCAGCCGACCAGTTTTAAATATCCTTAAGTATCAAAAGTAAAAGTATAAATCATTTTAAATTCCTTATATTAATCAAACCAGTTGGCACCATTTTCTTGTTTTTGTTATTATTTTCAGATAGCTAGGGGAACACTCCAACACTCAGACATCATTTTACAAACTAAGTATTTGTGTTTAGTGAGTCTGCCAGATCAGAGGCAGTGGGGAGTGTGTGATTTAGACAATGTTCCTGTCCTGCTAAATACTTTTGGGTGTCAGAGAAAATGTATGGAGTAAAAAATACATTATTTCCTTCAGAATGTAGTGAAGTAAAAGTTGTCCAACATATAAATAGTAAAGTGCAGATACCCCCAAATAAATACTTAAGTACTTTCCACCACTGGTTGCCTGCACAATGTGTATAATTGGAGGCAGAGCATAGCCTGTCTGGCCGCACTCATCACCTGCCAACCAGCTGATGTAGGCTGGGTGTGCTGGGTGTGGCCGTCCTGACCACTGCTCAACACAACTGTGCTGCTCATATTAACTGTGCTGCTCATATTAACTGTGCTGCTCATATTAACTGTGCTGCTCATATTAACTGTGCTTATCACTGAAAAGCTCTCAATCTCTTAACACTGCTCTCTCTTTCTCTCCCCCCCCCCACCACCACCTTCCGTGAGGAGGAGAAGGCCAGTGAGACAAGAAGTTAATGATTGTATCGACCCTCTCCAACAGGCCTTACATAGCCACATGCCAATCCACTCTGCCCATCCGATACCTGAACCACTGTCAGAATAGAGTCTGGCCTTGTCTTACGTTCTACAGTACTGTCAGAATAGAGTCTGGCCTTGTCTTACGTTCTACAGTACTGTCAGAATAGAGTCTGGCCTTGTCTTACGTTCTACAGTACTGTCAGAATAGAGTCTGGCCTTGTCTTACGTTCTACTGTACTGAGTCCGTATTTCTTTAACTGTATTTTTTTTCTTCTCTGAAATCACATCAAATTCCATTTACAATGTTTGGTAAAAGATAATACTATTGGTTAGATCACAACTCTGGGCTGTCCTCCTGTCAATGTATCATGTCCTCTTTGGTCAGCATGTGAAACCCATCATCATAATGTTGGTTGTCTGCTTGTAGAAATGTTACTGCTTCAGATTGAATGATACCATGTTGCCTCTATTCTCCTCATTGGTTTACATCAGATCGGACAACAGAAGGATTTAATATTACAAACTGGAACAGGTTGTGTTCCCTTTTAAACTGGAACAGGTTGTGTTCCCTTTTAAACTGGAACAGGTTGTGTTCCCTTTTAAACTGGAACAGGTTGTGTTCACTGACAAACTGGAACAGGTTGTGTTCCCTTTTAAACTGGAACAGGTTGTGTTCCCTGATCAACTGGAACAGGTTGTGTTCCCTTTTAAACTGGAACAGGTTGTGTTCCCTTTTAAACTGGAACAGGTTGTGTTCACTGATCAACTGGAACAGGTTGTGTTCCCTTTTAAACTGGAACAGGTTGTGTTCCCTTTACACTGGAACAGGTTGTGTTCCCTTTTAAACTGGAACAGGTTGTGTTCCCTTTTAAACTGGAACAGGTTGTGTTCCCTTTTAAACTGGAACAGGTTGTGTTCCCTTTTAAACTGGAACAGGTTGTGTTCCCTTTTAAACTGGAACAGGTTGTGTTCCCTTTTAAACTGGAACAGGTTGTGTTCACTGAAAAACTGGAACAGGTTGTGTTCACTGACAAACTGGAACAGGTTGTGTTCCCTTTTAAACTGGAACAGGTTGTGTTCCCTTTTAAACTGGAACAGGTTGTGTTCCCTTTTAAACTGGAACAGGTTGTGTTCCCTGAAAAACTGGAACAGGTTGTGTTCCCTTTTAAACTGGAACAGGTTGTGTTCCCTGAAAAACTGGAACAGGTTGTGTTCACTGACAAACTGGAACAGGTTGTGTTCACTGACAAACTGGAACAGGTTGTGTTCCCTTTTAAACTGGAACAGGTTGTGTTCACTGACAAACTGGAACAGGTTGTGTTCCCTTTTAAACTGGAACAGGTTGTGTTCCCTTTTAAACTGGAACAGGTTGTGTTCCCTTTTAAACTGGAACAGGTTGTGTTCCCTTTTAAACTGGAACAGGTTGTGTTCCCTTTTAAACTGGAACAGGTTGTGTTCCCTTTTAAACTGGAACAGGTTGTGTTCCCTTTTAAACTGGAACAGGTTGTGTTCCCTGAAAAACTGGAACAGGTTGTGTTCCCTTTTAAACTGGAACAGGTTGTGTTCACTGAAAAACTGGAACAGGTTGTGTTCACTGATCAACTGGAACAGGTTGCTGTTGGAGGCCGTTTTCATGACATCAAAGAATTGTAAATAATATGAATTGCAATTTTTATCAATGCAAAATATCACTTGACACCCACAGTTGGTAGAAAGAAAGCAGGCTACTTGGCTGCCCATGTGTGACTGATTAACAAGAGGAATGAAGCTATTTTATTTGACCTATAGTCGAGATTTAAAGTTGCTTTCAGTTTCAGTTTCTGAACTTTCCAGTTAAAGGCGTTTCCTGAAAACAGTTGTCCTTGACTGGCACTCCACTGATAATGGTTGAAAACAGATGATATACAAGAAACGCATTATGTTAAACAGACTACCTTGGCTGCCCCTCCGGTCACTAAGTAGAAAACACCCATTAAACGTTGGGAAATTTCCTCAAAATAGTTGTCCGTCTTTCAATGGTGTTTTGCAGCACTGACAAGTGTCATTTAAAATAATTGCATCCATTTATGTGGTGAATTTGTGACTTTCTCTTGCCTTACTGCCTGCTCCTGTCACTTTGTAGAAAACACTGTTCAGATGTCAAAACACAGACAGATACAGTAGGCTAAACAGCTGCTGCCATGTCAACAAAGACATGTCAAAACACAGACAGATACAGTAGGCTAAACAGCTGCTGCCATGTCAAAACACAGACAGATACAGTAGGCTAAACAGCTGCTGCCATGTCAAAACACAGACAGATACAGTAGGCTAAACAGCTGCTGCCATGTCAAAACACAGACAGATACAGTAGGCTAAACAGCTGCTGCCATGTCAAAACACAGACAGATACAGTAGGCTAAACAGCTGCTGCCATGTCAAAACACAGACAGATACAGTAGGCTAAACAGCTGCTGCCATGTCAAAACACAGACAGATACAGTAGGCTAAACAGCTGCTGCCATCAGCTGTCATTTACTTTTACTTTCATTTTTTGTCTTTATTGCAACAACAACGGAGCTACGAGCCGCACCCTGCTGCTACCCTTTTTTCGTTTGCAAAAGATGCGATATTTGTTTATTCTCAAACAATTCATTGACGAGATAACGCTCCTCCGGGATTGAAAGTCATCTATTCCATGTTGATGAGTAATATCCCCGGTTTCAACCCGATCCTTTCCATCAGGCGAGTTACTCTTTTCTGCAACAATCTCATGTTATTGACTGATCTCGATTTGACGTCCAGTTCTGACAATATTTTTAGTATTACGATTACAGAACGATTTAAAAAAATGTCCATTTAACAACTTTATGTGTAATAATCTGTGCTATGCTATTAGCTATAACTTTGAGAAAGTACTCAAACCAATATCTTAAGTTTCGTTTTTGCAACTTGTAGTTTGAAATGGTTCTTCTGTCATGTTTGTTTCCATTACATTTGGTTACAATACTCTCATTTCTGTTGTTTTTTCGATTCCAGTCCCACAATGGATTTCACTGATGAGGAGAAAGTGTGGTTGGAAAGAATATCTTCAGAGGTAGGTTTCTAATTAAAAGTCCAGAATTAAATTATATTGAATTACAAGATCAACATTGTACATGAATGCAGTTTAAATTAAGATTATTCATGCTTGGTCAAATGCTTACAGTCATTTCTGTCATCAAAACTGTGTTTCACATTGTTTGTAGCAGTAGTAGCCTAATGTATGTAATCACGATCTGATTCCTCCACTTGTTAGATACAACTAGATATGGTTACAGGGCATTATGGGTACTGTAGTAAAAACAGATATGGTTACAGGGCATTATGGGTACTGTAATATAAACAGATATGGTTACATGGCATTATGGGTACTGTAGTAAAAACAGATATTGTCACATGGCATCATGGGTACTGTGGTGCATCATGCTACACTCCACCCTTTTTACTGTCCTATCTGAGATACAGTATCACTGCATGTGAGGTTATGAAGATAATGCCATCATATAATCCGATTCCTCCCCCTCTTTTTCCACACCCTCCATAGTTCCCACAAGATTACAGTTGTCTGATGATAATTAACCATCATACTCTTCCTCCGTAGGTCCCAGGCTGCAGTGAGCTGACAGCCCTGGAGGAACAACTGAGTCAGATGGCTGAACCATGCAGCCTGTTTGAAGCACTGATATTCCAGATCTCAGCTTCTATCCAGTTTGGATTGACCAGCCTGCACAGCACCGTACCTCTGGCCCCAGAAGCAGGCACCAAGCACAGCCACAAGAGGGCAGTTGTCTCCTCGCAGTGTAGATGAATCATTTATTGAGAAGGGGCTGCCTCCCAAATGGCACCATATTCCCTATGTGCCCTGGACAATAATAGTGCACTATATAGGGTACCATTGGGCACGCAGACAAGAAGAGATGCAGAAATAAAACATGGGTCAAAAGCTTGAACTGAACTGATCAACTGTCCAATCACTGAACTGATTCATGTAGCTACTGATCAATCAACCAATTCTACAATGAGCACAGTCAAGATTAATCAAAAATACCCACACAGGGCCTGATTCAGACTGGAGATAAGTGGACTTAACATGGACTTCAGTAAAACACCTGGACTGAAGTCCGTGTCCACTTATCTCAAGTCTGAAACAGGCCCATAAAGCACGAAGAGAACTATTCTGGATACACAAGGATCGCCTCGGTTAGGAGGATGGATGGCAACATGTGTGCAGACAGACAGACAGACAGACAGACAGACAGACAGACAGACAGACAGACAGACAGACAGACAGACAGACAGACAGACAGACAGACAGACAGACAGTTCTATGTAGCCGTATATTATACAGCAAGCTCAGGTAACATATTATTAAAGTACTCTCTTGAAAACATTCTCAGTGTGGGATTATGACTAAAGCTGATCGACAACTGCCAAAGCAAGATACATTTCAAATAATGTTTACATTGTTTTTCTGAAGAGATTGTGAGATAGAGGATGTAGATATCTCACATTAAAATACACTGCCTAGTGAGTCTACACTTTCCTACTGAGGTACACAACCTTGTCAGCATTTTCAAAGTGAAAGAAACATTTGATAAAATTGTCCTAATTAATACAAAATATGTCTTGCATTTGCACACCCCCCATTACAGCTGTGAATCATGTTGATTCTATCAACGTTGCACAACTCTTAGGACAACATAGTGTATATCCATAGTTTTTGTCAAAATTGCTCAAGCCCAGTAAATTTAGTTGCCAACTTTAACTCGGACAACTCGCTACCAATCCAGCGCAAATCGGATTGCTTTCTCTACCACATCACCGGATTTCTGCCGCAATCACTGGATTATTACACCGGATCATCGCAGCCAGCTAGCTGCAACCGAGTGGCTGTTTGGCTAACATCATTGTCCTTGCACCAGTTAGCCTTGAGCTAGCCTCGAGCTAGGCCCATCTCCCGGCTAGCCGACGAAGTGTACTAGCTAATTCCTGGGCTACAGTACCTCTTTGCCAACTGGCCTGGACCTTCTATTGTCAACAAGGAGCCCCGCCAATCCATCACGACTGGTCTGCTGACGTAATCGTCCGACGTGGTCCTTCAACAGGCTTTTCCGATGCGATGACGCTAAAGACCCAT
Organism: Thymallus thymallus; assembly: GCA_023634145.1. NCBI lineage: Eukaryota > Metazoa > Chordata > Actinopteri > Salmoniformes > Salmonidae > Thymallus > Thymallus thymallus. The sequence continues at coordinate 992,215 of CM042402.1, read as the reverse complement.
CTGCTAGCCCCGGCCCGTTAGCATTCTGAATGCCGTGCCTCCCGCTCCCTTGCATTGGAACTACAACTAGGAACTACAACTAGGAACTAAGACAACCGTCAAGATAGAACTGCTAAAGGGGGCGGAGTTACAATCTACTGCAGAGTTCTGTCATCCTGTCCAGGTCTGGGCCCAAACAGCTTGAGCTTCTACTTCTAAAAATCCACCTTTCCAGAAATAAGTCTCTCACTGTTGCCGCTTGTTACAGCCCCCCCCCCAGCCCCCAGCTGTGCCCTGGACTCCATATGTGAATTGATTGCCCCCCATCTATCTTCAGAGTTCGTACTGTTAGGTGACCTAAACTGGGATATGCTTAACACCCCTGCCTTCCTACAATCTAAGCTAGATACCCTCAATCTCACACAAATTATCAAGAAATCTACCAGGTACAACCCTAAATCCGTAAACATGGGTACCGTCATAGATATTATCCTGACTAACTTGTCCTCTAAATACACCTCCGCTGTCTCAGCGATCACTGCCTCATTGCTTGCGTCCGTAATGGGTCCATGGTCAAACGACCACCCCTCATCACTGTCAAACGCTCCCTAAAACACTTCTTTAAAAGTGCTTTCCTCACCATCTTAAATAAGCATGCCCCATTTAAGAAGTTTAGAACTAAGAACAGATATAGCCCTTGGTTCACTCCAGACTTGACTGCCCTCGACCAGAACAACAACATCCTGTGGCGTACTGCATTAGCATCGAATAGCCCCCGCGATATGCAACTTTTCAGGGAAGTCAGGAACCAATATACAGTCAGTTAGAAAAGCAAAGACTAGCTTTTTCAAACAGAAATGTGCATCCTGTAATTCCAAAAAGTTCTGGGACACTGTAAAGTCCATGGAGAATAAGAGCACCTCCTCCCAGCTGCCCACTGCACTGAGGCTACGAAACACTGTCACCACCGGTAAATCTACGATAATCGAGAATTTCAATTAGCATTTTGCTACGGCTGGCCATGCTTTCCACCTGGCTACCCCTACCCCGGCCAACAGCTCTGTACGCAGCAGTATACAGTAAGCAGTATACAGTAAGCAGTATACAGTAAGCAGTATACAGTATGCCATGGACGAAACATTCCACTTTTGGTGGAACAAAAAGGTCTCAAAACAACTGGGAATTCGGAAACAAAACAAGCTCCTGCCAAACGTTGCATTTTTTCCATTTTTATAACCGTTTAATCAATCTTCATTTAACACATTTACCAACATCTTAGTGATTTTTATTTTTTCCTCTGTCAACTTTTTTTCCATTCAACTTTTTTACCCCGGACGCTTTATCTGGACGTGGTTCTACAGGACTTCCATCAGCCGAAGCTAAGTAGTAACATTATTAACACTATGTCATCTGACGTTAACTGCAGTCACTGTATTCATAACATACAGGAAAACTATCGCCTTATAGTGAGGATAGCCTCGCTGCAAGCCCAGCTTCAGACGCCATCGTCAGGCAAGGGCAGTTTAAGTGTAGGAAAGGATGAAATTGCAGGCCAGGCAGCAGGGTGGAGGCCAGGTAGGAGGGTGGAGGCCAGGCAGCAGGGTGGAGGCCAGGTAGGAGGGTGGAGGCCAGGCAGCAGGGTGGAGGCCAGGTAGGAGGGTAGAGGCCAGGTAGGAGGGTAGAGGCCAGAGGCCAGGTAGGAGGGTAGAGGCCAGGTAGGAGGGTAGAGGCCAGGTAGGAGGGTAGAGGCCAGTCAGCAGGCTGTTAGCCAGGCAGCAGGATGGAGGCCAGGTATCAGGGTGGAGGCCAGGTAGGAGGGTGGAGGCCAGGCAGCAGGGTGGAGGCCAGGCAGCAGGGTGGAGGCCAGGTAGCAGGGTGGAGGCCAGGCAGCAGGGTGGAGGCCAGGTAGCAGGGTGGAGGCCAGGCAGCAGGGTGGAGGCCAGGCAGCAGGGTGGAGGCCAGGCAGCAGGGTGGAGGCCAGGTAGCAGGGTGGAGGCCAGGCAGCAGGGTGGAGCTCAGTTACCCCCATTGAGACTGTGTCTGTGCCTCGATCTAGGTTGAGCAAACCTAAACATGGAGGTGTTCACCTTAGTATTCTCACTGGAATAAAGACCTCCTACATTCCTGTCATTGTTGAAAGAGGTTGTGATATCTCACTTCTTAAAATAGGGTTACTTAATGTTAGATCCCTCACTTCCAAGGCTGTTATAGTCAATTAACTAATCACTGATCATAATCTTGATGTGATTGGCCTGACTGAAACATGGCTTAAGCCTGATTGATAAATGTTAAATGAGGCCTCTCCTCCTGGTTACACTAGGCGGAGGTGTTGCTAACATTTACGATAGCAAATTTCAATTTACCCCCCAAAAAAGGACAGCGTTTTCATCTTTTGAGCTTCTAGTCATCTATGCAGCCTACTCAATCACTTGTTATAGCTACTGTTTACAGGCCTCCTGGGCCTTATACAGAGTTCCTTACTGAGTTCTCTGAGTTTCTATCAGACCTTGTAGTCATGGCAGACCTTGTAGTCATGGTCTATCAGACCCCTTGTCTGATAGAGGAATAGAACAGGGACCCCTTGTCTGATAGAGGAATAGAACAGGGACCCCTTGTCTGATAGATAAATAGAACAGGGACCCTGTTTTAAGCCTGGCCGTACACTAACAGTAACTAACATATTTATCACCTCTTTTAACCTATTTTGTACTCAGTTATACAGAACTATTATTGGTTTTTATTATTGGCCATATAATACAATAATTGTAATCCCTTTTTAATTTATATACTCAATTATTATGTTTATGTTTGATGAAACTTTTTATTATTATTATTGATGAGGTTTCCATTTGGGTTTATTTATCTTATGGATGACACATAGGCCTACCTTAGTGAGATGACTGGCCCTGGTGGGTAGCACACAGCTGGTCTATTCTGGGGGAGATGGAGGTTGTCAGGCAGACACCATGTCATCCTCAGGCTGCAGTCTGGACCGGTATTTGCTCTTCAGGTAGGTGAGGGGGGAGTAACTTTACCATTTTCGGGTTCAGGCCTTTTTGTTACAAAGCGACCCATTGTTATAACAACCTAACTTAGTAGTCAAGTCTATTATTTGCTTTCCATCTTTTTATTTATTGGCGGTGTTGTAAAATTAGCAAAGTCTTCTTCTTGTTTTTTTTAAAGGCGGTTGGCAATCGCCCGTAGAATCATGGGAATCATTTTGTATTTTTTTAAGTAGCTTATTATTGCCTATTAATGCTTGAAATTTACTCAATGTTCAGCTCCAACAAAAAACATTTGCCACAAGAAACTAGCTCCCTGGTACACAGAAAATACCCAAGCTTTGAAGCAAGCTTCCAGAAAACTGGAATTGAAATGGCGTTCCACCAAACTGGAAGTCTTCCTACTAGCTTTGAAAGAAAGTACAGTGCAATATGGAAGAGTCCTCACTGCTGCTCGATCATCCTATTTTTACAACCTAATTGAGGAGAATAAGAATAATCCTACATTTCTATTTGATACTGTTGCAAAGCTAACTAAAAAGCAGCATTCACCAAGAGAGGATGCCTTTCACTTCAGCAGTGATGAATTCATGAACTTCTTCAACGAAAAGATCATTATCATTAGAAAGCAAATTACAGACTCCTCTTTGAATCAGCGTATTTCCCCAAAGCTCAGCTGTCCTGAGTCTGCACAGAACTGCCAGGACCTCGGATCAATGGAGACACTCAAGTTTTTAATCCTATATCTCTTGACACACTCAAGAGATACAACGCTTGAACTCACTGCCTTCCTGAAGACAAATAATAATGTATACAAAACACTTCAGTCTGGTTTTAGACTCCATCATAGCACTGAGACTGCACTCGTGAAAGTGGTAAATTACCTTTTAATGGCGTCAGACCAAGGCTCTGCATCTGTCCTCGTGCTCCCAGACCTTAGTGCTGCTTTTGACACCATCGATCACCATATTCTTTTGGAGAGATTGGAAACCTTAATTGGTCTACACGGACATGTTCTTGCCTGGTTTAGATCTTATCTATTGGAAAGATATCAGTTTGTCTCAGTGGATGGTTTGTCCTCTGACAAATCTAGTGTAATGGAACTTGTCACTTCTAGATTAGATTACTGCAATGCTCTACTCTCCGGCTACCCGGATAAAGCACTAAATAAACTTCAATTAGTGCTAAACACGGCTGCTAGAATCTTGACTAGAACCCAAAACGTTGATCATATTACTCCCGTGCTAGCCTGAATCTGCTCCTCAAGGACATCATGGCACTGAAAAGGAAATGGTTAGGTATGTGAAGGGTCATCAAGTTATAGCAGAAATCTACTTCACCAAGCAAAGTGAGAAGTATAAGAGCACCACATTGAAGCTGCCCAGCAACACCTGCTGGTGTTGTCATCATGTTTGACAGTCTCCTGGAGGGGAAGGAGTCTCTCCAAGAAATGGCCATATCACAGTCTGCCAATATGGACAGCCCCATCAAGAGGATCCTCCTGGATGATGTATTTTGGGAGAGAGTGGTAAGCAGCCTGAAACTCCTGAAACCTATAGCAGTAGCCATTGCACGCATTGAGGGAGACAATGCCATCCTGACTGATGTTCAGACTCTGCTTGCAGATGTAAGAGAAGAAATCCGTATTGCCCTGCCCACTTCACTGTTGCTCCAAGCAGAGGAAACTGCAGTTCTGCCTGAAGCCCATACATGCCGCAGCGTACATATTGGACCCCAAGTATGCTGGCAAGAGCATCCTATCTGCTGCAGAGATCAACAAGGCCTATAGAGTCATCACTACCGTGTCTTGCCACCTTGGCCTGGATGAGGGCAAGGTTCTTGGCAGTCTGGCGAATTACACTTCCAAGCAAGGGCTTTGGGATGGAGATGCAATATGGCAGTCGTGCCAACATATCTCATCAGTCACCTGGTGGAAGGGACTTTGTGGATCTAAGGCTCTTTCCCCTGTTGCCTCCATCATCCTCCAAATCCCACCAACATCAGCCGCCTCAGAGCGCAACTGGTCCTTGTTTGGCCATCCGGACAAATTTGAGTCTTTTTGAGCCTGACAACGAGCCATCCTCAACAAGGTTGGAAAGTGACAGTGAAGATGAGGCCTCAGAGTCTGATGTTCAAGAGGTGGATATTGAGGAGGTCCAGGGAGAAGAAAAGGAAGCCTGAGAGGAAGACAACCAAAGCTTTAGTTTCTAGACTATCATTTTACATATGTATGTTGAAAACATTTTTGGGAGATGTGATGGATCATTGGGGATCATTCAATATTCTATTTATTTTGTTGTTCAGTGAAATCATCCCATGTGAAGAGTCAACTCATTTAATTAAAGTTCAATTCGTAACTAAATTATTATTATTTTTTCTATTGGAAGGATTTAATCATTTGTAATTATGTCTCCTTATGAAAAGGTAAAAGGTTTATGTTTCTGTCTCCATATGATATGGTAAATATATCCAATGCAAAAAACATCTACATTTAAATGGTATTAATATTAATTTGCATACATTCCCGTTAATTCCCATATATTCCCCTTAATTCCCACAGAAAGTTTCCACCTCTGAATATTCCCCAAAATGTGCAACCCTAGTCCTGTGTGAATTTAAGTATGCTCCCTCTAATTCTCTCTCTCTCCCGCTCTACCTCCTCTCCCGGAGGACCTGAGCCCTAGGACCATGCTTCAGGACTAACTGGCCTGTTGACTCCTAGCTGTCCCAAGTCCACCTGGTCGTGCTGCTGCACCGGTTTCAACTCTTCTGGTTATGGAACCCTGACCTGTTCACCGGACGTGCCACCTTGTTCCAGACCTGCTGTTTTCAACTCTCTCTCTACCACACCTGCTATTTTATAATCTAAATGCCCAGCTATGAAGAGCCAAGTGACATTTACTCCTGATGTATTTACCAGTTGCAACCTCTACAACCACTGTGATTATTATTTGACCCTGCTGGTCATCTATGTTACGTTTGAACATCTTGGAGAACAATCTGGCCTTAATAGCCATGAATTGTTATAATCTCCACCCGGCACAGCCAGAAGAGGACTGGCCACCCCTCAGAGCCTGGTTCCTCTCTAGGTTTCTTCACAGCCAGAAGAGGACTGGCCACCCCTCAGAGCCTGGTTCCTCTAGGTTTCTTCCTAGGTTTTGCCTTTCTAGGGAGTTTTTCCCAGCCACCGTGCTTCTACATCTGCATTGCTTGCTGTTTGAGGTTTTAGGCTGGGTTTCTGTATAGCACTTTGTGACATTAGCTGATGTAAAAAGGGCTTTATAAATACATTTGATTGATTGATTGACTTGGCAGCCAGGCCCACCCACTGAGATTGCAAAGAGTGTGCAAAGCTGTCATCAAGGCAAAGGGTGGCTATTTGAAGAATCTCAAATATAAAATATTTTTTTATTTGTTTAGCACTATTTTGGTTACTATATGATTCCATATGTGTTATTTCATAGTTTTTATGTCTTCACTATTATTCTACAATGTAGAAAATAGTTAAAATAAAGAAAAACCCTGGAATGAGTAGGTGTCCAAACTTTTGACTGGTATTGTATAACATAGGTTCACAATATTAACGTTCGATGTATCAAAATATATGATCTTATAGGTGGAATGTGATCAATACAGTAATATACTGTACATACACCTACAATATTCATACAATATCCAATTAGGCCAGACAAAATTGATTCACTGTTTAACGGATATTCCCCCCAGAAAAGTGAGGCGAGAGAGCGAAAAAAATTAATACATTAAGTGGATAAGTAATAACAGTACTTTACCACATTATCCTGGGATATATGGACATGAACAATAGGAGAAATATTCAGTACTTTACCACATTGTCCTGGGATATATGGACATGAACAATAGGAGAAATATTCAGTACTTTACCACATTGTCCTGGGATATATGGACATGAACAATAGGAGAAATATTCAGTACTTTACCACATTGTCCTGGGATATATGGACATGAACAATAGGAGAAATATTCAGTACTTTACCACATTGTCCTGGGATATATGGACATGAACAATAGGAGTAATATTCAGTACTTTACCACATTGTCCTGGGATATATGGGGCGGCAGGTAGCCTAGTGGTTAGAGTGTTAGGCCCGTAACTGGAAGGTTGCAGGATCGAATCCCCGAGCTGACAAGGTAAAAATCTGCCGTTCTGCCCCTGAACAAGGCAGTTAACCCACTGTTCCTAGGCCGTCATTGTAAATAAGAATTTGTTCTTAACTGACTTGCCTAGTAAAATAAAGGTTAAATTAAAAAAATAAAAAAAATATATGGACATGAACAATAGGAGTAATATTCAGTAATATTCAGCTCTATCACCTCACACTAAACCTACCAACCCTACTCTAACCATCCCCTCACACTAAACCTACCAACCATCCCCTATCCCCTCACACTAAACCTACCAACCATCCCCTATCCCCTCACACTAAACCTACCAACCCTACTCTAACTGCCCCTCGTGCTAAACTTACCAACCATTTTCTCCTCTACAGCTCTGGACACACACACACACACACAACTGCAGCAGAACCCCAAATTATGGCTAGCCACTCATGAAGTTAGTTTTGCTTGTGGAAACCGAGCTGCCATCTTTAATGCCGTAATGTTTGGTAAATTATATGCTTCTAATTCTGAAGTGTTTGATCCCACTTCCATCCATTTGGAGACCTAGCATGGGTGTAGATCTCTGGTGTGAGTGCGTACATGTGTGTGAGAGCTCAGGGGGACTTTTCCTGAATCGCGTACGACTTCTGGCACTGTATAAATGAAACAAACTGTTGTAAGACGGAGAAAGGAAGAAGGGTGGGCGTCTCATCACAGACTGATTCATATGCAGTTAGTCTGATGACGTTCTTCTATGATCTAACGGTCTGTCTAAGTCTAAACCTTTCTGCAAATGCATCCAAACAAAACATTCTTTGCTCCCAGAACACAATCTATTCTAAATGGCTTTACAATATGTATCTGAAGGAGTTTTTTAAAAGCATACTGTGAGATGCACATTGAATACATACTACACTGAGTGTACAAAACATTAAGAACACCTTCCTAATATTGAGTTGCTCCTTCTTCTACCATCAGAACAGCCTCAATTCATGGACTCTACTAGAGGTCGAAAGCGTTCCATATAGCTGGACACTGTCAAGGTCATTATCCCTCTGAAGAGTATGAATATAGCTGGACACTGTCAAGGTCACTATCCCTCTGAAGAGTATGAATATAGCTGGACACTGTCAAGGTCATTATCCCTCTGAAGAGTATGAATATAGCTGGACACTGTCAAGGTCATTATCCCTCTGAAGAGTCTCAGAGAGTAGCTGTTAGTCTCTACTCTCATCTGCTCAGATTAATGTTACATACCAGGCCTTCACCAGAACAGACTAACTGGGTAGAGCTGTAACTGTAACTGCACAAGGCATACTGACTATAAATAACTATACATTTATAAAATAATATTAGATAAATGCATTTAAACTAGTCTTTGTTAGAATCAGATTTCGCACAGCTCTACAAAAGAACACCTAATAATTTTGGAGATAAATAATTAACCAGGTAAATATTTGTTTTGCTAGCCAAGCAGCCCAATGTATTCCAAACCTTTTCCCCCTTAAACATTTAATCTCATGCAAAGTGATTTCCAGCCATAGATTGCAGTCAATCTGTTACTAGATAGATAGATAGATAGATAGATAGATAGATAGATAGATAGATAGATAGATAGATAGATAGATAGATAGATAGATAGATAGATAGATAGATAGATAGATAGATAGATAGATAGATAGATTTAGTCACACCTGCTCTATATGGACTGATGCTTCCAATTGTACATGTTATAAACAACATGTTTTTATTTTGATGATGTTAGGTTACAATGCTACATTAACTTGTCAGACCCTCTTTCTACAAGGCCTAGTCTATGAGGCCTAATCATATGAATATGTTGTTAAAGCCTATAGTCTATGAGGCCTAATCATATGAATATGTTGTTAAAGCCTATAGTCTATGAGGCCTAATCATATGAATATGTTGTTAAAGCCTATAGTCTATGAGGCCTAATCATATGAATATGTTGTTAAAGCCTATAGTCTATGAGGCCTAATCATATGAATATGTTGTTAAAGCCTATAGTCTATGAGGCCTAATCATATGAATATGTTGTTAAAGCCTATAGACTATGAGAGGCCTAATCATATGAATATGTTGTTAAAGCCTATAGTCTATGAGGCCTAATCATATGAATATGTTGTTAAAGCCTATAGACTATGAGGCCTAATCATATGAATATGTTGTCAGAGAGAGAGAGAGAGAGAGAGAGAGAGAGAGAGAGAGAGAGAGAGAGAGATACTTTATTGATCCCAGAGGGGGAAATTTCTTTGTCAAGCAGCTACAACAAAACACAGGGCAGGTGCAAAATGCCAGAACGAAATACACAAAAGACAGATACACGGTACATGATACAGAGAGCGGCAGTATGAAAAAGTATAGAAATACAAGATATCTGGAGTGCAAAAAAAGCTATAAAAAGACATTGCATGAGTGGTTGGCTGAATATGTACACTATACATTGGTGGATGTTGGATGGTTAACTATACTAAACAGGTCGATGGCAGAGAAATACTTCAGTAGCTAAAAATGCGTATGATATGAGCGAGGGTAATAATAGTTTACTTAATAGACAGACTGGCCAAATGAACAGGTAAGTGAATATTTTGCATGGTTAAATTAACTGTTCAGGTAAATATACAGTTATATTTACAGGTAAGTGAATACTTGCATGTTTACACAAACTGTACAGGTAAATGATAGGAAGAGATACTTAAATAGCTAAATGTGTGTATGATATAATTTGGGGTAATAATAGTAATTCCCTTAAAATACAGTCCTTATTGCGCAGGGTATAATTACAGACAACTGCACGTATTGCACATTCGATATACTAAAAGCAATGAGAAAAGGTGCAACTGGCAGGATACTAATATGCATTCCTGAGTGAATGCCTACGTAAGTTAGGTCCAAGAATTACTTGCAATATTTCACGTGATATGATATAACAACTGTACATGAGTATGTATATACAGACCTGCATGAATAAATAGGTCCTGAGTGAATGAGTGATTACGGACCAGAGTTACTCACGGATGGATGCATAATTGTTAAACTAGGTCCTAACACCCCAACAGTTCCAGATCTATGTTGCCGACGGCACGGCACCCCGGTGAGGCATTATATAGTCTAATAGCCGCCGGCAGGAAGGACCTCCTGTAGCGCTCTCTGGCACACCGTGGTGGGATCAGTCTGTGACTGAAGGTGCTCCTCTGCATCATAACCATGGCATGCAGAGGGTGGGTGACGTTGTCCATGATGGCCAGCAGTTTGGTCAGGATCCGTCTCTCATATTATGTGTAATTACTGAAGAAGCACGTTAATGACAGTATGGCTATAGCCTAAGCATATCAATTCTTTAGCTAGATTCGACAGATAGAAACCTTCAATTTGTGTGTCTATATAAACTGCTCTTAGATTTACGTCACAACACAAGGAGAAACAACAATGTTGTTCTGAAATCTCAAAGTAAAAATGACTATTGAAACTCTGTATGATTTTAAATGCAGAAAAGGTTTGACATTTTTACATCTTAATATTCGTAATGTATTACCTAAAATGGATCATGTCAAGATCTGGTCCTCTCAGGCAGACCCTGATATATTTATTATATCTGAGACCTCTCTGAGACTCTGAGGTTGCTATGGACTATCCATCAATTGTTCTCTTTCTAGATGCAGCAAGTCATGAAGAAGCTAGCAGATTCATTATTTACCAACAACAGCTGCAAATAAAAAAAACAACAACTTCAAGTTTACTTTTATTTGTCAAAGACCAAGAGAGAGAGAGCTGCTGCAGCTTCTCAGTGAGAGACATAAGACCAAGAGAGAGAGAGCTGCTGCAGCTTCTCAGTGAGAGACATAAGACCAAGAGAGAGAGAGAGCTGCTGCAGCTTCTCAGTGAGAGACATAAGACCAAACGAGAGAGAGCTGCTGCAGCTTCTCAATGAGAGACATAAGACCAAGAGAGAGAGAGCTGCTGCAGCTTCTCATTGAGAGACATAAGACCAAACGAGAGAGAGCTGCTGCAGCTTCTCATTGAGAGACATAAGACCAAGAGAGAGAGAGCTGCTGCAGCTTCTCATTGAGAGACATAAGACCAAACGAGAGAGAGCTGCTGCAGCTTCTCATTGAGAGACATAAGACCAAACGAGAGAGAGCTGCTGCAGCTTCTCAGTGAGAGACATAAGACCAAACGAGAGAGAGCTGCTGCAGCTTCTCATTGAGAGACATAAGACCAAACGAGAGAGAGCTGCTGCAGCTTCTCATTGAGAGACATAAGACCAAACGAGAGAGAGCTGCTGCAGCTTCTCAGTACGAGACATAAGACCAAACGAGAGAGAGCTGCTGCAGCTTCACAGTGAGAGACATAAGACCAAAAGAGTGAGAGCTGCTGCAGCTTCTCAGTGAGAGACATAAGTCCAAGAGAGATAGAGCTGCTGCAGCTTCTCAGTGAGAGACATAAGACCAAGAGAGAGAGAGAGCTGCTGCAGCTTCTCAGTGAGAGACATAAGACCAAGAGAGATAGAGCTGCTGCAGCTTCTCAGTGAGAGACATAAGACCAAGAGAGATAGAGCTGCTGCAGCTTCTCAGTGAGAGACATAAGACCAAGAGAGAGAGAGAGCTGCTGCAGCTTCTCAGTACGAGACATAAGTCCAATCTCCTCTGTTTGCTGCTCTAAATGATTCAGCTGTTGGAAACCTCATACTGAGAATAGAAGTCAAACTGGGAAACCCCTAGTTGACCTTAAACAGCTAGAGAAAAATACATCATCTCATTAAAAATGAAGTAAGAAAAATGAACGCACTTGTGGTTAGAAAAGAGACAGAGAGAAAGAGAGATAAATAAATAGACCGAGCGATAGAAGATGATCACGTTTACTTCATTTAACTTTCACGTGAATTCACTTTTTCCTGGACTGACGGGCTGACAGATTGAGGTAGAGAAAGGAATGTTGTTTCCCCAACACTCCGTTCCATCTCCTCGGCCAGTCAGTCCCTCCTGCCAGGACGTGTTGCCAGCCGAAGCTGCCTGACAGGTTAATATTTATGCTGTCAATTAGGAGAGTATAACCTGATCGTTACGAGGTGAGGCTGACAGATGGGGTGGACCAGGAAATGAGGGAGTGTGAGAGGAGAGAATGGCCTTTTGTTGGGTTCACTGGATGCAGTCACCTCAAGGCCGGTTCAAGGAATAAGCGGCCGCTAGGGGTTCTTTCACCCAAAAATAATAACTCAGTTGGGGTTGAGAGTAGAAATAGTAAAACACCAGGTGAAATGTTTTCATTTGGTTGTACATCAGCAGTTTCTCTTTTTATGTTATGTCAGTCACTGAGAGTCACTCAAAGAGCCATGTCAGGTAACACTTTTTAGATCGGTAGTTACTCTAGCCAGCTATCTAAACTTGTAGTAATTATGGTTGAATACTGAGCGGGCATTTTGGGCACGTGCCCAGGAGCCCTGACCTCCAGGGGACGCCCATTGGTTTTTCTCCCTCAGATATTAGGCCTAGGGCAGTAAAACGTGATTTTCCTGTGTTTTATGAGGGACACTATGAGGTTGGAATAATACTGTGAAAATAAATCATGATGCCCTTTTAGTGTTAGAGCTGTTTGAGACGACCGCCTGTTTTGGTGGGATGGTGTTTTGTCTGCCTGGTGACGTCACCAGGTGGTAAACTAGTCAATAGGACCAATAAGAAAGAGTTCCAAACAGCTAGTTGTCAGTTTCCCCATTTAGACCAGACAGTCCTAGCATAAATGTCTCTTTGCTAAGAAGCAATGTTTGTTTAGTGTTGACCATTTTAACTGAAGACAATCACAGTAAGGTACTTCAATTAGCTGCAAAACTGCAAAAACATTCTCTCTGCGCCGGGGGGGAAACGTGTCAAATTGCAGGAAATGTACTTTAAAACTTAAAATTCTCTGTCCATCGTCAAGAGGGGGGCCACTAATATGTTTTGCAGCGAGGTGGGGAGCCCCCCCAACCAAATCTCTCTTAGGGCTCTGAAAAGGCTAGAGCCGGCCCAGAGTAGACTTTCCCATGACAGCATATGTGCTAGCAAAAACACACACACCTAAGGTAACCAACTGGCAGTCAGTCTGTCTCTCCGAGTGAGATCACTCCTGTTCCTGACATGATGTCATTCTGTAGATGAAGTCAATAGAGGTGTCATTAAAAAGTCCTGTTGAGATTTATTAATGAACAGGTTGTCAAAACAAGCTGTAAGGAGTGAAGAGTCTAGACAATTTGTCTATCAAGTGTATTTGAGGCCATGAATGAATTTATATTTTTCATGTTGTTTCAGACAAATCATTGAAGTTTCATAGGGTTCAATTCAATCTGTATCACAGAATACCTGCGTTGCAGCTCGGCTCACATTTAAAGGTCATTTCCAATTGAGCCAACATATGCAGCGTTTACCATGAACGGTCTCCGTGACCATGGGAACATTACCTTTAACTGTCAATCACGCTATGAAGCTGAAATGTAATGCTATGGATTGAAATGAGCCCTTAAGGGTATTTCTTGGAGAAGAAATGACAAATCTAACTTCCACTTAGGAACAATGGATATGTAAGACATGCTATATAAGTGTAGCCGATACTACGTTTGCTATGAGCTTAGGAACTCTTTCCATATACAATTATAACATCAGGTATATCTTTTTTTATTTTAGAACTGGGTACTTTACAATCTTGCAACCTGGTTGATACAGAGAGGAGGCTGAGACTGGAATAACTTGTGGAATTTATTTCAGAGAATGTCTCTTTTAAAATGGTACCAAATATTCAAAGGTAAAAGAAAACTAATGAAATAATGAAACAAGTCCTTGTTGACGCTCCCACAGCGTGTAATGTAGTAATGTAGTAATGTAGTAATGTAGTAATGTAATGTAGTAATGTAGTAATATAATGTAGTAATGTAGTAATGTAATGTAGTAATGTAGTAATGTAATGTAGTAATGTAGTAATGTAATGTAGTAATGTAGTAATGTAATGTAGTAATGTAATGTAGTAATGTAGTAATGTAATGAAGTAATGTAGTAATGTAATGTAGTAATGTAGTAATGTAGTAATGTAATGTAGTAATGTAATGTAGTAATGTAGTAATGTAGTAATGTAGTAATGTAATGTAGTAATGTAGTAATGTAGTAATGTAGTAATGTAATGTAGTAATGTAGTAATATAATGTAGTAATGTAGTAATGTAATGTAGTAATGTAGTAATGTAATGTAGTAATGTAATGTAGTAATGTAGTAATGTAATGTAGTAATGTAATGTAGTAATGTAATGTAGTAATGTAATGTAGTAATGTAGTAATGTAGTAATGTAATGTAGTAATGTAGTAATGTAATGTAGTAATGTAATGTAGTAATGTAGTACAGTAAACCAGCAACTCTACCCCCAGCACTACGGAAATACAGTAAACCAGCAACTCTATCCCCAGTACTACGGAAATACAGTAAACCAGCAACTCTATCCCCAGCACTATGGAAATACAGTAAACCAGCAACTACCCCAGCACTACAGAAATACAGTAAACCAGCAACTTTACCCCCAGCACTACAGAAATACAGTAAACCTTGTGGTCTCATCGCTTCTTCACTTTACGTTGGCCTCCACCCTTCCTCCACACACAGAGAACAGTTCACCACAAGCTCACCAGGGGCCTCATTTATCAAAGGTGCAAAAGCACGAAGACTTAATCTCGTATGCTCCTCTTTTCCCGGAAAGGTTGGTATTTATCCAATTTGAACGCAAAGAGACCATGCAAAGAGACCATGTGTACGCACAACTTATAGTGGTTGAAGAATTGTATTACAAGTAAACATTCTTGGAGGGGTTTGATCCCTGGGAATTATAATATTGGTAGGCTAATAAAACATGATAAAACAGATATATTTGCCGTTGGAGATCACATAGCAGTATGTACAGTATATGTTACTTAGACTTTTATAATATGGGCCTAAATCATAATCATATTTTCTGACATGACTGGTTTATTCCCACTACACAACAAACAGTAGACTACCATTTATCCATCACTCATTCAATAGCCAAGCATGCTGGACAGGAAATAGACAAGTACCCTAGGCAGTATGGGTAGGCTGCAGTATTGCTGTGACAGATAGGAGCAAAACATCCTAGCCTATCAACATCATAGCCCATAAACATCATAGTCCATAAACATCATAGTCCATAAACATCATAGTCCATAAACATCATAGTCCATAAACATCATAGTCCATAAACATCATAGCTCAGATATGAATATAACAGTCATGTCTACTTTGATGATAATGGCGGCGGATGCGATGGCTGCCGTTTTACGAGCGCCTAACCAAGATTTGTACATAATGTTTCTGCCACCGTCTCTAATGACCTTCTGGATATCAGGACAGCGATTACACACCTCAGACTGGACAAAGATGTTTTCTTCAACGAGTTGGACATGAAGGATGTACTTCAGACACCTGACAAGGCCCAAATCCCTGTCATTCGCAGGAGAAAGAGACAGATATCAGGGACGGAGGTCGGGGTGCCTTGTAAGGATCCGACGGCGAGTGTGTCATCTACCTCTTCCATCAGTCCTATTAGTCAACGTACAATCATTAGATAACAAAATAGATGAGATACGATCACGGATATCCCACCAACGGGACATTAAACTGTAATACCTTATGTTTGACCAAGTCGTGGCTGAATGACAACATGGATAACATACTGCTGGCAGGTTTCATGTGAATATTTGTAAACAACAGCTGGTGCATGAAATCTAATATTAAGGAAGTGTCGAGGTTTTGCTCACCTGAAGTAGAGTATCTCATGATAAGCTGTAGACCACACTATTTACCAAGAGAGTTTATCATTTTTCGTAGCTGTCAATTTACCACCATAAACCGATATGGCACTAAGACCACACTCAACGAGCTGAATAAGGCCATAATCAAACAAGAAAATGCTGATCCAGAGGCGGCGCTCCTAGTGGCCGGTGAATTTAATGCAGGGAAACTTAAATCCGTTTTACCTCATTTCTACCAGAATGTTAAAAGTGCAACCAGAAGGAAAAAAAAAACTTTAGACCACCTTTACTCCACACACAGAGATGCGTACGAAGCTCTCCCTGTGAGGGTGCGAGGGTAACAAACCCTAGACCCAATCCAGTTTGCATACCTCTATAACAGATCCACAGATGATGCAATCTCTATTGCACTCCACACTGCCCTTTCCCACCTGGGCAAGGTGAACACCTATGTGAGAATGCTGTTCATTGACTACAGCTCAGCGTTCAACACCATAGTGCCCTCAAAAGCTCATCACTAAGCTAAAGACCCTGAGACTGAACACCTCCCTCTGCAACTAGATCCTGGACTTCCTGACAGGCCACCCCCAGGTGCTAAGGGTAGGTAACAACACATCCACCATGCTGATCCTCAACACTGGGGCCCCTCAGGGGTCCGTGCTTAGTCCCCTCCTGTACTCCCTGTTCACCCATGAATGCATTGGCGATCAAGACTCCAACACCATCATTACGTTTGCAGATGACACAATGTTGTTAGGCCTGATCACCGACCGCCAATAGGGAGGAGGTCAGAACCCTGGCAACCTCTCCCTCAATGTGGGCAGGACAAAGGAGCTTATCATGGACTACAGGAAACGGAGGGCCGAACACACCCCTATTCACGTCGACAGGGCTGTAGTAGAGCTGGTCGAGAGCTTCAAGTTCCTTGATGTCCACATCACAAAGGACCTGTCATGGTCCAAAAACACCAACATAGTCGTGAAGAGGGAATGACTACGCCTCTTTCCCTTCAGGAGGCTGAACAGATTTGGCATTGGTCCTCAGATCCTCAAAAAGTTCTACAGCTGCACCATCGAGAGCATCTTGACTGGCTGCATCACTGCTTGGTATTGCAACTGCTCAGCATCCGACTGCAAGGCGCTACAGAGGGTAGAAATGTTTTGGGGGGATTAAGTTCATTTTCATGGCAAAGAGGGACTTTGCAATTAATTGCAATTCATCTGATCACTCTTCATGACATTCTGGAGTATATGCAAGAATATATGCAGGTTGACTTTGCCTTGTGGAGGATATAGAAGGTTGACTTTGCCTTGTGGAGGATATAGAAGGTTGATCAGATCCATCCTGGACGTTGTGGGGGTCGGCTCCAGTACCTGGTGGACTGGTAGGAGTCCGGTCCAGAGGAGTGGTATTGGGTTCCGGTGGAAGACATTCTAGATCCCAACATCGTGATTTCCACCTTTCGCCCTCCGGACCGGCCCGCTCCTCGCCCTCGGGCAGTCGTCCTGGTCGGCGTCGTCCTGGTGGGTGTCGGGGGGCTACTGTCACACCCGCTCCCCCTCTCCGGTGCTTAACGTTAAGCACCGGTTTACTAATCACCGGTCCTGGTTACCATCATTACGCACACCTGAACTCCATTACCACAGCCATTACCTCTCCTATATCTGGCACTTCCTTAGGTTCATTCCCCAGGCAGCATTGATTGTGTGTCATGTCCAGACGCTACTCTTGTTTGGTATTGTTTTGTGTATTAAAGTCACCATCCTGCACCTGCTTCTCGACTCCCAGCGTCATCGTTTCACACGTTGTTTTTTGCACATACAGAGCTGTCCATTTTAGTCTAGGACACATGAACACCAACATGTGAAGTTCATAGGATCATGTTAAATTGGGTGTCAAATGAACGCTACTCTAAATTTTTGAGAGATCAAATGCCGTGAAAATTTATTTGCCCCCTTTCTGATTTTCAATATTTTTGAATGTTATTAGATCTTCAACCAAAACCTAATATTAGATAAAGGGAACCTGAGTTTACAAATAACAAAAAATGGGATACTTATTTTATTGAATTAACAAAGTTATGCAACATTTCCCCCCCGGGGGATCAATAAAGTATCTATCTATCTATCTATCTATCTATCTATCTATCTATCTATCTATCTATCTATCTATCTATCTATCTATCTATCTATCTATCTATCTATCTATCTATCTATCTATCTATCTATCCCCTGTGTGAAACATTTGGTTGGCGTCTGAGCTACTGAGTGTAAGGGAGCAATTACTGTTCCACTCTGGGGTATTGGATGTTGCAGGACTTGGTTTATGAAATAAATGAAATAAGTCTCTAATTGTTGGTTATTTGTTCACGCAGGTTCCCTTTATCACTTTTTTGGTTACTACATGATTCATTAAAATAATAGCCAGTGTATAGGATAATACCCAAATATGCAAAAGAGGATATTGCATATTTATCCCTTTTATTTACCTATTTAGTATAATTCACCATGAAGAAAATTACATTTATTTAACTAGGCAAGTCAGTTAAGAACAAATTCTTATTTACAATGATAGCCTACCTACAGGGTCAGCCCCTGGAGCAGATTAGGGTTAAGTGCCTTGCTCAAGGACAGGTTTTTTTCCACCTTCACCTTTTTTGACGCAATGGAGGAACGTAGTCAGAGAAATGCTGATGAATGTGTTGCTCGAGTTGTGTATGCAACTGGTTCACCTCGGATGCTCACAGGCAATGTGTATTGGAAGAGATTTCTGAATGTTCTTCGCCCAGCATACACTGCTCCAACCAGACATGCTTTATCTACTCATTTGCTGGATGCAGAGTTCAACAGAGGTCAAGTGAAGGTCAAGCAAATCATAGAGAAAGCAGACTGTATTGCAATCATCTCTGATGGGTGGTCGAATGTTCGTAGGCAGGGAATAATTAACTACATCATCTCCACCCCTCAACCAGTATTCTACAAGAGCACAGACACAAGGGACAACAGACACACCGGTCTCTACATTTCAGATGAGAGCTGAAGGCAGTCATCAATGACCTTGGACCACAGAAGGTATTTGCACTGGTGACAGACAATGCTGCAAACATGAAGGCTGCTTGGTCTAAAGTGGAGGAGTCCTACACTCACATCACACCCATTGGCTGTGTTGCTCATGCATTGAATCTGCTCTTCAAGGACATCATGACACTGAAAACAATGGATACACTCTACAAGAGAGCCAAGGAAATGGTTAGGTATGTGAAGGGTCATCAATCTACCTCACCAAGCAAAGTGAGAAGAATAAGAGCATCACATTGAAGCTGCCCAGCAACACCTGCTGGTGTTGTCATCATGTTTGACAGTCTCCTGGAGGGTAAGGAGTCTCTCCAAGAAATGGCCATATCACAGCTTGCCGATATTGACAGCCCCATTAAGAGGATCCTCCTGGATGATGTATTTTGGGAGAGAGCGGTAAGCAGCATGAAACTCCTGAAACCATTTGCACTGATTGAGGGAGACAATGCCATCCTGTCTGATGTTCAGACTCTGCTCACTGTTGCTCCAAGCAGAGGAAACTGCAGTTCTGAAATACATTAAAAAGCGTGAAGACTTCTGCCTGAAGCCCATACATGCCTCAGCATACATGTTGGACCCCAAGTATTCTGGCAAGAGCATCCTATCTGCTGCAGAGATCAACAAGGCCTATGGAGTCATCACTACCGTGTCTCGCCACCTTGGCCTGGATGAGGGCAAGGTTCTTGGCAGTCTGGCGAAGTACATTTCCAAGCAAGGGCTTTGGGATGGAGATGCAATATGGCAGTGGTGCCAACGTATCCCATCAGCCACCTGGTGGAAGGACTTTTCCCTTGTTTACACTGTTGCCTCCATCATCCTCCAAATCCCACCAACATCTGTTGGGAGATGAGATCATTCAGGATCATTGGGGATCATTGGGGATCACTGGGGATCATTGGGGATCACTGGGGATCATTGGGGATCATTGGGGACCACTGGGGATCACTGGGGATCATTGGGGATCACTGGGGATCATTCAATATCCCCTTTCTTTTGTTGTTCAGTGAAATCATCCCATGTGAAGAGTCAACTCATTTAATTAAAGTTCAATTCATAACTAAATTGTATTTATTTAACAATTTGTAATTATATCTACTTATGATAAAGTAAAAGGTTTATGTTTCTGTTTCCATATGATATGGTAAATACAGTATATCCAATGCAAAAAACATCTACATTTAAATGGTATTAATATTAATATATTTCCTTTAATTCCCATATATTCCAGTTAATTCCGACAGAAAGTTTCCCCCTAAAATGTGCAACCCTAGTCCTGTGTGAATTACCCTACCTGCCGCATAATTTTGCATTTCTGTATAGTACATATCAGGGACCCACAATTTAAATATTCCGTTACCGGGTGAAAATCCACTTCACTTACTGTAGTTCAATAACCAAGTCAAAGTCAATGTGTCATGGCTGAATCCTTAAAAAAACTGAAGGAAGTTTTACCGAAATTCTGTTACCAAACTTTGCATCTGCACATTTCTTCCAGTAAATGTGTTTTTGTAAAATGTTCGGTGTAAATTGTTAAAAGTAGTCCTTGTGCATAAAGTTCTATAGTTTGTTTAATTTTGAAATCAATGGTATTTGTTTGGCGCATAGTTTAAGTAAAAAATCTGACTCCGTTACCGTAGAATTGCCGTCCATTCAAATCAGACCTAATTTTGAAGTAAACATTCATTAAGATCGGGCAACACACCTGAATACACTTCACAAGACAGAGGAGAGAGAGAGTTTTGTTGATACTGAGAAAGGAATATACAGTGCATTTGTATTCAGACCCCTTGACCTTTTCCACATTATCTTACGTTACAGCCTTGTTCTAAAATAGATTACATTTTTTTTAAATCTCATCAATCTACACACAATACCCCATAATGACATCAATCTACACACAATACCCCATAATGACATCAATCTACACACAATACCCCATAATGACATCAATCTACACACAATACCCCATAATATACATTTTCTTGTGGTATTTATAGCAAGTTTTGAGAACCAATACCTGGTCAGGTATTCTGCCTCTGTGTACTCTCTGTTTAGGGTCAGTCACAGTGGTCAGGTATGCTGCCTCTGTGTATTCTCTGTTTAGGGTCAGTCACAGTGGTCAGGTATTCTGCCACAGTGTACTCTCTGTTTAGGGTCAGTCACAGTGGTCAGGTATTCTGCCACAGTGTACTCTCTGTTTAGGGTCAGTCACAGTGGTCAGGTATTCTGCCTCTGTGTTCTCTCTGTTTAGGGACAAGTAGCATTCTAGTTTGCTCTGTTTTTTTGTTAATGCTTTCCAATGTGTCAAGTAATTCTCTTTTAGTTTTCTCATGATTTGGTTGGGTCTAATTGTGTTGCTGTCCTGGGGCTCTGTGTGGTCTGTTTGTGTTTGTGAACAGAGACCCAGGACCAGCTTGCTTAGGGGACTCTTCTCCAGGTTCATCTCTCTGTAGGTGATGGCTTTGTTATGGAAGGTTTGAGAATCGCTTCCTTTTAGGTGGTTGTAGAATTTAACGGCTCTTTTCTGGATTTTAATAATTAGCAGGTATCGGCCAAATTCTGCTCTGAATGCATTATTTGTTTTTTACGTTGTACACAGAGGATATTTTTGCAGAATTCTGCATGCAGAGTCTCAATTGGTTGTTTGTCCCATTTAGTGAATTCTTGGTTGGTGAGCGGAACCCCAGACCTCACAACCATGAAGGGCAATGGGTTCTAGAACTGACTCAAGTATTTTTTTCCAGATCCTAATTGGTATGTCGAATTTGATGTTCCTTTTGATGACATAGAAGGCCCTTCTTGCCTTGTCTCTCAGATCGTTCACAGCTTTGTGGAAGTTACCTGTGGTGCTGATGTTTAGGCCGAGGTATGTATCGTTTTTTGTGTGCTCTAGAGCAACGGTGTCTAGATGGAATTTGTATTTGTGGTCCTGGAAACTGGAGCTTTTTTGGAACACCATTATTTTTGTCTTACTGAGATTTACTGTCAGGGCCCAGGTCCGACAGAATCTGTGCAGAAGATCTCTCTCTCTCTCCTACTGGCTCTAGTTCTCTCCTCAACAGGAAGTGCTAGGGATTAAGCAGGAGGGGAAATGGGAGGAAAAGGGGGTTGTGTAGTTAGCAGTCTAGCCTGAGGTAAAGTCACACCAAAACCCTCAACTATTGTTCTACAGGCTGCTGCAGCAGCTGCCACCAACAGAAACACTATGGACCACTTCCTGTGGTTAGGGAACACAGGCAACTGTCTCAGAGTAGGAGTGCTGATCTAGGATCAGTTTAAATCATAATATAAAAGGTTTATGAGAGGCTTTTGAATATGACCCCTGGACTCCACAGGGTTGAATATAATGTATGGACAGCTTTTGGATGATAATAATGATTATATTAACTTCTGACAAACTGAGAAGAGAGAAAATCACATTCCTGTTTCTGTTACATTTCCTTTATCAGGCTATTTTCCTCTGTGGAAGGTTCATGTCTTCAATCAGTCCCTTAAATCAGTGGAGGGCTATGTTGAGGGGTATATGGAGGGCTATGTTGAGGGGTATATGGAGGGCTATGTTGAGGGGTATATGGAGGGCTATGTTGAGGGGTATATGGAGGGCTATGTTGAGGGGTATATGGAGGGCTATGTTGAGGGGTATATGGAGGGGTATATGGAGGGGTATGTTGAGGGTTATATGGAGGGGTATATGGAGGGCTATGTTGAGGGGTATATGGAGGGCTATGTTGAGGGGTATATGGAGGGCTATGTTGAGGGGTATATGGAGGGGTATATGGAGGGGTATGTTGAGGGTTATATGGAGGGGTATATGGAGGGCTATGTTGAGGGGTATATGGAGGGCTATGTTGAGGGGTATATGGAGGGGTATGTTGAGGGGTATATGGAGTGCTATGTTGAGGGGTATATGGAGTGCTATGTTGAGGGGTATATGGAGGGCTATGTTGAGGGGTATATGGAGGGGTATGTTGAGGGGTATATGGAGGGCTATGTTGAGGGGTATATGGAGGGCTATGTTGAGGGGTATATGGAGGGCTATGTTGAGGGGTATATGGAGGGGTATATGGAGGGCTATGTTGAGGGGTATATGGAGGGCTATGTTGAGGGGTATATGGAGGGGTATATGGAGGGGTATGTTGAGGGTTATATGGAGGGGTATATGGAGGGCTATGTTGAGGGGTATATGGAGGGGTATATGGAGGGGTATATGGAGGGCTATGTTGAGGGGTATATGGAGGGCTATGTTGAGGGGTATATGGAGGGCTATGTTGAGGGGTATATGGAGGGGTATATGGAGGGCTATGTTGAGGGGTATATGGAGGGCTATGTTGAGGGGTATATGGAGGGCTATGTTGAGGGGTATATGGAGGGCTATGTTGAGGGGTATATGGAGGGCTATGTTGAGGGGTATATGGAGGGCTATGTTGAGGGGTATATGGAGGGGTATGTTGAGGGGTATATGGAGGGCTATGTTGAGGGGTATATGGAGGGCTATGTTGAGGGGTATATGGAGGGCTATGTTGAGGGGTATATGGAGGGCTATGTTGAGGGGTATATGGAGGGCTATGTTGAGGGGTATATGGAGGGCTATGTTGAGGGGTATATGGAGGGGTATATGGAGGGCTATGTTGAGGGGTATATGGAGGGCTATGTTGAGGGGTATATGGAGGGCTATGTTGAGGGGTATATGGAGGGCTATGTTGAGGGGTATATGGAGTGCTATGTTGAGGGGTATATGGAGTGCTATGTTGAGGGGTATATGGAGGGCTATGTTGAGGGGTATATGGAGGGGTATGTTGAGGGGTATATGGAGGGCTATGTTGAGGGGTATATGGAGGGCTATGTTGAGGGGTATATGGAGGGGTATATGGAGGGCTATGTTGAGGGGTATATGGAGGGCTATGTTGAGGGGTATATGGAGGGGTATATGGAGGGGTATGTTGAGGGTTATATGGAGGGGTATATGGAGGGCTATGTTGAGGGGTATATGGAGGGGTATATGGAGGGGTATATGGAGGGCTATGTTGAGGGGTATATGGAGGGCTATGTTGAGGGGTATATGGAGGGCTATGTTGAGGGGTATATGGAGGGGTATATGGAGGGCTATGTTGAGGGGTATATGGAGGGCTATGTTGAGGGGTATATGGAGGGCTATGTTGAGGGGTATATGGAGGGCTATGTTGAGGGGTATATGGAGGGCTATGTTGAGGGGTATATGGAGGGCTATGTTGAGGGGTATATGGAGGGGTATGTTGAGGGGTATATGGAGGGCTATGTTGAGGGGTATATGGAGGGCTATGTTGAGGGGTATATGGAGGGCTATGTTGAGGGGTATATGGAGGGCTATGTTGAGGGGTATATGGAGGGCTATGTTGAGGGGTATATGGAGGGCTATGTTGAGGGGTATATGGAGGGGTATATGGAGGGCTATGTTGAGGGGTATATGGAGGGCTATGTTGAGGGGTATATGGAGGGCTATGTTGAGGGGTATATGGAGGGCTATGTTGAGGGGTATATGGAGGGGTATGTTGAGGGGTATATGGTGGGCTATGTTGAGGGGTATATGGAGGGCTATGTTGAGGGGTATATGGAGGGGTATATGGAGGGCTATGTTGAGGGGTATATGGAGGGCTATGTTGAGGGGTATATGGAGGGCTATGTTGAGGGGTATATGGAGGGCTATGTTGAGGGGTATATGGAGGGCTATGTTGAGGGGTATATGGAGGGGTATATGGAGGGCTATGTTGAGGGGTATATGGAGGGGTATATGGTGGGCTATGTTGAGGGGTATATGGAGGGCTATGTTGAGGGGTATATGGAGGGGTATATGGAGGGGTATATGGAGGGCTATGTTGAGGGGTATATGGAGGGCTATGTTGAGGGGTATATGGAGGGCTATGTTGAGGGGTATATGGAGGGCTATGTTGAGGGGTATATGGAGGGCTATGTTGAGGGGTATATGGAGGGCTATGTTGAGGGGTATATGGAGGGGTATATGGAGGGCTATGTTGAGGGGTATATGGAGGGGTATATGGTGGGCTATGTTGAGGGGTATATGGAGGGCTATGTTGAGGGGTATATGGAGGGCTATGTTGAGGGGTATATGGAGGGGTATATGGAGGGCTATGTTGAGGGGTATATGGAGGGCTATGTTGAGGGGTATATGGAGGGCTATGTTGAGGGGTATATGGAGGGCTATGTTGAGGGGTATATGGAGGGCTATGTTGAGGGGTATATGGAGGGCTATGTTGAGGGGTATATGGAGGGCTATGTTGAGGGGTATATGGAGGGCTATGTTGAGGGGTATATGGAGGGCTATGTTGAGGGGTATATGGAGGGCTATGTTGAGGGGTATATGGAGGGCTATGTTGAGGGGTATATGGAGTGGTATGTTGAGGGGTATATGGAGGGGTATATGGAGGGCTATGTTGAGGGGTATATGGAGGGCTATGTTGAGGGGTATATGGAGGGCTATGTTGAGGGGTATATGGAGGGCTATGTTGAGGGGTATATGGAGGGCTATGTTGAGGGGTATATGGAGGGCTATGTTGAGGGGTATATGGAGGGCTATGTTGAGGGGTATATGGAGGGCTATGTTGAGGGGTATATGGAGGGCTATGTTGAGGGGTATATGGAGGGCTATGTTGAGGGGTATATGGAGGGCTATGTTGAGGGGTATATGGAGGGGTATGTTGAGGGGTATATGGAGGGGTATATGGAGGGCTATGTTGAGGGGTATATGGAGGGGTATATGGTGGGCTATGTTGAGGGGTATATGGAGGGCTATGTTGAGGGGTATATGGAGGGCTATGTTGAGGGGTATATGGAGGGGTATATGGAGGGCTATGTTGAGGGGTATATGGAGGGCTATGTTGAGGGGTATATGGAGGGCTATGTTGAGGGGTATATGGAGGGCTATGTTGAGGGGTATATGGAGGGCTATGTTGAGGGGTATATGGAGGGCTATGTTGAGGGGTATATGGAGGGCTATGTTGAGGGGTATATGGAGGGCTATGTTGAGGGGTATATGGAGGGCTATGTTGAGGGGTATATGGAGGGCTATGTTGAGGGGTATATGGAGGGCTATGTTGAGGGGTATATGGAGTGGTATGTTGAGGGGTATATGGAGGGGTATATGGAGGGCTATGTTGAGGGGTATATGGAGGGCTATGTTGAGGGGTATATGGAGGGCTATGTTGAGGGGTATATGGAGGGCTATGTTGAGGGGTATATGGAGGGCTATGTTGAGGGGTATATGGAGGGCTATGTTGAGGGGTATATGGAGGGCTATGTTGAGGGGTATATGGAGGGCTATGTTGAGGGGTATATGGAGGGCTATGTTGAGGGGTATATGGAGGGCTATGTTGAGGGGTATATGGAGGGCTATGTTGAGGGGTATATGGAGGGGTATGTTGAGGGGTATATGGAGGGGTATATGGAGGGCTATGTTGAGGGGTATATGGAGGGCTATGTTGAGGGGTATATGGAGGGGTATGTTGAGGGGTATATGGAGGGGTATGTTGAGGGGTATATGGAGGGCTATGTTGAGGGGTATATGGAGGGCTATGTTGAGGGGTATATGGAGGGCTATGTTGAGGGGTATATGGAGGGCTATGTTGAGGGGTATATGGAGGGCTATGTTGAGGGGTATATGGAGGGCTATGTTGAGGGGTATATGGAGGGCTATGTTGAGGGGTATATGGAGGGCTATGTTGAGGGGTATATGGAGGGCTATGTTGAGGGGTATATGGAGGGCTATGTTGAGGGGTATATGGAGGGCTATGTTGAGGGGTATATGGAGGGCTATGTTGAGGGGTATATGGAGGGCTATGTTGAGGGGTATATGGAGGGCTATGTTGAGGGGTATATGGAGGGCTATGTTGAGGGGTATATGGAGGGGTATGTTGAGGGGTATATGGAGGGGTATATGGAGGGCTATGTTGAGGGGTATATGGAGGGCTATGTTGAGGGGTATATGGAGGGGTATGTTGAGGGGTATATGGAGGGCTATGTTGAGGGGTATATGGAGGGCTATGTTGAGGGGTATATGGAGGGCTATGTTGAGGGGTATATGGAGGGCTATGTTGAGGGGTATATGGAGGGCTATGTTGAGGGGTATATGGAGGGGTATGTTGAGGGGTATATGGAGGGGTATATGGAGGGCTATGTTGAGGGGTATATGGAGGGCTATGTTGAGGGGTATATGGAGGGGTATGTTGAGGGGTATATGGAGGGGTATGTTGAGGGGTATATGGAGGGCTATGTTGAGGGGTATATGGAGGGCTATGTTGAGGGGTATATGGAGGGCTATGTTGAGGGGTATATGGAGGGCTATGTTGAGGGGTATATGGAGGGCTATGTTGAGGGGTATATGGAGGGCTATGTTGAGGGGTATATGGAGGGCTATGTTGAGGGGTATATGGAGGGCTATGTTGAGGGGTATATGGAGGGCTATGTTGAGGGGTATATGGAGGGCTATGTTGAGGGGTATATGGAGGGCTATGTTGAGGGGTATATGGAGGGCTATGTTGAGGGGTATATGGAGGGCTATGTTGAGGGGTATATGGAGGGCTATGTTGAGGGGTATATGGAGGGCTATGTTGAGGGGTATATGGAGGGGTATGTTGAGGGGTATATGGAGGGGTATATGGAGGGCTATGTTGAGGGGTATATGGAGGGCTATGTTGAGGGGTATATGGAGGGGTATGTTGAGGGGTATATGGAGGGGTATGTTGAGGGGTATATGGAGGGCTATGTTGAGGGGTATATGGAGGGCTATGTTGAGGGGTATATGGAGGGCTATGTTGAGGGGTATATGGAGGGCTATGTTGAGGGGTATATGGAGGGCTATGTTGAGGGGTATATGGAGGGCTATGTTGAGGGGTATATGGAGGGCTATGTTGAGGGGTATATGGAGGGCTATGTTGAGGGGTATATGGAGGGCTATGTTGAGGGGTATATGGAGGGCTATGTTGAGGGGTATATGGAGGGCTATGTTGAGGGGTATATGGAGGGCTATGTTGAGGGGTATATGGAGGGCTATGTTGAGGGGTATATGGAGGGCTATGTTGAGGGGTATATGGAGGGCTATGTTGAGGGGTATATGGAGGGGTATGTTGAGGGGTATATGGAGGGGTATATGGAGGGCTATGTTGAGGGGTATATGGAGGGCTATGTTGAGGGGTATATGGAGGGGTATGTTGAGGGGTATATGGAGGGCTATGTTGAGGGGTATATGGAGGGCTATGTTGAGGGGTATATGGAGGGCTATGTTGAGGGGTATATGGAGGGCTATGTTGAGGGGTATATGGAGGGCTATGTTGAGGGGTATATGGAGGGGTATGTTGAGGGGTATATGGAGGGGTATATGGAGGGCTATGTTGAGGGGTATATGGAGGGCTATGTTGAGGGGTATATGGAGGGGTATGTTGAGGGGTATATGGAGGGGTATGTTGAGGGGTATATGGAGGGCTATGTTGAGGGGTATATGGAGGGCTATGTTGAGGGGTATATGGAGGGCTATGTTGAGGGGTATATGGAGGGCTATGTTGAGGGGTATATGGAGGGCTATGTTGAGGGGTATATGGAGGGCTATGTTGAGGGGTATATGGAGGGCTATGTTGAGGGGTATATGGAGGGCTATGTTGAGGGGTATATGGAGGGCTATGTTGAGGGGTATATGGAGGGCTATGTTGAGGGGTATATGGAGGGCTATGTTGAGGGGTATATGGAGGGCTATGTTGAGGGGTATATGGAGGGCTATGTTGAGGGGTATATGGAGGGCTATGTTGAGGGGTATATGGAGGGCTATGTTGAGGGGTATATGGAGGGGTATGTTGAGGGGTATATGGAGGGGTATATGGAGGGCTATGTTGAGGGGTATATGGAGGGCTATGTTGAGGGGTATGTTGAGGGGTATATGGAGGGGTATGTTGAGGGGTATATGGAGGGCTATGTTGAGGGGTATATGGAGGGCTATGTTGAGGGGTATATGGAGGGCTATGTTGAGGGGTATATGGAGGGGTATGTTGAGGGGTATATGGAGGGGTATGTTGAGGGGTATATGGAGGGCTATGTTGAGGGGTATATGGAGGGCTATGTTGAGGGGTATATGGAGGGCTATGTTGAGGGGTATATGGAGGGCTATGTTGAGGGGTATATGGAGGGCTATGTTGAGGGGTATATGGAGGGGTATATGGAGGGCTATGTTGAGGGGTATATGGAGGGGTATATGGAGGGCTATGTTGAGGGGTATATGGAGGGCTATGTTGAGGGGTATATGGAGGGGTATATGGAGGGGTATATGGAGGGCTATGTTGAGGGGTATATGGAG
This sequence comes from Thymallus thymallus, assembly GCA_023634145.1. NCBI lineage: Eukaryota > Metazoa > Chordata > Actinopteri > Salmoniformes > Salmonidae > Thymallus > Thymallus thymallus. The sequence goes on along the minus strand of CM042402.1, from coordinate 962,881 downwards.
GGGTATATGGAGGGCTATGTTGAGGGGTATATGGAGGGGTATATGGAGTGGTATATGGAGGGGTATATGGAGGGCTATGTTGAGGGGTATATGGAGGGGTATATGGAGGGGTATATGGAGGGGTATATGGAGGGCTATGTTGAGGGGTATATGGAGGGCTATGTTGAGGGGTATATGGAGGGCTATGTTGAGGGGTATATGGAGGGGTATGTTGAGGGGTATATGGAGGGGTATATGGAGGGCTATGTTGAGGGGTATATGGAGGGGTATATGGAGGGGTATATGGAGGGCTATGTTGAGGGGTATATGGAGGGGTATATGGAGGGGTATATGGAGGGGTATATGGAGGGCTATGTTGAGGGGTATATGGAGGGCTATGTTGAGGGGTATATGGAGGGGTATATGGAGGGCTATGTTGAGGGGTATATGGAGGGGTATGTTGAGGGGTATATGGAGGGGTATATGGAGGGCTATGTTGAGGGGTATATGGAGGGGTATATGGAGGGCTATGTTGAGGGGTATATGGAGGGGTATATGGAGGGCTATGTTGAGGGGTATATGGAGGGCTATGTTGAGGGGTATATGGAGGGGTATATGGAGGGGTATGTTGAGGGGTATATGGAGGGCTATGTTGAGGGGTATATGGAGGGGTATATGGAGGGCTATGTTGAGGGGTATATGGAGGGGTATATGGAGGGCTATGTTGAGGGGTATATGGAGGGCTATGTTGAGGGGTATATGGAGGGGTATATGGAGGGGTATATGGAGGGCTATGTTGAGGAGTATATGGAGGGCTATGTTGAGGGGTATATGGAGGGGTATATGGAGGGGTATATGGAGGGGTATATGGAGGGCTATGTTGAGGAGTATATGGAGGGCTATGTTGAGGGGTATATGGAGGGGTATATGGAGGGGTATATGGAGGGGTATATGGAGGGCTATGTTGAGGGGTATATGGAGGGGTATATGGAGGGGTATATGGAGGGGTATATGGAGGGCTATGTTGAGGGGTATATGGAGGGCTATGTTGAGGGGTATATGGAGGGGTATATGGAGGGCTATGTTGAGGGGTATATGGAGGGCTATGTTGAGGGGTATATGGAGGGGTATATGGAGGGGTATATGGAGGGGTATATGGAGGGCTATGTTGAGGGGTATATGGAGGGGTATATGGAGGGCTATGTTGAGGGGTATATGGAGGGGTATATGGAGGGGTATATGGAGGGCTATGTTGAGGGGTATATGGAGGGCTATGTTGAGGGGTATATGGAGGGGTATATGGAGGGGTATATGGAGGGCTATGTTGAGGGGTATATTGAGGGCTATGTTGAGGGGTATATGGAGGGGTATATGGAGGGCTATGTTGAGGGGTATATGGAGGGCTATGTTGAGGGGTATATGGAGGGGTATATGGAGGGCTATGTTGAGGGGTATATGGAGGGCTATGTTGAGGGGTATATGGAGGGGTATATGGAGGGGTATATGGAGGGCTATGTTGAGGGCTATGTTGAGGGGTATATGGAGGGCTATGTTGAGGGGTATATGGAGGGCTATGTTGAGGGGTATATGGAGGGGTATATGGAGGGCTATGTTGAGGGGTATATGGAGGGCTATGTTGAGGGGTATATGGAGGGGTATATGGAGGGCTATGTTGAGGGGTATATGGAGGGCTATGTTGAGGGGTATATGGAGGGGTATATGGAGGGCTATGTTGAGGGGTATATGGAGGGCTATGTTGAGGGGTATATGGAGGGGTATATGGAGGGCTATGTTGAGGGGTATATGGAGGGGTATATGGAGGGCTATGTTGAGGGGTATATGGAGGGCTATGTTGAGGGGTATATGGAGGGGTATATGGAGGGCTATGTTGAGGGGTATATGGAGGGGTATATGGAGGGCTATGTTGAGGAGTATATGGAGGGGTATATGGAGGGCTATGTTGAGGGGTATATGGAGGGCTATGTTGAGGGGTATATGGAGGGCTATGTTGAGGGGTATATGGAGGGGTATATGGAGGGCTATGTTGAGGGGTATATGGAGGGCTATGTTGAGGGGTATATGGAGGGCTATGTTGAGGGGTATATGGAGGGCTATGTTGAGGGGTATATGGAGGGGTATATGGAGGGGTATGTTGAGGGGTATATGGAGGGGTATATGGAGGGCTATGTTGAGGGGTATATGGAGGGCTATGTTGAGGGGTATATGGAGGGGTATATGGAGGGCTATGTTGAGGGGTATATGGAGGGCTATGTTGAGGGGTATGTTGAGGGGTATATGGAGGGCTATGTTGAGGGGTTTATGTAGGGGTATATGGAGGGCTATGTTGAGGGGTATATGGAGGGCTATGTTGAGGGGTATATGGAGGGGTATATGGAGGGCTATGTTGAGGGGTATATGGAGGGCTATGTTGAGGGGTATATGGAGGGGTATATGGAGGGCTATGTTGAGGGGTATATGGAGGGCTATGTTGAGGGGTATATGGAGGGGTATATGGAGGGCTATGCTGAGGGGTATATGGAGGGGTATATGGAGGGCTATGTTGAGGGGTATATGGAGGGCTATGTTGAGGGGTATATGGAGGGGTATATGGAGGGCTATGTTGAGGGGTATATGGAGGGGTATATGGAGGGCTATGTTGAGGAGTATATGGAGGGGTATATGGAGGGGTATGTTGAGGGGTATGTTGAGGGGTATATGGAGGGGTATATGGAGGGGTATATGGAGGGCTATGTTGAGGAGTATATGGAGGGGTATATGGAGGGGTATGTTGAGGGGTATATGGAGGGGTATATGGAGGGGTATATGGAGGGCTATGTTGAGGGGTATATGGAGGGGTATGTTGAGGAGCATATGGAGGGGTATATGGAGGGGTATATGGAGGGCTATGTTGAGGAGTATATGGAGGGGTATATGGAGGGGTATGTTGAGGGGTATATGGAGGGGTATATGGAGGGGTATATGGAGGGCTATGTTGAGGGGTATATGGAGGGCTATGTTGAGGAGTATATGGAGGGGTATATGGAGGGGTATATGGAGGGCTATGTTGAGGAGTATATGGAGGGGTATATGGAGGGGTATATGGAGGGCTATGTTGAGGAGTATATGGAGGGCTATGTTGAGGGGTATATGGAGGGCTATGTTGAGGAGTATATGGAGGGCTATGTTGAGGAGTATATGGAGGGCTATGTTGAGGAGTATATGGAGGGCTATGTTGAGGAGTATATGGAGGGGTATATGGAGGGGTATATGGAGGGCTATGTTGAGGAGTATATGGAGGGGTATGTTGAGGGTTATATGGAGGGGTATATGGAGGGGTATATGGAGGGGTATGTTGAGGGGTATATGGAGGGGTATGTTGAGGGGTATATGGAGGGGTATGTTGAGGGGTATATGGAGGGCTATATGGAGGGCTATGTTGAGGGGTATGTTGAGGGGTATATGGAGGGGTATATGGAGGGGTATATGGAGGGCTATGTTGAGGGGTATATGGAGGGCTATGTTGAGGGGTATATGGAGGGGTATATGGAGTGGTATATGGAGGGCTATATGGAGGGCTATGTTGAGGGGTATATGGAGGGGTATGTTGAGGGGTATATGGAGGGCTATGTTGAGGGGTATATGGAGGGGTATATGGAGGGGTAAATGGAGGGCTATGTTGAGGGGTATGTTGAGGGTTATATGGAGGGGTATATGGAGGGCTATATGGAGGGCTATGTTGAGGGGTATATGGAGGGGTATATGGAGGGCTATGTTGAGGGGTATATGGAGGGGTATATGGAGGGCTATGTTGAGGGGTATGTTGAGGGCTATGTTGAGGGGTATATGGAGGGGTATATGGAGGGGTATATGGAGGGCTATGTTGAGGGGTATATGGAGGGGTATATGGAGGGCTATGTTGAGGGGTATGTTGAGGGCTATGTTGAGGGGTATATGGAGGGCTATATGGAGGGCTATGTTGAGGGGTATATGGAGGGGTATATGGAGGGCTATGTTGAGGGGTATATGGAGGGGTATATGGAGGGCTATGTTGAGGGGTATGTTGAGGGCTATGTTGAGGGGTATATGGAGGGGTATATGGAGGGGTATATGGAGGGCTATGTTGAGGGGTATATGGAGGGGTAAATGGAGGGCTATGTTGAGGGGTATGTTGAGGGTTATATGGAGGGGTATATGGAGGGCTATATGGAGGGCTATGTTGAGGGGTATATGGAGGGGTATATGGAGGGCTATGTTGAGGGGTATATGGAGGGGTATATGGAGGGCTATGTTGAGGGGTATGTTGAGGGCTATGTTGAGGGGTATATGGAGGGGTATATGGAGGGGTATATGGAGGGCTATGTTGAGGGGTATATGGAGGGGTATATGGAGGGCTATGTTGAGGGGTATGTTGAGGGCTATGTTGAGGGGTATATGGAGGGGTATATGGAGGGGTATATGGAGGGGTATATGGAGGGCTATGTTGAGGGGTATATGGAGGGCTATGTTGAGGGGTATATGGAGGGGTATATGGAGGGGTATATGGAGGGCTATGTTGAGGGGTATATGGTGGGCTATGTTGAGGGGTATATGGAGGGCTATGTTGAGGAGTATATGGAGGGGTATATGGAGGGCTATGTTGAGGGGTATATGGAGGGGTATATGGAGGGCTATGTTGAGGGGTATGTTGAGGGCTATGTTGAGGGGTATATGGAGGGGTATATGGAGGGCTATGTTGAGGGGTATATGGAGGGGTATATGGAGGGCTATGTTGAGGGGTATATGGAGGGGTATATGGAGGGGTATGTTGAGGGGTATATGGAGGGGTATATGGAGGGCTATGTTGAGGGGTATGTTGAGGGTTATATGGAGGGGTATATGGAGGGCTATGTTGAGGGGTACATGGAGGGGTATATGGAGGGGTATATGGAGGGCTATGTTGAGGGGTATATGGAGGGCTATGTTGAGGGGTATATGGAGGGGTATATGGAGGGCTATGTTGAGGGGTATATGGAGGGGTATATGGAGGGGTATATGGAGGGCTATGTTGAGGGGTATATGGAGGGCTATGTTGAGGGGTATATGGAGGGCTATGTTGAGGGGTATATGGAGGGGTATATGGAGGGGTATATGGAGGGGTATATGGAGGGCTATGTTGAGGGGTATATGGAGGGCTATGTTGAGGGGTATATGGAGGGGTATATGGAGGGGTATATGGAGGGCTATGTTGAGGGGTATATGGAGGGCTATGTTGAGGGGTATATGGAGGGGTATATGGAGGGGTATATGGAGGGCTATGTTGAGGGGTATATGGAGGGGTATATGGAGGGGTATATGGAGGGGTATATGGAGGGGTATATGGAGGGCTATGTTGAGGGGTATATGGAGGGCTATGTTGAGGGGTATATGGAGGGGTATATGGAGGGGTATATGGAGGGGTATATGGAGGGCTATGTTGAGGGCTATGTTGAGGGGTATATGGAGGGGTATATGGAGGGCTATGTTGAGGGGTATATGGAGGGGTATATGGAGGGCTATGTTGAGGGGTATATGGAGGGGTATATGGAGGGCTATGTTGAGGGGTATATGGAGGGCTATGTTGAGGGGTATATGGAGGGCTATGTTGAGGGGTATATGGAGGGGTATATGGAGGGCTATGTTGAGGGGTATATGGAGGGGTATATGGAGGGATATGTTGAGGGGTATATGGAGGGGTATATGGAGGGGTATATGGAGGGGTTTATGGAGGGCTATGTTGAGGGCTATGTTGAGGGGTATATGGAGGGCTATGTTGAGGGGTATATGGAGGGGTATATGGAGGGGTATATGGAGGGGTATATGGAGGGCTATGTTGAGGGGTATATGGAGGGGTATATGGAGGGGTTTTTGGAGGGGTATATGGAGGGGTATATGGAGGGGTATATGGAGGGGTATATGGAGGGGTATATGGAGGGGTATATGGAGGGGTATATGGAGGGGTATATGGAGGGGTATATCAAATGTCTGGTGGTCAAATGTCTGGTGGTCAAATGTCTGGTGGTCAAATGTCTGGTGGTCAAATGTCTGGTGGTCAAATGTCTGGTGGTCAAATGTCTGGTGGTCAAGTTATCTGTGACCAACCTGTATTCCCATATATTAGGGCCTAATTCATTTATTTAAAATGACTGATTTCCTCATATGAACTGTAACTCAGTAAAATCATTGACATTGTTGCACGTTGTGTTTATATTTTTGTTCAGTAGCTCTGCCGAAGGCCAAGAAAAGAAGAAACACTTTTCAGTGAGAAAACTTAAATCCACTTTGGGTAAAACCATACTCGATTTGATTAAATGTCGCATACTATTAAACGTTGCTGTCGCTGCGCCAAGCCTTTAAACGTCTCTGTTGCTGCTCTAAGCCTTTAATAAATAACCCTATCACAATTTAAAAGGCCCTATCACTGTTTTAAAGGCCCTGTCGCTACTCCAAGTCTTTAAACATTGCTGTCACTGCTCCAAGCCTTTGAACATCGCTGTAGCTGCTCCAAACTTACCCTCCATGAACAGTTTATGTGCTTTTCTGTTTGTTTACTGAGGTTTGCTGGTCATAAAAATAAAACCAGCGGAGGGCCTGCTCCCTCCCTCCCTCCCTCCCTCTCTCTCTGTCCCTCCCTGCATCCCTCTCTGTCCCTCCCTCTCCTTCCCTCCCTGTCACAGGCCTCCCTGCCTCTCTGTCCCTCCCTCCCTCCCGTTCGTCCGTCCGTCCGTCCGTCCGTCCCTCCCTCCCTCCCTCCCTCCCTCCCTCCCTCCCTCCCTCCCTCCCTCCCTCCCTTCCTTCCTTCCTTCCTTCCTTCCTTCCTTCCTTCCTTCCTTCCTTCTTCCTTCCTTCCTTCCTTCCTTCCTTCCTTCCTTCCTTCCTTCCTTCCTTCCGTGTCCCTCCTTCCCTTCCTCTCTCCTTCCCTCTCTATCCCTAGCCCTACCTCTCTCTTCTTCTCTCTCCCTCTCTCACACTCCCTTTCACTCTCTATTTCGCTCTCGCTCTTGGCAGGTGACCAAATCTTGCAGCCATCCAGGCTCTCACACCCATCCTTGGCCGGAGTTGGATTTAATTGCTGAGTAAAGAACAGCCTAGCAACCAGTCTTGCTACTCAGCAACACATATCAACAGGTTGTCACACCAGATTTCCTTCTATGGATCCTCCTTTTCCTCTCTCTTTCTCTCTCCGTCTCTCTCCCTCCCTCTCCCCCCCTCCCTCCCTCTCTCTCCGTCTCTCTCCCTCCCTCTCTCCTGCTCCCTTAAATGAAAAGCGCTGACGCTAGCTAATGCTATAAGGACAGAGGGATACTGATGACATCATATTCCATTTCTTAGGGCTTAATGAAAAACATTCAATAGCTCCTAGTTTCTTTCGTTAGAAAACGGAGTCTGGGGCTTAAGAGTCTGGAGTTGAAGAGTCTGGAGTTGAAGAGTCTGGAGCTGAAGAGTCTGGAGCTGAAGAGTCTGGAGCTGAAGAGTCTGGAGCTGAAGAGTCTGGAGCTGAAGAGTCTGGAGTTGAAGAGTCTGGAGTTGAAGGGTCTGGAGCTGAAGAGTCTGGGGCTGAAGAGTCTGGAGCTAAAGAGTCTGGGGCTGAAGAGTCTGGAGTTGAAGAGTCTGGAGCTGAAGAGTCTGGAGCTGAAGAGTCTGGAGCTGAAGGGTCTGGAGTTGAAGGGTCTGGAGCTGAAGAGTCTGGGGATGAAGAGTCTGGAGCTGAAGAGTCTGGGGCTGAAGAGTCTGGAGCTGAAGAGTCTGGAGCTGAAGAGTCTGGGGCTGAAGAGTCTGGAGCTGAAGAGTCTGGGGCTGAAGAGTCTGGGGGTGAAGAGTCTGGAGCTGAAGAATCTGGGGCTGAAGAGTCTGGAGCTGAAGAGTCTGGAGCTGAAGTGTCTGGAGCTGAAGAGTCTGGGGCTGAAGAGTCTGGGGCTGAAGAGTCTGGAGCTGAAGAGTCTGGGGCTGACGAGTCTGGGGGTGAAGAGTCTGGAGCTGAAGAATCTGGGGCTGAAGAGTCTGGAGCTGAAGAGTCTGGAGCTGAAGAGTCTGGAGCTAAAGAGTCTGGAGCTGAAGTGTCTGGAGCTGAAGAGTCTGGGGCTGAACAAGGAATAACTTGGTTTAGATGCCTTGGCTCACGACCCACATGGAAAGAAAAGGAAAATATGTCACTATGCTAAAGAATCAGAAAACATACAATCTTACAAATCAGAACACATACATTAGGTGAGACAATATTTGATTAGCTATTCTGTCGCAATTATCCAAATACTACAGCTTCTCTCCTTCTCTCAGATGTTAATAAAACTCTAGTGCATCTTTACAGTCCTCTGAAAGGAGGTCTGCAGACTCTGATCCCTGCAGCCTGGGTTTGTCTGGGTCTGGCTCTGGGCCAGCACTGTAAAAGTGAGTAATGTATTCCTCTGGAATGTGGAGAGAAATTGAAAATAGACTTAGAGGTACAAGCAGGGAGGAGGGAATTAGAAATAATGAAATAAAGTATGTTGGAGAGAAGAAGGAGGCCAAGTCTGACACGGTGCAGGAGTTGTTATGAACCTGGAACTCTTTGGTCTGAGATAGAGACTGGAGAACAGGAGTGTTAGAATGCACTGGAACACAGGCTACTAGATGGTTAGAATGGACTGGAACACAGGCTACTAGATGGTTAGAATGGACTGGAACACAGGCTACTAGATGGTTAGAATGCACTGGAACACAGGCTACTAGATGGTTAGAATGGACTGGAACACAGGCTACTAGATGGTTAGAATGGACTGGAACACAGGCTACTAGATGGTTAGAATGGACTGGAACACAGGCTACTAGATGGTTAGAATGGACTGGAACACAGGCTACTAGATGGTTAGAATGGACTGGAACACAGGCTACTAGATGGTTAGAATGGACTGGAACACAGGCTACTAGATGGTTAGAATGCACTGGAACACAGGCTACTAGATGGTTAGAATGGACTGGAATACAGGCTACTAGATGGTTAGAATGGACTGGAATACAGGCTACTAGATGGTTAGAATGGACTGGAACACAGGCTACTAGATGGTTAGAATGGACTGGAACACAGGCTACTAGATGGTTAGAATGGACTGGATCACAGGCTACTAGATGGTTAGAATGGACTGGAATACAGGCTACTAGATGGTTAGAATGGACTGGAACACAGGCTACTAGATGGTTAGAATGGACTGGAACACAGGCTACTAGATGGTTAGAATGCACTGGAACACAGGCTACTAGATGGTTAGAATGGACTGGAATACAGGCTACTAGATGGTTAGAATGGACTGGAACACAGGCTACTAGATGGTTAGAATGGACTGGAACACAGGCTACTAGATGGTTAGAATGGACTGGAACACAGGCTACTAGATGGTTAGAATGGACTGGAACACAGGCTACTAGATGGTTAGAATGGACTGGAACACAGGCTACTAGATGGTTAGAATGCACTGGAACACAGGCTACTAGATGGTTAGAATGGACTGGAATACAGGCTACTAGATGGTTAGAATGGACTGGAATACAGGCTACTAGATGGTTAGAATGGACTGGAACACAGGCTACTAGATGGTTAGAATGGACTGGAACACAGGCTACTAGATGGTTAGAATGGACTGGATCACAGGCTACTAGATGGTTAGAATGGACTGGAATACAGGCTACTAGATGGTTAGAATGGACTGGAACACAGGCTACTAGATGGTTAGAATGAGTGGTGTTGGTTAGGGGAGGTAGTGGTGTGGGTTAGGGTTAGGAGAGGGAGTGGTGTGGGTTAGGGTTAGAGGAGGGAGTGGTGTGGGTTAGGGTTAGAGGAGGGAGTGGTGTGGGTTAGGGTTAGAGGAGGGAGTGGTGTGGGTTAGGGTTAGAGGAGGGAGTGGTGTGGGTTAGGGTTAGGAGAGGGAGTGGTGTGGGTTAGGGTTAGGAGAGGGAGTGGTGTGGGTTAGGGTTAGAGGAGGGAGTGGTGTGGGTTAGGGTTAGAGGAGGGAGTGGTGTGGGTTAGGGTTAGAGGAGGGAGTGGTGTGGGTTAGGGTTAGGGGAGGGAGTGGTGTGGGTTAGGGGAGGTAGTGGTGTGGGTTAGGGTTAGGGGAGGGAGTGGTGTGGTTAGGGGAGGGAGTGGTGTGGGTTAGGTTTAGGGGAGGGAGTGGTGTGGGTTAGGGTTAGGAGAGGGAGTGGTCTGGTGTAGTTAGGGTTAGAGGAGGCAGTGGTGTGGGTTAGGGTTAGGGGAGGGAGTGGTGTGGGTTAGGGTTAGGGGAGGGAGTGGTGTGGGTTAGGGTTAGAGGAGGGAGTGGTGTGGGTTAGGGTTAGGGGAGGGAGTGGTGTGGGTTAGGGTTAGGGGAGGGAGTGGTGTGGGTTAGGGTTAGGGGAGGGAGTGGTGTGGGTTAGGGTTAGAGGAGGGAGTGGTGTGGGTTAGGGTTAGAGGAGGGAGTGGTGTGGGTTAGGGTTAGAGGAGGGAGTGGTGTGGGTTAGGGTTAGAGGAGGGAGTGGTGTGGGTTAGGGTTAGGGGAGGGAGTGGTGTGGGTTAGGGTTAGGGGAGGGAGTGGTGTGGGTTAGGGTTAGGAGAGGGAGTGGTGTGGGTTAGGGTTAGAGGAGGGAGTGGTGTGGGTTAGGGTTAGAGGAGGGAGTGGTGTGGGTTAGGGTTAGAGGAGGGAGTGGTGTGGGTTAGGGTTAGGGGAGGGAGTGGTGTGGGTTAGGGGAGGTAGTGGTGTGGGTTAGGGTTAGGGGAGGGAGTGGTGTGGTTAGGGGAGGGAGTGGTGTGGGTTAGGTTTAGGGGAGGGAGTGGTGTGGGTTAGGGTTAGAGGAGGGAGTGGTGTGGGTTAGGGTTAGAGGAGGGAGTGGTGTGGGTTAGGGTTAGAGGAGGGAGTGGTGTGGGTTAGGGTTAGAGGAGGGAGTGGTGTGGGTTAGGGTTAGGGGAGGGAGTGGTGTGGGTTAGGGTTAGAGGAGGGAGTGGTGTGGGTTAGGGTTAGAGGAGGGAGTGGTGTGGGTTAGGGTTAGGGGAGGGAGTGGTGTGGGTTAGGGTTAGAGGAGGGAGTGGTGTGGGTTAGGGTTAGAGGAGGGAGTGGTGTGGGTTAGGGTTAGAGGAGGGAGTGGTGTGGGTTAGGGTTAGAGGAGGGAGTGGTGTGGGTTAGGGTTAGAGGAGGGAGTGGTGTGGGTTAGGGTTAGGGGAGGGAGTGGTGTGGGTTAGGGTTAGGGGAGGGAGTGGTGTGGGTTAGGGTTAGGGGAGGGAGTGGTGTGGGTTAGGGTTAGGGGAGGGAGTGGTGTGGGTTAGGGTTAGGGGAGGGAGTGGTGTGGGTTAGGGTTGTGGTGAGTCAAGAGATAAGAGGGCTGACTAAGAGAAGGAGGCACCCTAATAGAGGGAAGATTTCTTTTCCTCTCCATTCCCATGTCCATCACTCTAACTGCTAACAGCTGCTCTGGCAGGAACAGAACAGACCCAGGCCAGTTCACTGTTACTGTGTCCAAAATTGCACCCTATGCTTCTAAGCCCATAGGGCCCTAGTCAAAAGTAGTGCACTATATAGCGGATAGAGTGCAATTTGTGACAAAGCCTATGAATATACTTAATCTCCACTCCTCCATCACCTAATACCCCATCTAGCCCACAGAGAGTCAAAATTGCTCCACAGAACTGAGGTCCATCCGGACTTTGAAGTTTATCAAAGCTCTGCAAAGATTGCCTCTGGCAAGTGACCAGTCATTTTCTAGCAGACAATGTAATGCAATGCAGATCTCTCTCTCCTTCTCTTTCTGTGCCCCCCATCACCCATCCATCCATCCATCCATCCATCCATCCATCCATCCATCCATCCATCCATCCATCCATCCATACTGAAACAAACGTCTAATAGTTGTTCGTTCTCAGGCTGTTCTCACTGGCTGTTATCAGGATGTTTTCACAGACTCGGGCTGTATGAGACACCTATGGTAGGAACACACTCACAATCTTTCAACATTATTGGCTGCCTTTGAGAAAGCCAATAAGAGTTGCACATTTCCAGTATCTTTCCTAACATTTCCATGTTTTCCAGAAATCCTGGTTGGAGGAATCCAGACGTCCTGGTTGGAGGAATCCAGACGTCCTAGTTGGAGGAATCCAGACGTCCTGGTTGGAGGAATCCAGACGTCCTGGTTGGAGGAATCCAGACGTCCTAGTTGGAGGAATCCAGACGTCCTGGTTGGAGGAATCCAGACGTCCTGGTTGGAGGAATCCAGACGTCCTGGTTGGAGGAATCCAGACGTCCTAGTTGGAGGAATCCAGACGTCCTGGTTGGAGGAATCCAGACGTCCTAGTTGGAGGAATCCAGACGTCCTGGTTGGAGGAATCCAGACGTCCTGGTTGGAGGAATCCAGACGTCCTAGTTGGAGGAATCCAGACGTCCTGGTTGGAGGAATCCAGACGTCCTGGTTGGAGGAATCCAGACGTCCTAGTTGGAGGAATCCAGACGTCCTAGTTGGAGGAATCCAGACGTCCTAGTTGGAGGAATCCAGACTTCCTGGTTGGAGGAATCCAGACTTCCTGGTTGGAGGAATCCAGACTTCCTCATTGGAGGAATCCAGACTTCCTCGTTGGAGGAATCCAGATGTCATGCTTGTTCCCTCCTAATTCAGGCCATCTTCCAACCAGCATCTCTGCAAATTGGAGATTGTCAAATTTTGTAACCCTAGGAATAATATAATATATTATAGCAGTTTCATACAGTAATTTATAAATGGAACTATGACATATTTTGTATTTATTTGGCACAACATTCATGTAAACCTCAAATAGAGGTCCAATAATCGATCCCTGAGGAACACCACTAAGAGACCATTTCAAATCACGACTATACTTGACTTCCTCTCAGCTGATGAGTGAAGGAAAGAGAGAGAGAACAGAAAACAGGAAACAGTTGATTTATTGTAATTATACATTTGTAATTAGGTTCTACCCTCAGAATTGTGATATACTTATAGATGAAAGCATCAAAATACAATTAAACATGCAATTAAATTAAAATGAGAATATGCAATAAAAAAAAATAGCACTTTGTAGGGAATATGGTGCTAATTGGGAGGCCGCCTGGGCTGCTACGCTGGCACTCGGGGCTCAGCTAAGCATGGAGCGTTCTGTCAGAGAGACGGAGGGTCTGACTACAGCCCAAACCATTTTCATATTCTGCATGGTCAGACAGAGAATTCTGCACAGTCAGGCTTCCTCTGTGATTGTCTGGTGACTGACTGACTATCTGCTCTCTCTCTCTCTCCATTTTTTTTATTCTTCCTTTCCCTCCCCTTCTCTCTCTCTCTCTGTCTAACTGCGTCCTGAGGTTGAGTTAAAATGCCTAGTGAATATCTTGAGTAATATGTGTGGATGTGCAGCTCCAACCCACTGCTGGCCTAAAGCAAAAGGGTGGTAGGGACGGCTAGCTGGTAAACCTACTACTGGAGTTTTCATTCATAAAATGAGCTTCATGAATATTAATAGTCTGTTAAATAATTGTTAATTACTTATGTAAGCTGCCATCATAAGAGTAAAACCATGTTTGACAGTAGTCAAGCCAAAAGCCAACATAGCATTCGCTACTGTAATAACCATCATAGCTAATCAACAGACAACATGGCAAGTTTAAAGCTATGCTAACATAGCAAGACACTAGCCAGCATAGTTAGCTGATAGCCAACATAGCTAGCCAATAGGAAACATACTGTAGCTAGCTGATGGCCAACGAAGTCAGGCATTATCCTAGCATGTGAGCTGTGAGAAGTGGGTCTATCTGAGTCTATCTGAGTCTATCTGGGTCTATCTGGGTCTATCTGAGTCTGTCTGAGTCTATCTGGGTCTATCTGAGTCTATCTGATTCTATCTGGGTCTATCTGGGTCTATCTGGGTCTATCTGAGTCTGTCTGAGTCTATCTGGGTCTATCTGAGTCTATCTGGGTCTATCTGGGTCTATCTGGGTCTATCTGGGTCTATCTATCTGAGTCGTAGCATTGAATACAAGGGAAGCCAGCAAGAACCTTGAGCTGAACTGAGAAAAATACGTTTGGATTCGGCTTCACACCAATCCTGTCGCATCCAAAGTAACATTTCCTTGACAGACATTTTGGTTGGTTGTTGCTTCTCGTTGTTAGCTAGCCAGCTAACATGAACCCTTTCCTAAATTAGCCATGGATGGAGATAGGGATTTGGACTTGTGATTTTACTTAATTCTCCGTACTGGACAATGATTATAATTACGATTCTGATCTTACCATAAATTCATCCATTGTGCCCCTGGCCTGAGAGGATGGAAGTTCATTATGTAGCTAGATGTAGGAGGCTAATGTTAACTAGCTGGCGCATCGTTGGCCATGAAAGGAATTTTCCTGTCTCTGACTATCATTAAAGGTGAAGACTGTTATATTATCAAATTGATTCTCTAGGCTTAATTATTATGTGATTAAACTAACCATATAAACATTCATTAACTAGGAAGTCGGGGCAACACAGAAGAATGTTTGTTTATAGAGTATTATCTCCCGATTTTAACTCTCTTCAGACAATTCTTCTCCTATCATAACAGTCGCTTATTAATGAATTTTACCTCGATCAGCCTCATTCTGAAAATCGTAAATCGTCTGCTAAGTAACTGATGAATCATCCATACAAAAATTGACTGAATGATTTATTTACTAACTAATTAAACAATTACAGAATATGCAATACATACTAACATTATACAGTAAATACTGTCCCTAGTGGACTAAACAAGACAAGACAGTTTGGTTCTAACAAGGTAGATTCAGAGAGAAGAGGGGCCGGTTTGAAAGGAAGACCACGGAATGGGTCTCTATCAGACATGGGACCACGGAATGGGTCTCTATCAGACATGGGACCACGGAATGGGTCTCTATCAGACATGGGACCACGGAATGGGTCTCTATCAGACATGGGACCACGGAATGGGTCTCTATCAGACATGGGACCACGGAATGGGTCTCTATCAGACATGGGACCACGGAATGGGTCTCTATCAGACATGGGACCACGGAATGGGTCTCTATCAGACATGGGACCACGGAATGGGTCTCCATCAGACATGGGAAGCTCTGCTCATCTAAATACACATACATGCGCCACTTACACCCGCTCATTAGAAAAAGCAATGCATTGTATTTACGTGAAGTTGGCTACAATAGATGGATCGATGAGGTAAGACTCTGGTTTGTCCTTTGTAGAATCTTCTGGGTCGTCGTGGTGTGAGATATTCATCTCACTTTCTGGATGATTCTGTGTCGGTCAATGTTCTTACTAGTTTTGCGCACCTTTCCTGTTAGGCTGTAATCTAGGCTGTAATCTAGGCTGTAATCTAGGCTGTAATCTAGGCTGTAATCTAGAATGTATATTGAATGTGCAATTCATGCATTTATCTGTAATTAAACCCTGCTCACTAAGGACTGTATTTTAAGGGAATTACTATTATTACATTAAATTATATCATACACACATTTAGCTATTTAAGTATCTCTTCCTGTCATTTACCTGTACAGTTAATGTAACCATACAAATATTCACTTACCTGTTCATTTAGCCAGTCTGTATATTAAGTAAACTATTATTACCCTCGCTCATATCATTAGCTATTTAAGTATTTCTCTGCCATCGACCTGTATAGTATAGTTAAACATGCGAACTTGCAATATTTGTGTACATTTTTTTTCACCTAACACTCTGTAACAATGTATAGTGTACATGTTCAGCCATCCAGCCATACAATGCAATGTCTTTTTATATATTTTTTTGCACTCCAGCCTTCTTGTATTTTTATACTTTTTCATACTGCCGCTCTATGTATCGTGTATCTGTCTTGTGTATTTTTGTTCTGGCATTTTGCACCTGCCCTGTGTTTTTTTTGGTAGCTGCTTGACAAATAAATTTCCCATCGGGGATCAATAAAGTACCTACAGTTCAAGTCGGAAGTTTACATTCACCTTAGCCAAATACATTTAAACTCAGTTTTTCACAATCCCTGACATTTAATCCTAGTAAAAATCCCCTGACTTAGGTCAGTTAGGATCACCACTTTATTTTAAGAATGTGAAATGTCAGAATAATAGTAGAGAGAATGATTTATTTCAGCTTTTATTTCTTTCATCACATTCCCAGTGGGTCAGAAGTTTACATACACCCAATTAGTATTTGGTAGCATTGCCTTTAAATTATTTAACTTGGGTCAAACGTTTCAGGTAGCCTTCCACAAGCTTCCCACAATAAGTTGGGTGAATTTTGGCCCATTCGTCCTGACAGAACTGGTGTAACTGAGTCAGGTTTGTAGGCCTCCTTGATCACACACGCTTTTTCAGTTCTGCACACATATTTTCTATAGGATTAAGGTGAGGCTTTGTGATGGCAACTCCAATACCTTGACTTTGTTGTCCTTAAGCCATTTTGCCACAACTTTGGAAGTATGCTTGGGGTCATTCTCCATTTGGAAGACCCATTTTTCGACCAAGCTTTAACTTCCTGACTGATGTCTTGAGATGTCGCTTCAATATATCCACATAATTTTCCTTCCTCATGATGCAATATATTTTGTGAAGTGCACCAGTCCCTCCTGCAGCAAAGCACCCCCACAACATGATGCTGCCCACCCATGCTTCACGGTTAGGATGGTGTTCTTCGGCTTGCAAGCCTCCCCCTTTTTCATCCAAACATAACGATGGTCATTATGGCCAAACAGTTCTATTTTTGTTTCATCAGACCAGAGGACATTTCTCAAAAAAGTATGATCTTTATCTCCATGGGCAGTTGCAAACCGTAGTTTTTGGAGCAGTGGCTTCTTCCTTGCTGAGCGGCCTTTCAGGTTATGTCGATATAGGACTCGTATTACTGTGGATATAGATACTTTTGTACCTGTTTCATCCAGCATCTTCACAAGGTCCTTTGCTGTTGTTCTGGGATTGATTTGCACTTTTCGCACCAAAGTACGTTCATCTCTAGGAGACAGAACGCGTCTAATGCCAGACTCTATTTCTGCCTCATTTCTCAAAACAACAACAACTAAATACTTTATGTATAATCAAGCACAGCATGTTCAAATGATTCAGTTATTCGGCTGGCCTGACAAGGAGAAGATTTGATTTGATAAAGCACAGCATACAAAACAGCCACAGAAACAATAAGAACAATTTCTCCAGACGTGTTTTAGACGCAGTTTACACATGATGATTAATGATGTTAGGGAGGAATATATCGTTATGGAGACAGGCTCTATTTTTGGACAGAAATACTAACTATTTATATTCAGCAATACTGGGTTTGTACATCTGGAACTGATTCTGTTTTAAAAGTTAATAGGAAGAGAAAATTAGAAAGAGAGAGAGAGAGAGAGAGAGAGAGAGAGAGAGAGAGAGAGAGAGAGAGAGAGAGAGAGAGAGAGAGAGAGAGAGAGAGAGAGAGAGAGAGAGAGAGAGAGAGAGAGAGAGAGAGAGATAGAGAGATAGAGAGATAGAGAGATAGAGAGATAGAGAGATAGAGAGATAGATAGATAGATAGATAGATAGATAGATAGATAGATAGATAGATAGATAGATAGATAGATAGATAGATAGAATTACAAGATATCTGGAGTGCAAAAAAGCTATAGAAATACATAGCATAGTATGGGTGGTTGGCTGAATATGTACACTATACATTGGTGGATGTTGGATGGTTAACTATACTATACAGGTCGATGGCTGAGAAATACTTCAGTAGCTAAAAATGCATATGATATAAGTGAGGGTAATAATAGTTTACTTAATAGACAGACTGGGTAAATGAACAGGTAAGTGAATATTTTGCATGGTTAAATTAACTGTACAGGTAAATATACAGTTATATTTACAGATAAGTGAATACTTGCATGGTTACATAAACTATACAGGTAAATGACAGGAAGAGATACTTAAATAGCTAAATGTGTTAATAATAGTAATTCCCTTAAAATACAGTCCTTAGTGCGCAGGGTTTAATTATAGACAACTGCACGTATTGCACATTCAATATACTAAAAGCAATGAAAAAAGATACAACTGACAGGATACTA
Organism: Thymallus thymallus; assembly: GCA_023634145.1. NCBI lineage: Eukaryota > Metazoa > Chordata > Actinopteri > Salmoniformes > Salmonidae > Thymallus > Thymallus thymallus. The sequence continues at coordinate 944,843 of CM042402.1, read as the reverse complement.
ATATACATTCCTGAGTGAATGACTACGTTAGTTCAGTCCAAGAATTACTTGCAATATTGCACGTGATATGATATAACAACTGTACATGAGTATGTATATACAGACCTGAAAGAATAAATAAGTCCTGAGTGAATGAGTGATTACGGACCAGAGTTACTCACGGATGGATGCATAATTGTTAAACTAGGTCCTAACACCCCAACAGTTCCAGGTCTGTGTTGCCGACGGCACGGCACCCCGGTGAGGCATTATATAGTCTATTAGCCGCCGGCAGGAAGGACCTCCTGTAGCGCTTTCTGGCACACCGTGGTGGGATCAGTCTGTGACTGAAGGTGCTCCTCTGCGTCATAACCATGGCATGTAGAGGGTGGGTGACGTTGTCCATGATGACCAGCAGTTTGGCCAGGATCCGTCTCTCCGCCACCTCCTCTAGAGTGTCAAGGCTCCTCCCCAGGACAGAGCTAGCCTTCCTGATCAGCTTATTTACCTGAGAAGCATCACCGGCTTTTATGTTGGCTCCCCAGCACACCACTGCAAAAAAGATGGCACTGGCCACCACAGACTGGTAGAAGGTATGCAGTAGTTTACTGCACATGTTAATGGACCTGAGCCTCCTCAGAAAGTAGAGTCGGCTCTGGCCCTTTTTGTACAGAGCCCCGGTTTTACCAGCCCATTCCAGCCTGTTGTCCATATGGACTCCTTGAAACTTGTATGAGCCAACCATTTCCATATCCATCCCCTGTATAGGGACTGCAGTCAGTTTTGCCTTGGTTCTCCTGAAGTCCACCACCATCTCCTTTGTTTTGCTGATCTTGAGCTGAAGGTGGTTCTGCTCACACCACAACACAACGTCATTGATTGTGCTCCTGTACTCCTCCTCCTGCCCACCCCTGATGCACCCTACAATTGCGGAGTCATCTGAGAACTTCTGTAGGTGGCATGTTTCAGAGTTAAATCTGAAGTCTGAGGTGTAGAGGGTGAACAGGAACAGGGGGACAGGATCGTTCCCTGGGGGGCCCCTGTGTTGCTCACTGCCCGTTCTGACACACAGCTCTGTAGTCGCACAAATTGTGGCCTACCGGTCAGGTAGTCCGTGACCCAGGAGACTAAGGGTGCTTTCACTTTCATCCTCTTCATCTTCTCACCCAGTAGCAGGGGCTGAATGGTGTTGAAGGCACTGAAGAAGTCAAAAAACATGACCCTCACAGTGCAACCTGCGTTGTCCAGGTGAGAGTAGGCCCTCTGCAGAAGGTAGATGATTGCATCATCCACCCCGATGTTGTGCTGGTATGCAAACTGCAGGGGGTCCATTGATGTACACACCAGGGGTCTGAGGTGAGCGAGGACTCACCTTTCCAGGCTCTTCATGATGTGGGGTGTTAGCGGTACAGGTCTGAAGTCATTCAGGACAGTGGGGTGTGCCTTCTTGGGCACTGGGACCAGGCAGGATGTTTTCCACAGCACAGGGACCCTTTCTAGGCTCAGGTTGAAGCGACGCTGGAGTATTCCACACAGGTTTCTAGGCTCAGGTTGAAGCGACGCTGGAGTATTCCACACAGTTGGTCAGCACAGACCCTAAGCACCCTTGGGCTGATGCCGTCAGGGCCCAGCCGCTTTCCACTGATGTAGTCTCTCCAGCTCTCTCTTCACTTGGTTGGTGGTGAAAGCCAGCCAAGGTGGGGAGGTGGGGGGTGTTGAGGATCAGTCCAGAGGTGGGGGGAAGGGAGGTGTTGAGGATCAGTCCAGAGGAAGCAGGGGTGGAGGTGGGGTCGCTGATTGTCTCAACAGAGGTGTTGTGAGCAAAGTGGGGGTGGGACAGCCGTGAGGGTGTGTGTCCTGGGGAGCTGGAGGGGAGGTGGACAGGGCCAGTATCGAACCTGTTAAAAAATTGGTTCAGCCCATTGGCTCTGTCCTGGGTCCCCTCCGTCTGCCCACTGTTTGACTTTATGAAGCCAGTGATATTTCTCATCCCCTTCCACACCTCTCTCACCTGGCTCTGCCTCAGCTTGTCCTCCATCTTCTCCTTATACCCTCTCTTCCCCTCAGCAATCTGCAACTTCAGCTCCCTCTGGACCCATTTCAATTTGCCCCTGTCCCCCTCCTTGAAGGCCCTCTTCTTCTCATTCAGCAGGGCCTTCAGGTCGCTGGTGACCCAGGGTTTATTATTTGGAAAACAGCGTACCTTCCTGGTGGGTACAGTGTTGTCTACACAAAAATTGATATAGTCCGTTATGCAGTCAGTAAGTCCATCGATGTCCTCCCCATGAGCCTCACAGAGCACATCCCAGTCTGTTGTTTCAAAGCAGTCCTGTAGGGCCTCATTCTTCTCCGGGGACCATCTCCTAATGGTCCTGGTGGTTGCAGGCTGCTGTTGGACCAAAGGCCTGTAGAGTGGGGTGAGGTTGACAAGGTTGTGATCCGATCTACCGAGGGGAGGGAGTGCAGTGGAGTTGTATGCATCCTTCACATTAGCATATAACAAGTCCAGAGTTTTATTATTCCTGGTTGCGCACTTCACGAACTGTTTGAACGTGGGCAGCGATAACAGAGCTGCTTAACAGGCGACCACACAGGGCGGCGCCAATACTAACTCATCTAGATTGTTGAGGGGAAAAACGTTTTAATACATTTTAGAATATGGCTGTAACGAGAGATAGAGATAAAGAGAGTGAGAGCCCCAGGGCAACATGAGAAAACAAAAATATAATTACTTGACACATTGGAAAGAACTAAAAAAAAGACAGAGCAAACTAGAATGCTATTTGTCCCTAAACAGAGAGAACACAGTGGCAGAATACCTGACCACTGTGACTGACCCAAACTTAAGGAAAGCTTTGACTATGTACAGACTCAGTGAGAATAGCCTTGCTATTGAGAAAGGCCACCGTAGTCAGACCTGGCTCTCAAGAGAAGACAGGCTATGTGTGGAAACTGAGCTGCACTTCCTAACCTCCTGCCAAATGCATGTATATTAGAGACATATTTCCCTCAGATTACACAGATCCACAAAGAATTAGAAAACAAACCCCATATTGATAAAGTCCCATCATATCTACTGGGTGAAATACCACAGTGTTCCATCAAATCAGAAATATTTGTGACCTGTTGTCACAAGAAAAGGGCAACCAGTGAAGAACAAACATCATGTAAATACAACACATATTTATGTTGATTTATTTTCCCTTTTGTACTTTAACTATTTGAACATTATTACAATACTGTATATTTACATAATATGACATTTGAAATGTCTTTATTCTTTTGGAACTTCTCTGAGTGTAATGTTTACTGTACATTTTTATTGTTTATTTCACTTTTGTTTATTATCTATTTCACTGGCTTTTAAAATGTTAACATATGTTTCTCATGGCAATAAAGCCCCTTAAATTGAATTGAATTGAGAGAGAGAGAGAGAGAGAGAGAGAGAGACAGAGGCAGAGAGAGAGAGACAGAGAGAGAGAGACAGAGAGAGAGAGAGAGACAGAGGCAGAGAGAGAGAGACAGAGAGAGAGAGAGACAGAGAGAGAGGGAGGGAGAGAGAGAGAGAGGAGAGAGAGAGAGAGAGAGAGAGAGAGAGAGAGAGAGAGAGAGAGAGAGAGAGAGAGAGAGAGAGAGAGAGAGAGAGAGAGAGAGAGAGAGAGAGAGAGAGAGAGGGAGGGAGAGAGAGAGAGAGGGAGGGAGAGAGAGAGAGGGAGGGAGGGAGACGAACAGACTTGTTTTAACTTTTTGTGAGATTAACAAGAAAAGTACAGGTAATGAAATTGTAGAACTTTAGATCAACACAGGAGGAAAAGATGAACAGGGATAAAAGACCAATCTTAATTGTACTAACTCATACTGGTCAGCTAGCTACCTGTTATTTTACACAGACCACACTACTGCCTGGCATACAGCTGTAACCAGGCATTTCAGCTATACAACAAAGAAAGGCATCTGCAAGGGAAGGCAAATCCACACTTTTAGGACAGAGAAAAGGAACAGGAAAACAGGTTTGTGACGGTCAACATGTACCAGAACGGCACTGTCATAGTCCAGGGCAGAGAGGCTGTGCAGGACCCCCCTCACCTCAGGCACTCCAACAGCAGGAGCCCAGACCCAGACCCACACAACAGGTCTGTCCTCCCCCCTGCCTGCTTACGACCACCAGAGCCATGACCACACTACCATCAGCCTTCTGAGAGACAGGCTGTCTCTGTTAGAGGTCTGGGTTACTGAGCTAAAGGAGCAGCCTACCAGCTACACCACCTCCAGCCCAGACACAGAGCTACTACGGAACCAGATAAACCAGTGCAGGGCCCAGCTGAAGAACTCTGTCCAGGAGCTGAGAGAGAGCCTTACCACAGCTCTTGAGGAGGTAAAGGTCACCCTGAGGAGAGAGTCTTACCACAGCTCTTGAGGAGGTAAAGGTCACCATGAGGAGAGAGCCTTACCACAGCTCTTGAGGAAGTAAAGGTCACCATGAGGAGAGAGTCTTACCACAGCTCTTGAGGAGGTAAAGGTCACCATGAGGAGAGAGTCTTACCACAGCTCTTGAGGAGGTAAAGGTCACCATGAGGAGAGAGCCTTACCACAGCTCTTGAGGAGGTAAAGGTCACCATGAGGAGAGAGCCTTACCACAGCTCTTGAGGAGGTAAAGGTCACCATGAGGAGAGAGTCTTACCACAGCTCTTGAGGAGGTAAAGGTCACCATGAGGAGAGAGCCTTACCACATCTCTTGAGGAAGTAAAGGTCACCATGAGGAGAGAGTCTTACCACAGTGGTGAAATAATTACAAATTAGCATTAACACTGGAGTGATAGATGTGAAGATGATGATGTGCAAATAAAGATACTGGGGTGGAAATGAGCAAAAATAATAATATGGGGAGGTAGTATGGTGGGCTATTTACAGAAGGGCTGTATACAGGTGCAGTGATCAATAAGCAGCTTTGACAGCTGATGCTTAAAGTTATTGAGGGAGATGGTAGTCTCCAGCTTCAAGGATTTTTGCAATTCGTTCCAGTCATTGGCAGCAGAGAACTGGAAGGAATGGCGGCCAAAGGAGGTGTTGGCTTTGGGGATGACCAGTGAGATATACCTGCTGGAGTGCATGCTACGGTGGGTGTTGATATGATGACCAGCGAGCTGAGATAAGGCAGGGATTTACCTAGCAAAGACTTATAGATGACCTGGTGCCAGTGGGTTTGGCGACGAATATATAATGAAGGCCAGCCAACGAGAGCATACAGGTCGCAGTGGTGGGTGGTATATGGGGGCTTTGGTAACAAAACGGATGGCACTGTGATAGACTACATCCAATTTGCTGAGTAGAGTGTTGGAGGCTATTTTGTAAATGACATCGCCGAAATCAAGGATTGGTAGGATAGTCAGTTTTACAAGGGCATGTTTGGCAGCATGAGTGAAGGAGGCTTTGTTGAGAAATAGGAAGCCGATTCTAGATTTAATTTTGGATTGGAGATGGTTGATGTGAGTCTGGAAGGTGAGTTTACAGTCTAACCAGACACCTAGGTATTTGTAGATGTCCATGTATTCTAAGTCAGACCCGTCCAGAGTAGTGATGATAGTCCGGTGGGCGGGTGCTGGCAGCGTTCGATAGAAAAGCATGCATTTAGTTTTACTAGCATTTAAGAGCAGTTGGAGCCACGGAAGGAGTGTTGTATGGCATTGAAGCTTGTTTGGAGGTTTGGGGGTTTGGAGGTTTGGAGGTTTGGAGGATACCCGTTCAAAAGTTTGGGGTCACTTAAAAATGTCCTTGTTTTTGAAAGAAAAGCAATTCTTTTGTCCATTAAAATAACATCAAATTGATCATGAATACAGTGTAGACATTGTTAATGTTGTAAATGACTATTGTAGCTGGAAACGGCTGATTTTTAATGGAATATCTACATAGGCATACAGAGGCCCATTATCAGCAACCATCACTCCTGTATTCCAATGGCCGTTGTGTTAGCTAATCCAAGTTTATCATTTTAAAAGGCTAATTGATCATTAGAAAACCCTTTTGCAATTATGTTAGCACAGCGGAAAACTGTTGTGCTGATTAAAGAAGCAATAAAACTCTCCTTCTTTAGACTAGTTGAGTATCTGGAGCATCAGCATTTGTGGGTTCGATTACAGGCTCAAAATGGCCTTAAACAAAGAACTTTCTTCTGAAACTCATCAGTCTATTCTTGTTCTGAGAAATGAAGGCTATTCCATGCGAGAAATTGCCAAGAATCTGAAGATCTCGTACAACGCTGTGTACTAAATGTATTATAGCCTGTGCTAAAGTGACAGTGTTATTAATAGGTAAAGTACTGTAGCCATGTCTTAAAGTGACAGTGTTATTAATAGGTAAAGTACTGTAGCCATGTCTTAAAGTGACAGTGTTATTAATAGGTAAAGTACTGTAGCCATGTCTTAAAGTGACAGTGTTATTAATAGGTAAAGTACTGTAGCCATGTCTTAAAGTGACAGTGTTATTAATAGGTAAAGTACTGTAGCCATGTCTTAAAGTGACAGTGTTATTAATAGGTAAAGTACTGTAGCCATGTCTTAAAGTGACAGTGTTATTAATAGGTAAAGTACTGTAGCCATGTCTTAAAGTGACAGTGTTATTAATAGGTAAAGTACTGTAGCCATGTCTTGTTTGTTTATTTGTTTGTTTATTTTATTTATTAAGCACTTTTACACAACTTGTCATTGAACAAAGTGCTGTACAAACACATAAACAATCATGACAACATACATCATTAACACCACATAAAATATCAATGAAATAAAATAAACCCCTCAGTTTGATAAACCTACAAATGCAACTACTAAACCCCATCAAATGCTAGAGCTAGGAGGTATTCTTTAAGCTTATGTTTAAAAACAGTAAATGTACGTTCCAATCTGATAAAAGGTGGTAGATCATTCCAGAGTTTAGGAGCTATCGCTACAAATGCTCGATCTCCACTTCTCCGCTTTGTTCTTGGAGTCGTTAAAACCAGCTGGTCAGCTGACCTCAAGGACCGTTTTGGTTCGTATTTCTTAATAAGATTTACAAGGTACAATGGAGCCATACCATGCAGTGATTTGTGAACAAAAATTAAAATTTTTAGATTTATTCTGTAGTCAATTGGTAGCCAATTTAAAGAGCTCAATACTGGGGTAATGTGGTCTCGCTTACGAGTACCCGTCCGAGTACCCGTCTTAAAGTGACAGTGTTATTAAATGGAACTGACAGCATTTTAGCAACTTCAAATCTTACTCAGATCTGTTCATATACAACCCAAGGAATAGTACCTTTTTTGGGGGCATTTTCTTGACAAGCTATGGTCATTTTCACGTTTTCATAAATTCTTAGAAAATACTGAAACATACAGCTAGACCCAGAACTAAACACATTGTGGAAAGGAGGGATGCAATTAAAAATATCTCTACATTTTTTCTCATAACTTTCAAAAAATGTCATGTAATCCTTCTAGACGAAGCACTTGATGTCCCTCTGGACAACACAGCACTAAACCAGGCTTACAAAACCATGCTCATATCTATAAATACACTTAACACACCATATGACTGTGAAGAGATGAGTATTATGTTAACTTATTCAGTTACTTAAGAACTCAGTCTGGACCTTTATGAACTCAGTCTGGACCTTTATGAACTCAGTCTGGACCTTTATGAACTCAGTCTGGACCTTTAAGAACTCAGTCTGGACCTTTATGAACTCAATCTGGACCTTTATGAACTCAGTCTGGACCTTTATGAACTCAGCCTGGACCTTTATGAACTCAGTCTTGACCTTTATGAACAGTCTGGACCTTTATGAACTCAGTCTGGACCTTTATGAACAGTCTGGACCTTTATGAACTCAGTCTGGACCTTTATGAACTCCGCCTGGACCTTTATGAACTCAGTCTGGACCTTTATGAACCCAGTCTGGACCTTTATGAACTCAGTCTGGACCTTTATGAACAGTCTGGACCTTTATGAACTCAGTCTGGACCTTTATGAACTCAGTCTGGACCTTTATGAACTCAGTCAGGCAGAGAAGATGGAGGAGATACTACACACCCTCACAGACCTGAATCACTAACACACACACACACCCTCACAGACCTGAATCACTAACACACACACCCTCACAGACCTGAATCACTAACAAACACACACACACACACACACACACACACACACACACACACACACACACACACACACACACACACACACACACACACACACACACACACACACACACACACACACACACACACACACACACACACACACACACACACACACACACACACACACACACACACACAGGGGTGTTCCATTCTGTTAAGTACTACAGGAAATGACTAGCTATCCCAGTTAATACTCATGTATTAGCGTCTAGTAAAAGTGCCATCCATGCAATCAAATGCATTCCTCTCTATACCGTCCCCTAACACTAACCCCACAGCAGCTACATCAACACAAGGCTCAGATTGACACTGAAACATCTGGAGAAAGTCAGATTCAATCAAAAAGTTACCGGAAAAGGTCTGGAAAAACAATAAAAACATTGTTAATAAATATTCAGAAAGTTTATCAAATTTTAGCCTCAAAACTCATGATGCTAATAAAGCACCATAATTTAGGCAAATCTGGGCTCTGATTGGTCCATTCAAGGACATTCAGAGACGTGTCCCGCAGCCATTCCTGCATTGTCTTGGCTGTTTGCTTAGGGTCGTTGTCCTCTTGGAAGATGAACCTTCGCCCCAGTCTGAGGTCCTGAGCTCTGGAACAGGTTTTCATCAAGGATCTCTCTGTACTTTGCTCCGTTCATCTTTGTCTCGATCCTGACTAGTCTCCCAGTCCATGCCGCTGTAAAACCTCCCCACAGCTTGATGCTGCCACCACCATGCTTCACCATAGGGATGTTATTGGCCATGTGATGAGCGGTGACCGGTTTCCTCCAGATGTGATGCTTGGCGTTCAGGCCAAAGAGTTCAATCTTGGTTTCATCAGACCAGAGAATCATAGTCTGAGAGTCCTTTAGGTACCTTTTGGCAAACTCCAAGAGGGCTGTCATGTGCCTTTTACTGAGGAGTGGCTTCCATCTGGCCACTTTACCATGAAGGCCTGGTGGAGTGCTGCAGAGATGGTTGTCCTTCTGGAAGGTTCTCCTATCTCCACAGAGGAACGCTGGAGCTCTGTCAGATTGACCATCGGGTTCTTGGTCACCTCCCTGACCAAGGTCCTTCTCCCCCGATTGCTCAGTTTGGCCAGGTGACCAGCTCTTGGTGCTTCCAAAATTATTTCATTTAAGAATGATGGAGGCCACTGTGTTCTTGGTGACCTTCAATGCTGCAGAAATGTTTTGGTACCCTTCCCCAGATCTGTGCCTCGACACAATCCTGTCTCAGAGCTCTACAGACAACTCCTTCGACCTCATGGCTTGGTTTTTGCACTGACTTGCACTATCAATTGTGGGACCTTATATAGACAGGTGTGTGCCTTTCCAAATCATGTCCAATAAATTGAATTTACCACAGCTGGACTCCAATCAAGTTTTCAATGGATGATCAATGGAAACAGGATGCACCTGAGATCAATTTCGAGTCTCATAGTAAAGGGTCTAAATACTTTTAAAAAAGGTATTTATATTTTTTATTTGTAATAAATGTGCAAAATGTTCTAAAAACCTGTTTTCGATGTGTCATTCTGGGGTATTGTGTGATGTTATGATATCTAGCCTACTGTAGTCAGAGAGATGTTATGATATCTAGCCTACTGTAGTCAGAGAGATGTTATGATATCTAGCCTACTGTAGTCAGAGAGATGTTATGATATCTAGCCTACTGTAGTCAGAGAGATGTTATGATATCTAGCCTACTGTAGTCAGAGAGATGTTATGATATCTAGCCTACTGTAGTCAGAGAGATGTTATGATATCTAGCCTACTGTAGTCAGAGAGATGTTATGATATCTAGCCTACTGTAGTCAGAGAGATGTTATGATATCTAGCCTACTGTAGTCAGAGAGATGTTATGATATCTAGCCTACTGTAGTCAGAGAGATGTTATGATATCTAGCCTACTGTAGTCAGAGAGATGTTATGATATCTAGCCTACTGTAGTCAGAGAGATGTTATGATATCTAGCCTACTGTAGTCAGAGATTTTATGACAAATGCTAAATAAACAAACAAATAAACAAATTCACTTTGTGCTTTTGCATCATAGGAAAAACATTTATTATGCTTATTAATTTAACAAATTGTGCAATGCTTAATAAATTATTATAAATACATGAAAAATTGTGTAGTAATAATAACAATAATGATAGTTATAATATAATAATATTAATATTATTGAACAATAGGCTAGGGAAGTCCTATATGCTTGTGTTATTTTCTGGTCAGAATGCCTTTTCTTCCTACTATATTGGCAGAAGCTAGTCAATTAACTTCCCAGTCACCTGGTACTTCCCAGTCACTCTGGTACTTCCCAGTCACTCTGGTACTTCCCAGTCACTCTGGTACTTCCCAGTCACTCTGGTACTTCACAGTCACCTGGTGCTTCCCAGTCACCTGGTGCTTCCCAGTCACTCTTGTACTTCCCAGTCACTCTGGTACTTCACAGTCACCTGGTACTTCGCAGTCACCTGGTACTTCCCAGTCACTCTGGTACTTCCCAGTCACTCTTGTACTTCCCAGTCACCTGGTACTTCCCAGTCACTCTGGTACTTCCCAGTCACTCTGGTACTTCCCAGTCACTCTGGTACTTCCCAGTCACTCTGGTACTTCCCAGTCACCTGGTACTTAAGAAAAATGTATGGAATCAACAAAAACACCTACCAAACATGAACATTGACCTCACTGTATTACTAATATTAAACTCACTGTATTACTAATATTAAAACATATCTTGGATATAATATTTTTTGGGAAAAACATTTTCAAACATGTGGCATTTAATCAAATAATAATGTAAGTCTACATATTATGAAGATGTATTTGCATTTATATTCACCTTAAACTGTATTCTATATTTTGGGAGGGTGGGGTGAGGAGGTGGAGAGTGAAAGGGCTCTGTGTTGATTTATCAAGAAAAATAATAAACCAAGTCACTGCTTCATTCAGCCAGTTAAACCAAGTCACTGCTTCATTCAGCCAGTTAAACCAAGTCACTGCTTCATTCAGCCAGTTAAACCAAGTCACTGCTTCATTCAGCCAGTTAAACCAAGTCACTGCTTCATTCAGCAAGTTAAACCAAGTCACTGCTTCATTCAGCAAGTTAAACCAAGTCACTGCTTCATTCAGCCAGTTAAACCAAGTCACTGCTTCATTCAGCAAGTTAAACCAAGTCACTGCTTCATTCAGCCAGTTAAACCAAGTCACTGCTTCATTCAGCCAGTTAAACCAAGTCACTGCTTCATTCAGCCAGTTAAACCAAGTCACTGCTTCATTCAGCCAGTTAAACCAAGTCACTGCTTCATTCAGGAAGTTAAATATCGACTAGCAGCATAAAGAAGACCTCTGCAGAAGTCTGACAACACACTCCTTTCCCAACTCTGTCAGACTGAAAACTAATTCTACATGACCAGTTGTCACTGTAGCCGATATATATTCAATAGAAATAATAATGAACCTCTGAACCTGTAGACAGGCTGAAGTATCACAGAACACTGCAAACAGTGAAGTGATGCTACAAAACTCTTTTCTGAAAGTGTCGTCTGCAGAACTCCAGTCAGTTCCATATCTGGTTAACTTGGCCTTTAACCTGCAGCAGGGGTGTTGTTGGTGATGGTCGCGCGGCCCAAGGCCTTTAACCTGCAGCAGGGGTGTTGTTGGTGATGGTCGACCGGCCCAAGGCCTTTAACCTGCAGCAGGGGTGTTGTTGGTGATGGTCGCGCGGCCCAAGGCCTTTAACCTGCAGCAGGGGTGTTGTTGGTGAGGGTCGCGCGGCCCAAGGCCTTTAACCTGCAGCAGGGGTGTTGTTGGTGATGGTCGCGCGGCCCAAGGCCTTTAACCTGCAGCAGGGGTGTTGTTGGTGATGGTCGACCGGCCCAAGGCCTTTAACCTGCAGCAGGGGTGTTGTTGGTGATGGTCGCGCGGCCCAAGGCCTTTAACCTGCAGCAGGGGTGTTGTTGGTGAGGGTCGCGCGGCCCAAGGCCTTTAACCTGCAGCAGGGGTGTTGTTGGTGATGGTCGCGCGGCCCAAGGCCTTTAACCTGCAGCAGGGGTGTTGTTGGTGATGGTCGCGCGGCCCAAGGCCTTTAACCTGCAGCAGGGGTGTTGTTGGTGATGGTCGCGCGGCCCAAGGCCTTTAACCTGCAGCAGGGGTGTTGTTGGTGATGGTCGCGCGGCCCAAGGCCTTTAACCTGCAGCAGGGGTGTTGTTGGTAGGCCTTTGATTGAAGAGATTGATAAGTAGATAAATAAACTGTCTATCTGGAAGCCAGTCAAAGCTTTAACTCCCAGGGGAAAAATGCTCATTTTGTGTTGCTGTTTGAGAGATACCCATTACAGGAAGTGAATGCAGCAGCAGTCCAAGCTCCTCCTGGCATAATAGTAGACCTATTTTAATAATATATCTATTTTAATAGTAGACCTATTTTAATAATATATCTATTTTAATAGTAGACCTATTTTAATAATAAATCTATTTTAATAGTAGACCTATTTTAATAATATATCTATTTTAATAGTAGACCTATTTTAATAATATATCTATTTTAATAGTAGACCTATTTTAATAATAGACCTATTTTAATAATAGACCTATTGTAATAGTAGACCTATTTTAATAATAGACCTATTTTAATAATAGACCTATTTTAATAATAGATCTATTTTAATAGTAGACCTATTTTAATAATAGACCTATTTTAATATTAGACCTATTTTAATAATATACCTATTTTAATAATTGACCTATTTTAATAGTAGACAAATTTTAATAATAGACCTATTTTAATAGTAGACCTATTTTAATAGTAGACCTATTTTAATAGTAGACCTATTTTAATAGTAGACCTATTTTAATAATATATCTATTTTAATAGTAGACCTATTTTAATAATATATCTATTTTAATAGTAGACCTATTTTAATAATATATCTATTTTAATAGTAGACCTATTTTAATAATATATCTATTTTAATAGTAGACCTATTTTAATAATATATCTATTTTAATAGTAGACCTATTTTAATAATATACCTATTTTAATAATTGACCTATTTTAATAATTGACCTATTTTAATAGTAGACCTATTTTAATAATATATCTATTTTAATAGTAGACCTATTTTAATAATAGACCTATTTTAATAGTAGACGTATTTTAATAGTAGACCTATTTTAATAATAGACCTATTTTAATAGTAGACCTATTTTAATAATAGACCTATTTTAATAATAGACCTATTTTAATAATAGACCTATGTTAATAATATACCTATTTTAATAGTAGACCTATTTTAATAGTAGACCTATTTTAATAATATACCTATTTTAATAGTAGACCTATTTTAATAATAGACCTATATTAATAGTAGAACTATTTTAATAATAGACCTATTTTAATAATATACCTATATTAATAGTACACCTATTTGAATAATAGACCTATTTTAATAGTAGACCTATTTTAATAGTAGACCTATATTAATAGTAGACCTATTTTAATAATATATCTATTTTAATAGTAGACCTATTTTAATAGTAGACCTATTTTAATAATAGACCTATTTTAATAGTAGACCTATTTTAATAGTAGACCTATTTTAATAGTAGACCTATTTTAATAGTAGACCTATTTTAATAATATACCTATTTTAATAATATATCTATTTTAATAGTAGACCTATTTTAATGCTAAAAGACTCAATCCAGGCTGCATGGGTTCTATCGAAAGATCAACAAGTTATTTGTGTTTTTATATTGAAAGGTCTACAAGATAGAAAATAAAAGCCCATATCCATGTTCTCCAGAATAGTGTGTCAATGCAACAATAACATTTATATTGAAAGGTCAACAAGATTGAAAATAACTAATAACTTATAGCGGAACTTTCCACATGTTCTCCAAAACAGTTGGTCAACAGTCACATTAAGGTAAATTAACAAACAGAACAACAGCAACATATAACATGTTGGTCATGTCTCAGAACAACAGCAACATATAACATGTTGGTCATGTCTCAGAACAACAGCAACATACAGTATATCATATTGGTCATGTCTCAGAACAACAGCAACATATAACATGTTGGTCATGTCTCAGAACAACAGCAACATATAACATGTTGGTCATGTCTCAGAACAACAGCAACATATAACATGTTGGTCATGTCTCAGAACAACAGCAACATATATCATGTTGGTCATGTCTAAGAACAACAGCAACATATAACATGTTGGTCATGTCTAAGAACAACAGCAACATATATCATGTTGGTCATGTCTCAGAACAACAGCAACATACAGTATA
>CM042402.1:826725-927691 GCA_023634145.1 Thymallus thymallus | reverse complement strand
TATTCAGATAGACTAAACTATTTTCCTTCACAGCAGGAAGGAATCAGCTGCACTATCAGCCCGTACCAGATGTGTGTGTGTGTTAGTGTATATGATGTGTGTGTGTGTGTGTGTGTTAGTGTATGTGATGTGTGTGTGTGTGTGTGTGTGTGTGTGTTAGTGTATATGATGTGTGTGTGTGTGTGTTAGTGTATGTGGTGTGTGTGTGTTAGTGTATATGATGTTAGTGTATGTGATGTGTGTGTGTGTGTTAGTGTATATGATGTGTGTGTGTGTGTGTGTGTGTGTGTGTGTGTGTGTGTGTTAGTTTATATGATGTGTGTGTGTGTGTGTGTGTGTGTTAGTGTATGTGTGTTGGTAGCACTACCAGCCTGTACCAGATGTGTGTGTGTGTGTGTGTTAGTGTATGTGATGTGTGTGTGTGTGTTAGTGTATGTGATGTGTGTGTGTGTTAGTGTATGTGATGAGTGTGTGTGTGTGTGTGTGTTAGTGTATATGATGTGTGTGTGTGTGTGTGTGTTAGTGTATGTGTGTTGGTAGCACTACCAGCCTGTACCAGATGTGTGTGTGTGTGTGTGTTTGTGTGAGTGTATGTGATGTGTGTGTGGGTTAGTGTATATGATGTGTGTGTGTGTTAGTGTATGTGTGTTGGTAGCACTACCAGCCCGTACCAGATGTGTGTGTGTTAGTGTATGTGATGTGTGTGTGTGTGTGTGTGTTAGTGTATATGATGTGTGTGTGTGTGTGTGTGTTAGTGTATGTGTGTTGGTAGCACTATCAGCCCGTACCAGATGTGTGTTAGTGTAGGTGTGCTGGTAGCACTATCAGCCCTTACCAGATGTGTGTGTGTGTGTTAGTGTATATGATGTGTGTGTGTGTTAGTGTAGGTGTGCTGGTAGCACTATCAGCCCTTACCAGATGTGTGTTAGTGTAGGTGTGCTGGTAGCACTATCAGCCCTTACCAGATGTGTGTGTGTGTGTGTTAGTGTATATGATGTGTGTGTGTTAGTGTATATGATGTGTGTTAGTGTACGTGTGCTGGTAGCACTACCAGCCCGTACCAGATGTGTGTTAGTGTAGGTGTGCTGGTAGCACTATCAGCCCTTACCAGATGTGTGTGTGTGTGTTAGTGTATATGATGTGTGTGTGTTAGTGTATATGATGTGTGTTAGTGTAGGTGTGCTGGTAGCACTATCAGCCCGTACCAGATGTGTGTTAGTGTAGGTGTGCTGGTAGCACTATCAGCCCTTACCAGATGTGTGTGTGTGTGTTAGTGTATATGATGTGTGTGTGTTAGTGTATATGATGTGTGTTAGTGTAGGTGTGCTGGTAGCACTATCAGCCCGTACCAGATGTGTGTTAGTGTAGGTGTGCTGGTAGCACTATCAGCCCTTACCAGATGTGTGTGTGTGTGTTAGTGTATATGATGTGTGTGTGTGTGTGTGTGTGTTAGTGTAGGTGTGCTGGTAGCACTATCAGCCCGTACCAGATGTGTGTTAGTGTAGGTGTGCTGGTAGCACTATCAGCCCTTACCAGATGTGTGTTAGTGTAGGTGTGCTGGTAGCACTATCAGCCCTTACCAGATGTGTGTGTGTGTGTTAGTGTATATGATGTGTGTTAGTGTAGGTGTGCTGGTAGCACTATCAGCCCGTACCAGATGTGTGTTAGTGTAGGTGTGCTGGTAGCACTATCAGCCCTTACCAGATGTGTGTGTGTGTGTTAGTGTATATGATGTGTGTGTGTGTGTGTGTGTGTTAGTGTACGTGTGCTGGTAGCACTACCAGCCCGTACCAGATGTGTGTTAGTGTAGGTGTGCTGGTAGCACTATCAGCCCTTACCAGATGTGTGTGTGTGTGTTAGTGTATATGATGTGTGTGTGTTAGTGTATATGATGTGTGTTAGTGTAGGTGTGCTGGTAGCACTATCAGACCGTACCAGATGTGTGTTAGTGTAGGTGTGCTGGTAGCACTATCAGCCCGTACCAGATGTGTGTTAGTGTAGGTGTGCTGGTAGCACTATCAGACCGTACCAGATGTGTGTTAGTGTAGGTGTGCTGGTAGCACTATCAGCCCGTACCAGATGTGTGTTAGTGTAGGTGTGCTGGTAGCACTATCAGACCGTACCAGATGTGTGTTAGTGTAGGTGTGCTGGTAGCACTATCAGACCGTACCAGATGTGTGTTAGTGTAGGTGTGCTGGTAGCACTATCAGACCGTACCAGATGTGTGTTAGTGTAGGTGTGCTGGTAGCACTACCAGCCCGTACCAGATGTGTGTTAGTGTATATGATGTGTGTGTTAGTGTAGGTGTGCTGGTAGCACTGTCAGTGTAATGTTTCTCTCAGTGCTCTGAGCTGTGGAGATAAAAACTGACACCAGGATGCTCAGATGTCGCCTCAATTGTCCTGACTCCAGCGCAGAGAACACACAGAGAACACACAGTCACTATTATAGTGTCCACAAAGACAGAGAACACACAGTCACTATTATAGTGTCCACAAAGACAGAGAACACACAGTCACTATTATAGTGTCCACAAAGACAGAGAACACACAGTCACTATTATAGTGTCCACAAAGACAGAGAACACACAGTCACTGTTCTAGTGTCCACAAAGACAGAGAACACACAGTCACTATTATAGTGTCCACAAAGACAGAGGACACACAGTCACTATTATAGTGTCCACAAAGACAGAGAACACACAGTCACTATTATAGTGTCCACAAAGACAGAGAACACACAGTCACTATTATAGTGTCCACAAAGACAGAGAACACACAGTCACTATTATAGTGTCCACAAAGACAGAGAACACACAGAGACTGTTATAGTGTCCACAAAGACAGAGAACACACAGTCACTGTTATAGTGTCCACAAAGACAGAGAACACACAGTCACTATTATATAGTCCACAAAGACAGAACACACAGTCACTATTATAGTGTCCACAAAGACAGAGAACACACAGTCACTGTTCTAGTGTCCACAAAGACAGAGAACACACAGTCACTATTATAGTGTCCACAAAGACAGAGGACACACAGTCACTATTATAGTGTCCACAAAGACAGAGAACACACAGTCACTATTATAGTGTCCACAAAGACAGAGAACACACAGTCACTATTATAGTGTCCACAAAGACAGAGAACACACAGTCACTATTATAGTGTCCACAAAGACAGAGAACACACAGACACTGTTATAGTGTCCACAAAGACAGAGAACACACAGTCACTGTTATAGTGTCCACAAAGACAGAGAACACACAGACACTGTTATAGTGTCCACAAAGACAGAGAACACACAGTCACTATTATAGTGTCCACAAAGACAGAGAACACACAGACACTGTTATATTGTCCACAAAGACAGAGAACACACAGAGAACACACAGTCACTATGATAGTGTCCACAAAGACAGAGAACACACAGTCACTATTATAGTGTCCACAAAGACAGAGAACACACAGTCACTATTATAGTGTCCACAAAGACAGAGAACACACAGTCACTATTATAGTGTCCACAAAGACAGAGAACACACAGACACTGTTATAGTGTCCACAAAGACAGAGAACACACAGACACTATGATCGTGTCCACAAAGACAGAGAACACACAGTCACTATTATAGTGTCCACAAAGACAGAGAACACACAGTCACTATTATAGTGTCCACAAAGACAGAGAACACACAGACACTGTTATAGTGTCCACAAAGACAGAGAACACACAGACACTGTTATAGTGTCCACAAAGACAGAGAACACACAGTCACTATTATAGTGTCCACAAAGACAGAGAACACACAGTCACTATTATAGTGTCCACAAAGACAGAGAACACACAGACACTGTTATATTGTCCACAAAGACAGAGAACACACAGACACTGTTATAGTGTCCACAAAGACAGAGAACACACAGTCACTATTATAGTGTCCACAAAGACAGAGAACACACAGTCACTATGATCGTGTCCACAAAGACAGAGAACACACAGTCACTATTATAGTGTCCACAAAGACAGAGAACACACAGTCACTATTATAGTGTCCACAAAGACAGAGAACACACAGTCACTATTATAGTGTTCACAAAGACATAGAACACACAGACACTATTATAGTGTCCACAAAGACAGAGAACACACAGTCACTATTATAGTGTCCACAAAGACAGAGAACACACAGTCACTATTATAGTGTCCACAAAGACAGAGAACACACAGTCACTATTATAGTGTTCACAAAGACAGAGAACACACAGACACTGGTTTCCACTTCATTTCAACTACTACGTGACCTCTGGCTAAAGATCCTCTAAATAACACATAGCTGGATGGAACCACCAGCTAGAGGAGCCACATCAGGGCTGAGTGATCCTAGGCAGAAGGGCTGGGTTGGGGCTTGGTGACCACTTGCTAAACGATCCTGTGTGTTAGGTTGGGTGACCTCAGGTTTTTACATAGGGCTGTGTTGGTGCAGAGGAGGGTTGGGTTGGGGCTTGGTGACCCCAGGCTAAAGGATCAATCCAGAGAACCAAACAACCCTGACACTTTCTCACCCAGCTATTCTCTGTCCATTTACGCACTTAGGGCCGTTTACTCTGAGCTGACAATTTTGTTTACATATCTCAAGTAAGATCACAGATTAACAGAATAGAATCAAATATAACTAAATATATATATTTTTTTATAAATATATAAAAATAATATACATTTGACAGGGACAATGCACATCAATGTGCTAGTTTTCATCTGTAGACCCTGGGCAGATTTAGTATCACACTAGTTTTCATCTGTAGACCCTGGGCAGATTTAGTATCACACTAGTTTTCATCTGTAGACCCTGGGCAGATTTAGTATCACAAACATTCACTTTTTAAAAAATCCAGTTCCTAGCATAGAATAGAAAATAATGGAGCAACTTAACCCCTTAGAGTCGATGTCCGCGTCTCTGCGGAAATCAAATTAGCATAATAAACAAATCCCCATAAAGATATTTGACAGCGCTAGAGAGGTGTTTTTCTGTATCGTCCGAACGGTTTGGTCTATAAACGATTATGACAAGCGTCTTGGGACTGGTCTGAAGTCGGTACAGCCGATCTGCCAACCTTGATATGTAGAGTCCCAACAGTTTGGACTAAACACTAATATGTGGAACGGTGGGACTCTCACGAACAATTCAGAAAAAACGTCCTTTCGATATTCTGGTAAAGACTATCTGTTGTTCCATGTAGTGAATCTGTTATTCAATGTGTTTGTATGGGCTAATAGCAGTAAGGACTATCTGTTGTTCCATGTAGTGAATCTGTTATTCAATGTGTTTGTATGGTCTAATTGCAGTAAGGACTATCTGTTGTTCCATGTAGTGAATCTGTTATTCAATGTGTTTGTATGGTCTAATAGCAGTAAGGACTATCTGTTGTTCCATGTAGTGAATCTGTTATTCAATGTGTTTGTATGGGCTAATAGCAGTAAGGACTATCTGTTGTTCCATGTAGTGAATCTGTTATTCAATGTGTTTGTATGGGCTAATAGCAGTAAGGACTATCTGTTGTTCCATGTAGTGAATCTGTTATTCAATGTGTTTGTATGGGCTAATAGCAGTAAGGACTATCTGTTGTTCCATGTAGTGAATCTGTTATTCAATGTGTTTGTATGGTCTAATAGCAGTAAGGACTATCTGTTGTTCCATGTAGTGAATCTGTTATTCAATGTGTTTGTATGGGCTAATAGCAGTAAGGACTATCTGTTGTTCCATGTAGTGAATCTGTTATTCAATGTGTTTGTATGGGCTAATAGCAGTAAGGACTATCTGTTGTTCCATGTAGTGAATCTGTTATTCAATGTGTTTGTATGGGCTAATAGCAGTAAGGACTATCTGTTGTTCCATGTAGTGAATCTGTTATTCAATGTGTTTGTATGGTCTAATAGCAGTAAGGACTATCTGTTGTTCCATGTAGTGAATCTGTTATTCAATGTGTTTGTATGGTCCCCTTAGACTCTGATGGGTTAAACACAGTTATTTGAGCTATTCCCTTCCAAAACAGGTCATTACTGGGGTCTTCACAGTTCTTCAGCTCGTACCATCAACACTGAGACCAGAGTTACATAAGGATGTAATTATAATATATTGTAATATTCTATAAATCACTTCTAAGCATTTCTAATGAACATATAGCATAACTAGAACTAGACATATAATCCTTCAATAAGTATTTCTTCTGATTAGTGCTCTACTCCTTCTAAACCTGCTAGCTAAGCCCTGTAAGACGAAGGTAATAAGATACCTGGTTAGACAATAGTACTGGCTGTATGTTGCTGTTCATTTGAGGGTAACCCCGGGGGGCCAACACCAACACGTGGCCACTTGATGGCAGATAGACTTGTTAACAAGTGTTTATTCTAAAACAAACATACTCTGCTCAGAGAGAGCTGCTCTGTCTACATTCAATAGAGTGCTCTAAGGGCTGTTTCTATTGGAACCATAAGGGACTTATTTAGAATTTAGCTCTGGCATCAGGCCAAGGCATGGTTCAGTTCCCTCTACAGATAGCTGGGACAGTTAGGGAGCATTTTATTTTGGGAGAAAATATCCCAAAATAAATATTTTCATTATTGTTATAGGATGATAATGTTTTCATCATCAGTCAAATACAGGCACCCAAAACAAAATTTCATACACAAATACTACAAATAAAATAAACCAAAATAACAGAAATCAAATCAAAATCATTCTAGTCAAGAGAGATTTATTCTCGTAATCAGAATACACCAACTAGGGTGAGAAGAAATGTGATGTTTTGTGGGAAAGCAAACATGATCCAAGTTTTAAATGACATGCTTTTTCATAAAGGGCATATTTTTGGTTTAACATTGAAACGCCAGCCAACAGCACCCTAATTTGAAACACAACAGCACCCTAACATGAAACACAACAGCACCCTAACATGAAACACAACAGCACCCTAACATCAGGGCTGTATTCCCAACAGCACCCTAACATGAAACACAACAGCACCCTAACATCAGGGCTGTATTCCCAACAGCACCCTAACATGAAACACAGCAGCACCCTAACATCAGGGCTGTATTCCCAACAGCACGCTAACATGAAACACAACAGCACCCTAACATCAGGGCTGTATTCCCAACAGCACGCTAACATGAAACACAACAGCACCCTAACATCAGGGCTGTATTCCCAACAGCACCCTAACATGAAACACAACAGCACCCTAACATCAGGGCTGTATTCCCAACAGCACGCTAACATGAAACACAACAGCACCCTAACATCAGGGCTGTATTCCCAACAGCACCCTAACATCAGGGCTGTATTCCCAACAGCACCCTATTCCCTACACTACTTTTGACCAGAGCCTAATGGGCCTATATCGGGAATATGTTGCCATTTGGGACACAACCCAGATTTGGCCACAGTTGTAATGCAGGTCAACTCTGCAAATTAGCTTGGTCCAAGTTTCTAAACCATTCCATTCGCTACTTGTATGAGGGGGAGCAGTTAGGGGAGCACAAGGCCAAGCAGACGGAAAGACCCAGAGTTAAAGACAGCTGACCAGGGAAAACTACACAAACTACACTCTAAAACAACGAACTACAACAAAACAGTCAATCTATAAACTACGCTCTAAAAACATAAACTACACCAACTACACTTTAAACTACAAACTACACTCTAAAACAATAAACTACACCAACTACACTTTGCAAGTATAAACTACACAAACGGAAAAAAATGACATTATCTATTACAATCAATACAAACTACAAAAAACGTCTACAAACTAAACTCTACAAAAACTACGTTAGTTATGTTAGTTGCATTAACTTAAACTACACAACCTACACTCTACACTCACAAACTCTCTTTATAAACTATTTTTCTACAATCTTGCACAGTGCATTCGGAAAGTTTTCAGACCCCTTGACTTTTTCAATATATTGTTACGTTAGCCTTATTCTAAAATTGATTAAATATGTTGTCCTTCTGGAAGAGTCTCCCATCTCCACATACTGTAGGAACTCAGAGTTCTTGGGTCAACTCCCTGACCAAGGCCCTTCTCCCCCGATTGCTCAGTTTGGCCAGGTGACCAGCTCTTGGTGGTTCAAAACTTCTTCCATTTAAGAATGATGGAGGCCACTGTGTTCTTGGGGACCTTCAATGCTGCAGACATGTTTTGCACCCTTCACCAGATCTGTGCCTCGACACAATCCTGTCTCGGAGCTCTATGGACAATTCCTTCGACCTCACGGCTTGGTTTTTGCTCTGACATGCACTGTCAACTGTGGGACCTTATATAGACAGGTGTGTTCCTTTCCAAATCATGTCCAATCAATTGAATTTACCACAGGTGGACTCCAATCAAGTTGTAGAAACATCTCAAGGATGATCAATGGAAACAGGATGCACCTGAGATCAATTTAGAGTCTCATAGCAAAGGGTCTGAATACTTATGTAAATAAGATATTTCTGGTTTTTTTTTTTAAATAAATTCTAAAAACAGTTTTCACTTTGTCATCATGGGGTATTGTGTGTAGATTGATGGGGGAAATGTTTAGCTTAATCAATTCTTGAATAAGGCTGTAACGTTATCAAAATGTCAAGGGGTCTGAATACTTTCCGAATGCACTGTATATACTGTATTCTAGTCATGGCTCATCATATATAACTACTGCTGTACACACCTTTTCTATTCATATACTGTCCATATGGCCTTCACACAGTATTATGTGTACATTACATTATACGCATATTGAAAACTTAATATTACATTTTATGTGAGAGTAGGCGTTGGTCTGAAGCTGAAAAAAATAAAGGACATTCACATTACCACAACAATGCCTACTCCACCCATGCTCTTCCAAGGTTTTCCAGCACACAGCTTTTACCTCCTACTACAGTAGCTATGTTGGTATATTGAACTTCAAACTATGTGTATGCAGGTTGCTTAGGATTCAAACCTTCTCAAACAGACTAATTCATACTAGAGGAGGTGCTTCCACAATACTGTGATTTGTACCGTGATTCTTCACACACCACAGTAAGATATTATCCCATTAAGCTGCCTTTTCATGGTTTTTTATATTAAATGAAAGCAAGCTTTGCTTTTATACTTGCAAGACCATCAGGCTTGATTGAGCTCTTTTGTATTGTATTAATGTGGTGCATGTCTGTGTTTCCTTCAACCTTGTCATCAAGCTTTCATTATTTGAATCAGCTGTGAGATGGTGGTCTACACTGACATCACACAGTGGAGGAGTTAGATGTTCCAGTGGGAAGAAGACATTAACAAGCCCATAGAGATGACCCAGCGCTCTGTCAACCAGCTGGCGTTTACATTTCTCTGTGACATGCCCCCAATCCTCCACATTGCCATAAATCACAGTGTCCCTGGGCAGTTCTGTAGAGCCCGGTTTCCCCCGCTGGGTGCACTAGCACTAGACAGCTGATTCAAATAATCAAAGCTTGATGATGACGTTTAAAGACCTACATCCCGTACTGAGAGAGTATTTTGCCAGCCCTGATGCTGTACAACGAGCGATGATGAAGTGAATCCAAATCAGTGTCTGGATAACATGTCATTTACATCAGAAATAGATTTACTTCTTCTTTAAGTAACATTCTGTCTTATGTAACCAAACTTAACACATCACACTAATTTCAGTGTCCTGGATTTACGTTTAATATATTATGTCTAGTCTATGAGACCAGACTGACACACAGCAAGCAATGACTCTGAAGTAGTTGTTTTAATCTGTTGCATAGTGTGGAGACCCCTGACTACATTCTACTTGTGGATGGCAACAGACTGAAAAGTAATTTGACACTGTGTTGATCAGTCAGCACACGTTTGGATTATAAATTAAGACGGCAGGAGAGGGAGTTTATGCCGGAGCTGGAATTTATTCAACACGTGTTTGAAACAGCGATAATGTCAGTCTGGTTAACATGGCCAACTGAGGTTTTGTTTACATGTGTCACACCCTGATCTGTTTCACCTGTCTGTGTGATTGTCTCCATCTTCCTCATCATCTCCAGTGTATTTATACCTGTGTTCTCTGTCTGTCTGTTACCAGTTGGTTTTCTGTTACCCTGAGCCTGCCTGCCGTCTTGTACCTTTGCCCCACTACTCTGGATTACTGAACTCTGCCTGTCCTGACCCTGAGCCTGGCTGCCATCTTGTACCTTTACCCCACTACTCTGGATTACTGAACTCTGCTTGCCCCTGACCTGTCTTTTGCCTACACCTGTAGTGATAATAAACATTTGTTATTCCTAATCTGTGCCTGGGTCTCACCTGTACGCTGATAACATGTGTGTTTGAAGTTCAAGCATTTACTATATGCGGTTCACCATAGCTAACTTACTGTTTCTTAACAAAGCAATGGTTTGTGTTGTGGTCTTGGTTGTTCTTAGTCGAGGAAATGTAGCGTAGCTAACTACAGTGTTTGTCCTGTCTGAAATGTAGAGTAGCTAACTACAGTGTTTGTCCTGTCTGAAATGTAGCGTAGCTAACTGCAGTGTTTGTCCTGTCTGAAATGTAGAGTAGCTAACTGCAGTGTTTGTCCTGTCTGAAATGTAGCGTAGCTAACTACAGTGTTTGTCCTGTCTGAAATGTAGCGTAGCTAACTACAGTGTTTGTCCTGTCTGAAATGTAGCGTAGCTAACTGCAGTGTTTGTCCTGTCTGAAATGTAGAGTAGCTAACTGCAGTGTTTGTCCTGTCTGAAATGTAGCGTAGCTAACTACAGTGTTTGTCCTGTCTGAAATGTAGCGTAGCTAACTACAGTGTTTGTCCTGTCTGAAATGTAGCGTAGCTAACTGCAGTGTTTGTCCTGTCTGAAATGTAGCGTAGCTAACTACAGTGTTTGTCCTGTCTGAAATGTAGAGTAGCTAACTACAGTGTTTGTCCTGTCTGAAATGTAGCGTAGCTAACTGCAGTGTTTGTCCTGTCTGAAATGTAGCGTAGCTAACTACAGTGTTTGTCCTGTCTGAAATGTAGCGTAGCTAACTACAGTGTTTGTCCTGTCTGAAATGTAGAGTAGCTAACTACAGTGTTTGTCCTGTCTGAAATGTAGCGTAGCTAACTACAGTGTTTGTCCTGTCTGAAATGTAGCGTAGCTAACTACAGTGTTTGTCCTGTCTGAAATGTAGAATAGCTAACTGCAGTGTTTGTCCTGTCTGAAATGTAGCGTAGCTAACTGCAGTGTTTGTCCTGTCTGAAATGTAGTGTAGCTAACTACAGTGTTTGTCCTGTCTGAAATGTAGCGTAGTTAACTGCAGTGTTTGTCCTGTCTGAAATGTAGCGTAGCTAACTGCAGTGTTTGTCCTGTCTGAAATCTGTCTATCTCGTCTTAATGTTACCATAGCTTGGTATGTGCAATGCTAATGAACGTGAATAGTTATATTTTGTATAAGAAAGTATGATATATTGTGGTGCATGAACTGGCCATACACGTTAGCTAACATTACAGTCTCATGTTAGCTAAGGTTACTTAGCTAACTAAAGTTGATTACCTATCATAGCAGCCAAGGACTTTCGCTAACTTGGTTTATTTGTTTGTCCGCCAAAGTTAGCTCTCATATGACTGGTATAACGTTACTTTACGCAAGCTGCCTAGCTAATCAAAGCAAAACACATTCATTAGCTAGCTACCTTTATTTGCCTGCTTGTACAATTTGTTGTACAAGCTAACATTAGCTAGATAACGTTTGCTAGTTAGCTACCTAGCTAATCCGAAGACCTTGCATGTATTGATGAGCCTCAGCCTGAATAGCACCATATAGCTAGCTATAGACAGTAGCCTGGGTTATGACTGGCAGCCTGGTGTTGCTGAGCAACCGGCCCGGAGTTTAGGCTAAAATATGTTAGCATTGCCAGAAATACTACAAAAAGGTAACTTATCATTGTTTCTTAACAGAGGGAAATGTTCACATGAGAGTGCTACATTATAAATGTAATAAAAACGGTAGTCAATCCAGAATTTATTAAGTCCAATGGTCACTTTATGGTCGCTATACATCTAGAATTTGAGCTAGATAGGCGCAAGAAATACTCTTAAAACTCAATTGCTAACTAGCATGTTAAAAGATCTGGTACGTTGTTCTGGGTAACGACGGATGGCTCATGAAGAGAGGCAGGGAGGCTGGTGTACCACTTATCATGTTGATTAGTGAATTTCCTAAAGATTGTTGTCATATTGGCTTAGATACTACGGTAGGAAGATTAGATTTTAACACTGAGCTTCAACCAATGCCTATAATAGAGGTGACTATCATCACGTCTATAATGTACTGTACAAAACATTAGGAATACCTTTTATTTGTTATTGCTAGGCAGGGGAGCCTCCAGGGATTTTGGGCCCCATGAAAATATATAACATTGGGCTCCAAAATGTTTTTACCTAATGCTGGAATAATATTTTTAGGGCCCCTGTCAGTCACAGGCCCTTAGAATCATCCTAACTTTTCCCCCCCATACGGCGCCCCTGTTGCTAGGTGTCGAGCTACAAACCTGCGATAACATCTACAAATCTGTGTACACAACCAATACACTTTGATTTGACTACTACAAACTACACTCCAAATCAGCAATTTATTGACAATAACTGTAAGATTGTTAGAAATATGAAATGTACCAACCAAATACCATAGCAGTAGCCTATAACTCTAGACTGAAAACTGCAGGAACAGTTGTGATAAAGTTGAGGTATGGGTGAGGACCCAACAGAAGGTAAATAGGTTTGTTTCTGAGTGAAGAGCAACAGGACAGGTAGATTATATCTGCTGGCTGTAGTTTATTTACCTGATTAACTGTAGTGTTGCCATGGTGATGAAAGCTGGCTCCTGTCTGTCTCTGGGAAGACTTCTCTAAAAGGGACAGTTCACTCCAAAATCAACATCGGTCACACCTTGTCAATCTCCCAGCACTATCTAAGGCCTGCCTATCTGTTTGCTGATAAAAGTCATTACAGCTTTAAAAGCCAATTTCCAATTGAGCCTACATATGCAGAATTTATGGTTAATGGGATCTCCATGAACACGTGAACATTGAATTTAAAAAACGCATTGTCTATAACCCATGATCGGTTTGAATCTCAGCCTAAATCTCCCTGGCTATAAACCAATAACTTTGTCATTTGACTTTTAATAATTTCTCCAGTTGTTAAATTTGGAAAAATAAGTATACATTCTTGATTTAGTGGCTAAATGGAAGGAGAATAAAAGTTTAAAGCAAAGGGGCCTGTAAGTAGCAGGCGTGTAATCAGAGGTCTGAGCCTTGAAAAAACATCTGGCTCTGAGCATGTTGTACACCATGAGATGCCACAGTAGATCTGGCCCATTGATGTCTGTCATATTTCCCTGTGAAACGTGAGTGTGTGGTCAGCATGGAAACGTGAGACTATATAGTCTGCCTGTCTGTCCAACTGTCTGTCTCGCTGTCTGTCTGCCTGTCTGTCCAACTGTCTGTCTCGCTGTCTGTCTGCCTGTCTGTCCAACTGTCTGTCCAACTGTCTTTCTCTCTGCTGTCTGCCTGACTGCCTGTGATATCATCCACTGAATTATCTTAGTTCCATTTGGCAGGATCTGATTGGATGTGAAGTTAGCCTGGAAGTAAAATGTATTCAAGATAAGCCACTCTCACTTCAGAAATAAGCGAATGCAGAGTATCTGTGCAGAGTATCTGTGCAGAGTATCTGTGCAGAGTATCTGTGGAGAGTATCTGTGGAGAGTATCTGTGCAGAGTATCTGTGCAGAGTATCTGTGGAGAGTATCTGTGGAGAGTATCTGTGGAGAGTATCTGTGCAGAGTATCTGTGCAGAGTATCTGTGGAGAGTATCTGTGCAGAGTATCTGTGCAGAGTATCTGTGGAGAGTATCTGTGGAGAGTATCTGTGCAGAGTATCTGTGCAGAGTATCTGTGGAGAGTATCTGTGCAGAGTATCTGTGCAGAGTATCTGTGCAGAGTATCTGTGCAGAGTATCTGTGCAGAGTATCTGTGGAGAGTATCTGTGGAGAGTATCTGTGCAGAGTATCTGTGCAGAGTATCTGTGTATATATTTGCGCCTCTCTCTCTCAACTAAAAACAGACCAGAAAGCGACGTCTGCAGGTTCCATCATAGGACCTACAACTGGTCACATCTATGAGAATCACAAACTAAATGGTGGTTGATTCTTTCATCGCAGGTATAAGCAAGAAAAAACGTTTCACAGAATATTAATATGTGTATTCTTTCAACTGTGGGCTCCAGAGGCTGCATTCTACCTTCTCACCCTGTAACTTCAGCCTACCAGCAGCTGCCTCTGCCTGCCATGCAGCCCGCATGGAACTCCCTGTCTCCCTGTCTTGTGTGGCTGCTCTCCTTCATCCATCACACCTCCATCCCTCCCTCCACCCTCCATCAGACCTGCGTGGCTGCTCTCCCTCATCCATCACACCTCCATCCCTCCCTCCACCCTCCATCAGACCTGCGTGGCTGCTCTCCCTCATCCATCACACCTCCATCCCTCCCTCCACCCTCCATCAGACCTGTGTGGCTGCTCTCCCTCATCCATCACACCTCCATCCCTCCTCCACCCTCCATCAGACCTGTGTGGCTGCTCTTCCTCATCCATCAGACCTATGTGGCCTGAGCCTCGGTAGACAGCTGTACGGAGCCTGACAGAGTGGTCCTAACGGGAGACAGCTGTACGGAGCCTGACAGAGTGGTCCTAACGGGAGACAGCTGTACGGAGCCTGACAGAGTGGTCCTAACGGGAGACAGCTGTACGGAGCCTGACAGAGTGGTCCTAACGGGAGACAGCTGTACGGAGCCTGACAGAGTGGTCCTAACGGGAGACAGCTGTACGGAGCCTGACAGAGTGGTCCTAACGGGAGACAGCTGTACGGAGCCTGACAGAGTGGTCCTAACGGGAGACAGCTGTACGGAGCCTGACAGAGTGGTCCTAACGGGAGACAGCTGTACGGAGCCTGACAGAGTGGTCCTAACGGGAGACAGCTGTACGGAGCCTGACAGAGTGGTCCTAACGGGAGACAGCTGTACGGAGCCTGACAGAGTGGTCCTAACGGGAGACAGCTGTACGGAGCCTGACAGAGTGGTCCTAACGGGAGACAGCTGTACGGAGCCTGACAGAGTGGTCCTAACGGGAGACAGCTGTACGGAGCCTGACAGAGTGGTCCTAACGGGAGACAGCTGTACGGAGCCTGACAGAGTGGTCCTAACGGGAGACAGCTGTACGGAGCCTGACAGAGTGGTCCTAACGGGAGACAGCTGTACGGAGCCTGACAGAGTGGTCCTAACGGGAGACAGCTGTACGGAGCCTGACAGAGTGGTCCTAACGGGAGACAGCTGTACGGAGCCTGACAGAGTGGTCCTAACGGGAGACAGCTGTACGGAGCCTGACAGAGTGGTCCTAACGGGAGACAGCTGTACGGAGCCTGACAGAGTGGTCCTAACGGGAGACAGCTGTACGGAGCCTGACAGAGTGGTCCTAACGGGAGACAGCTGTACGGAGCCTGACAGAGTGGTCCTAACGGGAGACAGCTGTACGGAGCCTGACAGAGTGGTCCTAACGGGAGACAGCTGTACGGAGCCTGACAGAGTGGTCCTAACGGGAGACAGCTGTACGGAGCCTGACAGAGTGGTCCTAACGGGAGACAGCTGTACGGAGCCTGACAGAGTGGTCCTAACGGGAGACAGCTGTACGGAGCCTGACAGAGTGGTCCTAACGGGAGACAGCTGTACGGAGCCTGACAG
Organism: Thymallus thymallus; assembly: GCA_023634145.1. Classification (NCBI taxonomy): domain Eukaryota; kingdom Metazoa; phylum Chordata; class Actinopteri; order Salmoniformes; family Salmonidae; genus Thymallus; species Thymallus thymallus. Next base: position 911,904 of record CM042402.1, on the reverse strand, counting down.
AGTGGTCCTAACGGGAGACAGCTGTACGGAGCCTGACAGAGTGGTCCTAACGGGAGACAGCTGTACGGAGCCTGACAGAGTGGTCCTAACGGGAGACAGCTGTACGGAGCCTGACAGAGTGGTCCTAACGGGAGACAGCTGTACGGAGCCTGACAGAGTGGTCCTAACGGGAGACAGCTGTACGGAGCCTGACAGAGTGGTCCTAACGGGAGACAGCTGTACGGAGCCTGACAGAGTGGTCCTAACGGGAGACAGCTGTACGGAGCCTGACAGAGGGGTCCTAACGGGAGACAGCTGTACGGAGCCTGACAGAGTGGTCCTAACGGGAGACAGCTGTACGGAGCCTGACAGAGTGGTCCTAACGGGAGACAGCTGTACGGAGCCTGACAGAGTGGTCCTAACGGGAGACAGCTGTACGGAGCCTGACAGAGTGGTCCTAACGGGAGACAGCTGTACGGAGCCTGACAGAGTGGTCCTAACGGGAGACAGCTGTACGGAGCCTGACAGAGTGGTCCTAACGGGAGACAGCTGTACGGAGCCTGACAGAGTGGTCCTAACGGGAGACAGCTGTACGGAGCCTGACAGAGTGGTCCTAACGGGAGACAGCTGTACGGAGCCTGACAGAGTGGTCCTAACGGGAGACAGCTGTACGGAGCCTGACAGAGTGGTCCTAACGGGAGACAGGTGTACGGAGCCTGACAGAGTGGTCCTAACGGGAGACAGCTGTACGGAGCCTGACAGAGTGGTCCTAACGGGAGACAGCTGTACGGAGCCTGACAGAGTGGTCCTAACGGGAGACAGCTGTACGGAGCCTGACAGAGTGGTCCTAACGGGAGACAGCTGTACGGAGCCTGACAGAGTGGTCCTAACGGGAGACAGCTGTACGGAGCCTGACAGAGTGGTCCTAACGGGAGACAGCTGTACGGAGCCTGACAGAGTGGTCCTAACGGGAGACAGCTGTACGGAGCCTGACAGAGTGGTCCTAACGGGAGACAGCTGTACGGAGCCTGACAGAGTGGTCCTAACGGGAGACAGCTGTACGGAGCCTGACAGAGTGGTCCTAACGGGAGACAGCTGTACGGAGCCTGACAGAGTGGTCCTAACGGGAGACAGCTGTACGGAGCCTGACAGAGTGGTCCTAACGGGAGACAGCTGTACGGAGCCTGACAGAGTGGTCCTAACGGGAGACAGCTGTACGGAGCCTGACAGAGTGGTCCTAACGGGAGACAGCTGTACGGAGCCTGACAGAGTGGTCCTAACGGGAGACAGCTGTACGGAGCCTGACAGAGTGGTCCTAACGGGAGACAGCTGTACGGAGCCTGACAGAGTGGTCCTAACGGGAGACAGCTGTACGGAGCCTGACAGAGTGGTCCTAACGGGAGACAGCTGTACGGAGCCTGACAGAGTGGCTATACCAGGGTGGAGTTGGTACATGGACACGTATTGATTGCATGAAATAAAGTGACTCACTAGCTGAGGGAGGGAGGGATCTGATTCCCCTTGTGTACAATAGATGATAGCCCACTCCACTGCTTCAGGATTAACCTGTCCTAAAGAGAGGAGAGGTAATGTTCACACAGAGAAGTTCACCAGGGCTCTGACTGACTACCAACAACTCCTGGCAACATATACTGTACCAACGTACCAGTAAATACCAAGTTAACAGACCAGCAGATAGCAAGTTAACAGACCAGTAGATACCAAGCTAATAGACCAGTATATACCAATTTAAAAGACCAGTAGATACCAAGCTAACAGACCAGTATATACCAAGCTGATTGTCACGGTGCGGAGTATATAAGGGACGATATACAGAGCGCTGGTGAAGTGTCATCCTTTTTATTTCGGAGATGTACTCACGAAGCACGAAAATAACAAAGGAGAGTGAAAATGAACAAAAACACAGTGACTTACTTGCTAGGCTACAGGCAGTGCAGACAAGCAGGAACAATGATCCACACACAGGTGGATTTGGGTAGATCTTAAATACTATCCCCAATCAGAGACAACGCTAGACAGCTGTCTCTGATTGGGGATGATAATCTCCCTAATAAGTGTGTGAGGACTTGGTTGTGTGCCTCTCTCCTCCCCTAGGTGGGAGTAAGAGGCCTTACCACAACCAAGCCCTCACACTGATAGACCAATAGATACCAAGCTAATAGACCAGTAGATACCAAGCTAATAGACCAGTATATACCAAGCTAAAAGACCAGAACCTTAGTTTCGTGTAGTATAGCCCATAGATACATTTTCCGCTTGTTGGCAAATTTTAGCTAAAAGGTTAGCATGATTTTCGTTCTGGCAGGAGCTCCATAGCGTGTCGGTGCCCAGCTGTCTGAGGTTTCCGGAGAAGGTCAGCAGCCCGAGGCCTCCTGTGACAGTCAGCAGCCTGAGGTCTCCTGTGAAGGTCAGCAGCCCGAGGCCTCCAGTGAAGGTCAGCAGCCCAAGACAGAATGAAAATACACAAAAGACAGATACACGGTACATGATACATAGAGCGGCAGTTTGAAAAAGTATAGAAATACAAGATGTCTGGAGTGCAAAAAAGCTATAAAAAGACATTGCATAGTATGGGTGGTTGGCTGAATATGTACACTATACATTGGTGGATGTTGGATGGTTAACTATACTATACAGGTCGATGCCAGAGAAATACTTCAATAGCTAAAAATGCATATGATATGAGTGAGGGTAATAATAGTTTACTTAATAGACAGACTAGTTAAATTAAAAGGTAAGTGAATATTTTGCATGATTAAATTAGCTGCACAGGTAAATATACAGTTATATTTACAGGTAAGTGAATACTTGCATGGTTACATTAACTGTACAGGTAAATATACAGTTATATTTACAGGTAAGTGAATACTTGCATGGTTACATTAACTGTATAGGTAAATGACAGGAAGAGATACTTAAATAGCTAAATGTGTGTATGATATAATTTGGGGTAATAATAGTAATTCCCTTAAAATACAGTCCTTAGTACGCAGGGTTGAATTACAGATCAATGCATGTATTGCACACTCAATACTAAAAGCAATGAGAAAAGATACAACTGACAGGATACTAATATGCATTCCTGAGTGAATGACTACGTAAGTTAGGTCCAAGAATTACTAGCAATATTGCACATGATATGATATAACAACTGTACATGAGTATGTACATACAGACCTGAAGGAATAAATAAGTCCTGAGTGAATGAGTGATGACGGACCAGAGTTACTCACGGATGGATGGATAATTGTTAACTCTCGGCAGCTGCTTCAAGGAAAACAATCCATTGTGATGAATGATAATGTTACTAGCTACAGTGGCCAGATAGCTAGCTAGGTAAAGCATTTAGTATTGTGTGTGTTGCACTTACCACCTCATTTGATTCATATGAAGTGTGTGTGACTGCCTTGATCATATGAAGTGTGTGTGACTGCCTTGATCATATGAAGTGTGTGTGACTGCCTTGATCATATGAAGTGTGTGTGACTGCCTTGATCATATGAAGTGTGTGTGACTGCCTTGATCATATGAAGTGTGTGTGACTGCCTTGATCATATGAAGTGTGTGTGACTGCCTTGATCATATGAAGTGTGTGTGACTGCCTTGATCATATGAAGTGTGTGTGACTGCCTTGATCATATGAAGTGTGTGTGACTGCCTTGATCATATGAAGTGTGTGTGACTGCCTTGATCATATGAAGTATGTGTGACTGCCTTGATCATATGAAGTGTGTGTGACTGCCTTGATCATATGAAGTGTGTGTGACTGCCTTGATCATATGAAGTGTGTGTGACTGCCTTGATCATATGAAGTGTGTGTGACTGCCTTGATCATATGAAGTGTGTGTGACTGTCTTGATCATATGAAGTGTGTGTGACTGTCTTGATCATATGAAGTGTGTGTGACTGCCTTGATCAGTTAGGTAGCTAATGTTAGCTAGCTAGCTAGCTAGTAAGCTATCACAATTACTCTATAGAAAGAAAGGTAACATCTCCACTTCTGGTGACGACAGCTGGTGAGGAGGTAGGTGTGTGTGTGTGTTTGTGAATCAGGTGTATCTGCAGCAGATCAGATGATGATGATGATAGGGGCTGAGAGGCAGATGCAGGTCCAACCCTCATCACAACTTTAAGTCTGCCTCCCAAATGGCCACAAGTAGTGAATACTGTTATCAGGAACCGTGTTATTTAACATAGGGTCTGTATAACTTGTTATAAAGTTACTCAACACTACTTTTATGAAAGAAGACTATATTGTTATTTCCAGGTGTTCCCTACGTTACATACTAGTATACAGTAATTAACTGCATTATGACACACACCATGGAGCTAGCACAGTGGATATCATGGAGCTAGCACAGTGGATATCATGGAGCTAGCACAGTGGATATCATGGAGCTAGCACAGTGGATATCATGGAGTTAGCACAGTGGATATCATGGAGCTAGCACAGTGGATATCATGGAGCTAGCACAGTGGATATCATGGAGTTAGCACAGTGGATATCATGGAGCTAGCACAGTGGATATCATGGAGCTAGCACAGTGGATATCATGGAGCTAGCACAGTGGATATCATGGAGCTAGCACAGTGGATATCATGGAGTTAGCACAGTGGATATCATGGAGCTAGCACAGTGGATATCATGGAGTTAGCACAGTGGATATCATGGAGCTAGCACAGTGGATATCATGGAGCTAGCACAGTGGATATCATGGAGCTAGCACAGTGGATATCATGGAGCTAGCACAGTGGATATCATGGAGCTAGCAGCATAGACCAAACACATTGGACACCATAGAGATAGCACCATAGACCTAACACAGTGGATAGGAACCAAACCTGCACACACACACAGAGACAGAGACAGAGACAGAGACAGAGACAGAGACACAGACAGACAGACAGACAGACAGACAGACAGACAGACAGACAGACAGACAGACAGACAGACAGACGCACGCACGCACGCACGCACGCACGCACACACACACAGCTCAGGTTCCTTCTTGTTTCTTGTGTTCAGGCCTTTTCCACAGACACCCGAGCTGGGACGTGACTCCAGACCCCTGGCATCCGTACAAAGGGAACCCTATACCAGGGATGGGGGAACATTCCTGCCCCCATCCCGCCAAACTAACCCTAACCCTGGGGGGATGGTCTATGTCTATTAAAAACGAAATACTACATTTTAAGTGAGAATAGGCTTGTATGCAGAAGTAGCTCATCCTCGGGCGATGTGTTCAGTTTGTACTGATGGTGGCTCTGGCAACGCTGGAGTTTTAATTAGGAGTTCAGAAGCGATGCTGGGAAGGGGGGGTAGGATGGGAAGGGCGGATGAGATGGGGTCTCGAGTCCTGGCCAGTCAGTCAGAGAGTGGCGAGACAGTGGTGAGGCAGTGGTCCGATGACCAGGCTGAGGAGTAGAAAAGGTCTCAGAGTGGGACCCATCCAGGATACGCTGCAATGTCTCAATTGCTTACTCTGGATGTCCAGCTCAGACATAAATTCCTCAATAAGATGACAGTTTCCGCATTGGAAATTTGACCGTTCAAAATGATCCCAGAACTGTAGATAATAGGTGCAGCTCCTACATGTAATGTTCACCGTAGTCTCTGGAGATGGTAGGGGCCAATCTGGAAACAGTCAGTTTCCCTGTATGGTGGAAGGCGGCATTTTGGAAAAAGTCTGTTAATCCACACAAATATAATAGGCGAGGAATTAACTAAAAGTCTATCAGTCCACACAGTGTGATAGTCAGTTAGATTGAATAACATCGTTTATAGGATAACCACAGTTATAGGCAGCAAGCCAGAACCCAACCACAGACTAGAACCCAGCCAGCACTAGGACCCACAATAAACACAACCAGACTAGAACCCAGCCAGCACTAGGACCCACAATAAACACAACCAGACTAGAACCCAGCCAGCACTAGGACCCACAATAAACACAACCAGACTGGAACCCAGCCAGCACTAGGACCCACAATAAACACAACCAGACTGGAACCCAGCCAGCACTAGGACCCACAATAAACACAACCAGACTAGAACCCAGCCAGCACTAGGACCCACAATAAACACAACCAGACTAGAACCCAGCCAGCACTAGGACCCACAATAAACACAACCAGACTAGAACCCAGCCAGCACTAGGACCCACAATAAACACAACCAGACTGGAACCCAGCCAGCACTAGGACCCACAATAAACACAACCAGACTGGAACCCAGCCAGCACTAGGACCCACAATAAACACAACCAGACTAGAACCCAGCCAGCACTAGGACCCACAATAAACACAACCAGACTAGAACCCAGCCAGCACTAGGACCCACAATAAACACAACCAGACTAGAACCCAGCCAGCACTAGGACCCACAATAAACACAACCAGACTAGAACCCAGCCAGCACTAGGACCCACAATAAACACAACCAGACTAGAACCCAGCCAGCACTAGGACCCACAATAAACACAACCAGACTAGAACCCAGCCAGCACTAGGACCCACAATAAACACAACCAGACTAGAACCCAGCCAGCACTAGGACCCACAATAAACACAACCAGACTGGAACCCAGCCAGCACTAGGACCCACAATAAACACAACCAGACTAGAACCCAGCCAGCACTAGGACCCACAATAAACACAACCAGACTAGAACCCAGCCAGCACTAGGACCCACAATAAACACAACCAGACTAGAACCCAGCCAGCACTAGGACCCACAATAAACACAACCAGACTAGAACCCAGCCAGCACTAGGACCCACAATAAACACAACCAGACTGGAACCCAGCCAGCACTAGGACCCACAATAAACACAACCAGACTAGAACCCAGCCAGCACTAGGACCCACAATAAACACAACCAGACTAGAACCCAGCCAGCACTAGGACCCACAATAAACACAACCACAGACTAGAACCCAGCCAGCACTAGGACCCACAATAAACACAACCACAGACTAGAACCCAGCCAGCACTAGGACCCACAATAAACACAACCAGACTACAACCCAGCCAGCACTAGGACCCACAATAAACACAACCAGACTAGAACCCAGCCATCCCTAGGATCCACAATAAACCCAACCACAGACTAGAACCCAGCCAGCACTAGGACCCACAATAAACCCAACCACAGACTAGAACCCAGGCAGCACTAGGACCCACAATAAACCCAACCAAGGCACTAAACTGGCCAGCATAACAACATCGAGGAGAGAGAGGTGACTTACTCAATGTGATTGTACAAAGAAAGTATGAACATGTATCCACTAACTAACAGTAAGTTGCTCTGGATAACAGCGTCTGCTAAATGCCCATCAAAACAGGAGCGCAACGGAGGCTTGTTACCAGAATGGTAGCCAGGAGAGAAACACCTTGGATTTACCCCAAGACTAAATACAAGTAGGCTAAACCAAGTAGAGTTCAAGTCTGGCAGCAGTCCAAAAACATCCAAGGTGCAAGGTCAAGTGGAAGGATGAAAGCAGCAGCAGGCCTCAGGTGTCTGCTCAGATAATGCCCCAGTGCAGAGTAGGGTGCCCAGGTATAAAACTCTGTTTGTAATATTGCACTATTGTCCACTATGTTCACAGTCAGATGAAACAACGGTGAAAGGAGACAAAAATCCACTAAAAACTTTTCAGCTACAAACACTGATCAGAGAAAAATACATGCTTGCCACCATCTTAAAAAGGGGAGTAGCTAATTCAGTCACGGATATTCATATTGTAGCGAAACTTGGTATACATGTACCAAACACTGAAGACTCAACATATCTCTTCATCTGTTTGACAGAGTAATTACATTTGACACACATGCTAAGGGATATGAATCTAGCTAATCTGTTAATCTGGTTCAGTTTGGCAGCATGGGGGAACTGTTGGACAGGAAAACACTTCATGCAAACTCATTGGCTTATTGCGGCCATATTGTTTGAACAAGAGTCAAGGAAAATATTGCGTTTGAAGATGTTCATCCGTAGAAGCTATATACCGATGGTGTCGATATGTCTAGCAGTTCTGGAGAAGAAGACGTTTAAAGGGGAATGGAAACACTAGGATTTAAAACCCTTTCTCGCAGGAGAGAAAGTTTTGGAATTTCCAAATATGGATGAATTTACCGAGAGAAGCAACTCTGAGTCAGAAACTGAATGAATGGCAGAGGAGGAAATAGTTAGGGAGCCAGTAAACCACCTGAAACATTTCATGTTTGAGCCGATCATTGCCCCAGGTCAAAAAGTTTGTTTTAATGTCAAGAATAGCAACGTACAGTAGATCTGTAACCCCTCAGCCGGCAGTAATACAAAGTGGTGGCAGATGAAGGATGAGTGAGTCCGTCTGTCTGGATGGCCATGTGGACTTAGTTTGTACTGTAGTTTGGCGCCATGGTAACGTTCTTACATTTTGATTAGATGACCGGGGTTCGAATCGCAGCCTGCATCATGTAACTTCATAAATACATTGAGATATCGTTTTGATGGTGGATTTGAGTACACATTTGATGTTTGGCTATCAAACTCATTTATTTACTTTCTTTGCAGAGCTGCTTACTGCCAGTTCACCCTACGGGCACAAGGGAGACTTGGAGAGGTGTATGGCACGTCATCCCTGCAAGTGTGGTGTCTTCTATTAGGGGTGTATACCCAGAATCAAGTGGCATCTACATAGGGTTTGAGCGTTAATAAAACTAACCAATTGGGTCGAGCCTTGACTACCAAATAGAATGACGATAGATGGAGTTTGTTCTAGTTGTCTGCGGTCATTATTTTTCAAGACATAATGTTAGCGCCTTACGGAAAAAGAAAACAATCTGACCTGCTAAAATGATTAATCACATACTATACATTTGGTATTTTATCATTCTAAGACAAGGTTTCTAAAAATAGTATAAGTTTGCTTAGTTGACTATAACAACAGGTTCAAGTGAAGCCAGAGAAACTAGCTAGTAGTTAACAGCACTGGCCCGGTTGGTAGAGTGGTGACTTCATCTAATTTAGGATTCCATCTAGTGGAAGGCAATGGTAACTACACTGAGCATCTTATACACTCAAGTTGGCACTTTGTTTGACAAAAAGCACACATTGCAAATGTGTCGTAAATAAAACCGTGTATAATAGGTAGTGTAGAGATGCAGTCAGATATTCAGCAGGAGCCGGAAGGTCCGGGTGCAGAAGTGTTGATATTTATTTACAGTGTTCAAGTAGTTATTCGGTAGTAATTATTTGGTAGTTATTCGGTAGTAAAGTTATTCAAGTAGTTATTCAAGTAGTTATTCAAGTAGTTATTCAAGTAGTTATTCGGTAAAGACATTCACAACTGGATGAATAGACTTACTGGTGATAGAAAACAAAGGAACTGAGCCTCATGCAGGCTTACTCTGTCGCTACCTATATAGACAGGCTAATGTACCAGGCTAACTACCTTACTACCTGCCGCCTTACTGGTTGGGGTGTACCAGGCTAAAGCAGCCTACAGGTTGGGGTGTACCAGGCTAAAGCAGCCTACAGGTTGGGGTGTACCAGGCTAACTGCTGCATTGGCACAGCAGTCAACGATGCTATGTAGGAGCTCAGATCAGAAGCTTGTTGTAGCCTGCTGTCCACTGAATAGTTGTGGTCCAAGGCAGCCACTTGGAGTCTTGCGACAATCCCCTCCTGGCCGAACTTGTTCCTCTTGGGCACACATTTAGTGTACAGGGCATGTACACTCTCGAGTTCACCTGTCTGAATACACTTAGTTCACCTGTCTGAACACACTTAGTTCACCTGTCTGGTGGAGAGCCTGGGTGGCCCTTCCTCCCTCGACCGAGCCCAACCCTCACGTTCGGGAGATCGAGGAGGCGGGGAGTTTTGAGGCCAGATCGGCGATTTGGAAGAAGCGTCTGGCTCAACTCTTTCCCGAGGAGAAGAAGGAGAAAGAGTCGGAGCTCCTCGCCAAGCCGATGACCAGTCCGGGACAGGCAGACAGGTCGATTAAACACCCGGAGCTGTCATCTACACTGCTGCCTGGGCTGGGCACGGCAGCCGATCTGGCTTCAAAGCTCTCTTCCTCTCCCGGTTGATGGTCCAGCCCTACATCTCCTGTGCCTGCTCCTCACCCCAGACCACCGGTTCACCTCCACAGTCAGGTACAGCCCGTGCCTGCTCCACGCACACGACCTCCAGTGAAGGTTTGAGGCTCCCACGACGGTTCGAAGCCTGGAGCCTCCCACGACGGTTCGAAGCCCGGAGCCTCCAGTGAAGGCTCGACGCCCGGAGCCTCCAGCAACGGCCCACAGCCTGGAATCTCCATCTACGGTCTACAGCCCGGACCCTCCAGTGACAGCCGACAGCCCAGAGCCTCCAAAGGCCAGCACAACTACAGGGATGAAAATCACCTCTGCGTCGGTGCCCAGGGTGGATACGGGTCCGGAAGTCTGCTCCGCTCCAGTGCAGGAGCAATCCGCTCCACCGGTGCCCAATCCGGGACTGGAGATCTACTTCACCCCCATGCCAGAGCAGTCCGCTCCACCGGTGCCTGGTCCGGCTGTCTGCTCCGCTCCAGTGCTGGAGCAGTCCGCTCCACCGGTGCCCAGTGCAGATCCGACCATCTGCTCCACTCCCATGCCAGAGCAGTCCGCTCCACCGGTGCCTGGTCCGGCTGTCTGCTCCACTCCCGTGCCGGAGCAGTCCGCTCCACCAGTGCCCAGTCCAGCTCCGGTCATCTGCTCCACTCCAGAGCCGGGGCAGTCCGCTCCACCGGTGCCCAGTCCGGGTCCGGTCATCTGCTCCACTCCAGTGCCGGAGCAGTCCGCTCCACCGGTGCCCAGTCCGGGTCCGGTCATCTGCTCCGCTCCAGTGCCGGAGCAGTCCGCTCCACCGGGGTCCAGTCCGGGACCAGTGGTCTCGCCCTCTGCAGAGATGGAGGTCCCCACACCAGGGTCCGGACTGGACTTGGTGCGTCAGGGGAGTACTGGGGAGGGATCCATCATGCCGGGGTCCGGACAGGACCGGGCGTGCCACTGGGAGGTAGAGGGAGAGCTGCCCTCATTGCCAGCGTCACGTCCAACGCCAGATCCGGAGCCCCCACCAACGACCTCCCCAGTACTCCGCCCTTTCCCCCCTGGTTTTGTGTATTTTGTTTTGAGTGGGGTGTACATCGCGCCTTAGGGGGTGGGGTACTGTAAGGGTCTGACCGAGGCCAGGTCCCTGACTCCCTCTAGGGGGAGTGGGATGCCACAGTCAGGTCCTGACACCCAGGGTTGGGTTGTTGGTGATCCCCAATTAGAGACAGCTGTCCTGAGTTGTCTCTAATTGGGGATTCTATATATATGCAGCGCACATCCACCTGCGTGTGGATCATTACTTGTGTTTAGCATATGTTAACGCAACGGTGGTTAGTACTTTTGTTTGTTTAGTAGTGTTTTATAGTATAATAAAACATGTCTACACCGTTCTCTCACTCTGCGCCTCGTTCCCTTAAAACCAGCGAATCAAATTGTTTGGGGACAGACTTGGAGACAACCGAGCACTGAAGGTGATCCTTGGTAAAGATTGCCACTCCCCCACCTTTGGAATATCTGTCTTGGCGAAAAAGGTTATAACCAGAAAGGTTAACATCAGTATTCAAAACACTCTTCCTTAACCACGTCTCAGTAATGACCAACACATCTGGATTGGAGCTGTGAACCCACACTTTCAATTGATCCATTTTAGATAATAAGCTTCTAGTGTTAACGTGCAGAAAACCCAGGCTTTAACAAGAGCAGAAATCAGTGAAGTAGATATCAGAAGTCAGAATTGGGGCAACAGTAGCAACAGTAGATGGGCCAGGGTGTACATGTACAATACCAGATATCATCATCAGTAATACAATCAAGGCACGGCAGAGGACAGGGAGAGCTCTGCAGTGCTGATGTATGACATCTGAATGTACATCAGATGGCAACAAGATCATATTGTACAGCAGTTTCATGACGTAACATGGACAAAGTTCACCCAATGCAACATTTTCTATAGTACCTAAAACAACATGGCCGCTATTGACCAATAAGCATTCACATGGCCGTGTTCTGGCACAAAATGCCTATATATCAGTCACGGTTATTTGTACTACTACAAAATGTGGTCCACATGTTCCCAACACTGTGATGACTCAACATTTGCAAGCACACTCAGATTGAACAGATGGTGGCGCTATAACGGGCACGTCTGTTTGACTCAGTGATCAAATTTGACACACATGCTCAGGTATATAAGTCTAGCTAACCTGTAAAGTATGGTTCAATATTTGCAGCATGGTGGCACTGATAGACATTAAAAACCATTGATCAAATTTGCTCATAGTGGCCATTTTGTTTGAGCTAGAGTCCTGGAAAATTTGGGGAAATTATTAATAGAATAATATATGTTATCAAAATCATAATATTGCATGACCTGTTCTATGTTGAGTTGTGATATTTGGCAAGCGTGGTAAACAGTTCAGGGTTAGGGTCCAGTTTGTCCTGATGGTGGCACAGTGGGCCCACAGCTTGAACCCTGTGTGTGTGTGTGTGTGTGTGTGTGTGTGTGTGTGTGTGTGTGTGTGTATGTGTGTGTGTGTGTGTGTGTGTGTGTGTGTGTGTGTGTGTGTGTGAGTGTGTGTGTGTGTGTGTGTGTGTGTGTGTGTGTGTGTGTGTGTGTGTGCGTGAGAGAGAGGTTATGAGAGCAGAAAAAAAGAAATCCCCCCTGAGACGAGGAATGCAGTCATGGAAAATATGAGACATGGGGAACCATGGCCTTTGATAATTTTAACACAGATGTGACGCTAGAAACTGGAGCCTGTTGGAGCCGTGTGGAGCAGCTCGCAGACAGAGAAGGATTATCAGACACGGAGGCCATTTTAGGTCCATATCATGACCAGTTTCCACCCCAACATGATGTTGCTCTGCTTGTGCTATGTACCGCTGCTTAATCGCTGATATGAAAGTCAGATTCAGAGGATCTGGTTTCATCTGGAACACATTCTAAATAAAAGCACAGTCAAAATCTTAAGAGTTCCTTGGTATACTTCTAGTTTTAGTCAGTGGTTAGACAGATCAACGTTACCATGGCAGAGGGTAGTTGGATATCTTACAGCAAACCATGTTGTTTTAGTACAGTTATATGAGGAGCTGGTTGCTGAGCAACAGGCAGCCGTGTTCCTTCTCATGTCCCTCTGTCCTCAGGGTGCCTCTCCTAGGACCTGCAACCCACACACACACACACACACACACACACACACACACACACACACACACACACACACACACACACACACACACACACACACACACACACACACACACACACACACACACACGTTCCCTATTAGAGCTTTACCCGTGAGCAGCACAACAGCAGAGCATTACAGTAAGACAGGTGGTGTAGTTCATGTGTGGTCCATAGAGGTGGCAGCACCATTGCAGGTCTATTTGGTGGTGATGTTGATTAAAAGCCAGTTACAAACCATAAGCAGTCCAACTTAAAGAGCATCCAGAGACCTCGTTCTACGTCTATGGTGTCGGAGGTCAGGGGTCAGAGGACTGATCCATGATGCATCAGCTCTATCAGTTACACTACTCTGTTCTCTCTCAGGCGACACCCACACCCCGCTCCACTTCCTGTTTCACAGGGGAGGGGCTTAGCTAGGTCATATCAAACAATGTCAGAGAGGATAGTCAGTCCAGCCGTTTCAAACGATGCTAGAGAGGAGGCCCAGACTAGTTCAGCCATACCAAACAATGCTAGAGAGGAGGCCCAGACTAGTTCAGCCATACCAAACGATGCTAGAGAGGAGGCCCAGACTAGTTCAGCCATACCAAACGATGCTAGAGAGGAGGCCCAGACTAGTTCAGCCATACCAAACGATATAAGAGAGGAGGCCCAGACTAGTTCAGCCATACCAAACGATGCTAGAGAGGAGGCCCAGACTAGTTCAGCCATACCAAACGATATAAGAGAGGAGGCCCAGACTAGTTCAGCCATACCAAACGATACTAGAGAGGAGGCCCAGACTAGTTCAGCCATACCAAACGATGCTAGAGAGGAGGCCCAGACTAGTTCAGCCATACCAAACGATATAAGAGAGGAGGCCCAGACTAGTTCAGCCATACCAAACGATATAAGAGAGGAGGCCCAGACTAGTTCAGCCATACCAAACGATGCTAGAGAGGAGGCCCAGACTAGTTCAGCCATACCAAACGATGCTAGAGAGGAGGCCCAGACTAGTTCAGCCATACCAAACGATGCTAGAGAGGAGGCCCAGACTAGTTCAGCCATACCAAACGATGCTAGAGAGGAGGCCCAGACTAGTTCAGCCATACCAAACGATGCTAGAGAGGAGGCCCAGACTAGTTCAGCCATACCAAACGATATAAGAGAGGAGGCCCAGACTAGTTCAGCCATACCAAACGATGCTAGAGAGGAGGCCCAGACTAGTTCAGCCATACCAAACGATATAAGAGAGGAGGCCCAGACTAGTTCAGCCATACCAAACGATACTAGAGAGGAGGCCCAGACTAGTTCAGCCATACCAAACGATGCTAGAGAGGAGGCCCAGACTAGTTCAGCCATACCAAACGATGCTAGAGAGGAGGCCCAGACTAGTTCAGCCATACCAAACGATGCTAGAGAGGAGGCCCAGACTAGTTCAGCCATACCAAACGATATAAGAGAGGAGGCCCAGACTAGTTCAGCCATACCAAACGATGCTAGAGAGGAGGTCCAGACTAGTTCAGCCATACCAAACGATGCTAGAGAGGAGGTCCAGACTAGTTCAGCCATACCAAACGATGCTAGAGAGGAGGCCCAGACTAGTTCAGCCATACCAAACGATGCTAGAGAGGAGGCCAAGACTAGTTCAGCCATACCAAACGATATAAGAGAGGAGGCCCAGACTAGTTCAGCCATTCCAAACGATGCTAGAGAGGAGGCCCAGACTAGTTCAGCCATACCAAACGATATAAGAGAGGAGGCCCAGACTAGTTCAGCCATACCAAACGATGCTAGAGAGGAGGTCCAGACTAGTTCAGCCATACCAAACGATGCTAGAGAGGAGGTCCAGACTAGTTCAGCCATACCAAACGATGCTAGAGAGGAGGCCCAGACTAGTTCAGCCATACCAAACGATGCTAGAGAGGAGGCCCAGACTAGTTCAGCCATACCAAACGATATAAGAGAGGAGGCCCAGACTAGTTCAGCCATACCAAACGATGCTAGAGAGGAGGCCCAGACTAGTTCAGCCATACCAAACAATATAAGAGAGGAGGCCCAGACTAGTTCAGCCATACCAAACGATATAAGAGAGGAGGCCCAGACTAGTTCAGCCATACCAAACGATACTAGAGAGGAGGCCCAGACTAGTTCAGCCATACCAAACGATGCTAGAGAGGAGGCCCAGACTAGTTCAGCCATACCAAACGATATAAGAGAGGAGGCCCAGACTAGTTCAGCCATACCAAACGATATAAGAGAGGAGGCCCAGACTAGTTCAGCCATACCAAACGATGCTAGAGAGGAGGCCCAGAATAGTTCAGCCATACCAAACGATGCTAGAGAGGAGGCCCAGACTAGTTCAGCCATACCAAACGATGCTAGAGAGGAGGCCCAGACTAGTTCAGCCATACCAAACGATGCTAGAGAGGAGGCCCAGACTAGTTCAGCCATACCAAACGATGCTAGAGAGGAGGCCCAGACTAGTTCAGCCATACCAAACGATATAAGAGAGGAGGCCCAGACTAGTTCAGCCATACCAAACGATGCTAGAGAGGAGGCCCAGACTAGTTCAGCCATACCAAACGATATAAGAGAGGAGGCCCAGACTAGTTCAGCCATACCAAACGATACTAGAGAGGAGGCCCAGACTAGTTCAGCCATACCAAACGATGCTAGAGAGGAGGCCCAGACTAGTTCAGCCATACCAAACGATGCTAGAGAGGAGGCCCAGACTAGTTCAGCCATACCAAACGATGCTAGAGAGGAGGCCCAGACTAGTTCAGCCATACCAAACGATATAAGAGAGGAGGCCCAGACTAGTTCAGCCATACCAAACGATGCTAGAGAGGAGGTCCAGACTAGTTCAGCCATACCAAACGATGCTAGAGAGGAGGTCCAGACTAGTTCAGCCATACCAAACGATGCTAGAGAGGAGGCCCAGACTAGTTCAGCCATACCAAACGATATAAGAGAGGAGGCCCAGACTAGTTCAGCCATACCAAACGATACTAGAGAGGAGGCCCAGACTAGTTCAGCCATACCAAACGATGCTAGAGAGGAGGCCCAGACTAGTTCAGCCATACCAAACGATGCTAGAGAGGAGGCCCAGACTAGTTCAGCCATACCAAACGATGCTAGAGAGGAGGCCCAGACTAGTTCAGCCATACCAAACGATATAAGAGAGGAGGCCCAGACTAGTTCAGCCATACCAAACGATGCTAGAGAGGAGGTCCAGACTAGTTCAGCCATACCAAACGATGCTAGAGAGGAGGTCCAGACTAGTTCAGCCATACCAAACGATGCTAGAGAGGAGGCCCAGACTAGTTCAGCCATACCAAACGATGCTAGAGAGGAGGCCCAGACTAGTTCAGCCATACCAAACGATATAAGAGAGGAGGCCCAGACTAGTTCAGCCATTCCAAACGATGCTAGAGAGGAGGCCCAGACTAGTTCAGCCATACCAAACGATATAAGAGAGGAGGCCCAGACTAGTTCAGCCATACCAAACGATGCTAGAGAGGAGGCCCAGACTAGTTCAGCCATACCAAACGATATAAGAGAGGAGGCCCAGACTAGTTCAGCCATACCAAACGATGCTAGAGAGGAGGCCCAGACTAGTTCAGCCATACCAAACGATGCTAGAGAGGAGGCCCAGACTAGTTCAGCCATACCAAACGATATAAGAGAGGAGGCCCAGACTAGTTCAGCCATACCAAACGATGCTAGAGAGGAGGCCCAGACTAGTTCAGCCATACCAAACGATGCTAGAGAGGAGGCCCAGACTAGTTCAGCCATACCAAACGATGCTAGAGAGGAGGCCCAGACTAGTTCAGCCATACCAAACGATATAAGAGAGGAGGCCCAGACTAGTTCAGCCATACCAAACGATGCTAGAGAGGAGGCCCAGACTAGTTCAGCCATACCAAACGATGCTAGAGAGGAGGCCCAGACTAGATCAGCCATACCAAACGATATAAGAGAGGAGGCCCAGACTAGTTCAGCCATACCAAACGATGCTAGAGAGGAGGTCCAGACTAGTTCAGCCATACCAAACGATGCTAGAGAGGAGGTCCAGACTAGTTCAGCCATACCAAACGATGCTAGAGAGGAGGCCCAGACTAGTTCAGCCATACCAAACGATGCTAGAGAGGAGGTCCAGACTAGTTCAGCCATACCAAACGATTCTAGAGAGGAGGCCCAGACTAGTTCAGCCATACCAAACGATGCTAGAGAGGAGGCCCAGAATAGTTCAGCCATACCAAACGATATAAGAGAGGAGGCCCAGACTAGTTCAGCCATACCAAACGATGCTAGAGTCAGATAGAAGCTTTCTTCAGTAAGGCAGCTCCAAAATGCATGTGTTTCAGCCTAGCTCAGTGTTTTCTCTGGTGGTGTTTCAGCCTAGCTCAGTGTTTTCTCTGGTGGTGTTTCAGCCTAGTTTAGTGTTTTCTCTGGTGGTGTTTCAGCCTAGCTCAATGTTTTCTCTGGTGGTGTTTCAGCCTAGCTCAGTGTTTTCTCTGGTGGTGTTTCAGCCTAGCTTAGTGTTTTCTCTGGTGGTGTTTCAGCCTAGCTCAGTGTTTTCTCTGGTGGTGTGTCAGCCTAGCTCAGTGTTTTCTCTGGTGGTGTGTCAGCCTAGCTCAGTGTTTTCTCTGGTGGTGTTTCAGCCTAGCTCAGTGTTTTCTCTGGTGGTGGGGCAGCCAGCGGAAAATACGGAGCGTAGGGGTTGGTAATGTTCTCTAGTAGCGCCGTGATTGGCTCAGTGTTCTGTCACTCATGGGGACACTACGTCACCGCCAAGTCTACGGGTACAGCTAGAATATTCAAGCCCCTTGGGTGCTGCCATAGAGTTACATTAGAAGTGCCCATCCAAGAAGGCTCAAGGTCATTGGCCACAGATAAAACAACGTCAAATCACGTTATATCTATAGTAGCTTTGATTGGACTGATCATGTCGACATCATACTTTCTAAATCTTAGCTAGCAAGCTAGACGAGCAGTCATCATCATGCATCAACTCGACAATCTACCGGCAAATCCTTTTCAATCCTTGTCATATGAAGAAATATTATAGATAAAACATATCGGTGCTCATTGGCCATTGGACATAAACATTACAAATTGGAAAACCGCAAATTCAACAATAAGTGGTTTGAAGGAATCAGTGGCTAACTGCAAGCATTGCAAAGCAATCACTAGCCTGCTATTCAGTGGAGTGGGTGTGTGGTCCAAGTCTAGGTTTAAGGGTTTATTTTCCAAGCTTAAAAGGATAAACATTCAACACCATGGTCCAGAAGAGTTAGAATACATTGTCAATGCTGTCAATCCATCATGACTTCTTCCACGTTCAAAACAACTGGAAACTCAGAACTGGGAAATCTTAGACTTCAGTGAGTTCAAGACAACTGGGAACTCAGGAAAAAAAGAGCTCAGACTGGAAAAATACGCTTTGAAAGGTCATCCGGGAACTCTGGCCTTTTTTTTTTTTGAGTTCCCAGTTGTCTTGAAAGCACCATAAATCCAGAGAATGACAGACTTTGATGACAAAGTTTGATGACAAAATTTGCCCACAAGGACCGCCACACCACCTTCCTGTGAACACAGCACAACAAGGTGAGTCCAAAAATGTATTGTATGCTGCTGCATAAATGATGTAATATACCAGGGAGATATGTATACTGTAGCTAAGAAAGTAATACTACGTGTATTTTTTAAATTTATTTTATTTAACCTTTAAGAACAAATTCTGACTTAGAATGAAGGCCTACCTACAGGGTCAACTCCTGGAGAAAATGAGGGTGAAGTGCCTTGCTCAAGGACACATTGAGAAATGTAATTTATATTTGTATTTTATTTAACCTTTATTTAACTAGGCACATTTAGATATTTAAGTATTTCTCTGCCATCGACCTGTATAGTATAGTTAACCATTCGAATATTCCTTATTTATCTATATCAACTTGCAATATTTCATATATTTTTTTTCACCTAACACTCTGTAACAATGTATAGTGTACATATATGTCTTTTTATGTCTTTTTTCACTCCAGACCTCGTGTATTTCTATACTTTTTCATACTGCAGCTCTATGTATCATGTATCGTATCATCTATCTATATATCTATCTATCTATCTATCTATCTATCTATCTATCTATCTATCTATCTAACCAACCAAAACCGCCGTAATTTATTGTATAGTTAATTTTGCCGATACAAAATGATCCCACCATGTGGAACGAACAAATTGTACCGAAACTTCCTGTTTCCATCACAGATGTTGTGATTTTTTGAATGTATGACTTGCATACAAACTGTGAATGGAAACGTAGTTAGAGACCCGTGAAGAATTCCTCTCTTGGTTGTAGAGAAAGCTGTCGTTTCCTCTCTGACTAGGAGGTAGGATGATATATTATACTCTGCTGGGTTTCACATTGAGTTTCGGGTTAATATGCCTAATAATTTGGCCAAACAAATGGAAGGTTAAAAAAAAGTGATATCTATATATTTTGTCAACTATTTTCATAATTGTTGGCATCTGTATATTTTGTTAATGCTCAACTCTGGATCCATTATTGTCAAGCTGAGTGTTAAATTCGGAGTGAGTGAGTGTAATAGAGCGGGGTGTGGCGCCCCCTGCGGCCGGGGCCGGGACATGCAGCCCACACCGCCAGGAGCCTGACTTCCATTTCCTCAAACATCCCGGTTTATGTTCTCTGAAAGCACAACATATCAGCCTGTCTTCTATATTGACACGGACGGCTGGGAGATGGTAAGACACTTTATTCTATTATCGATACGTTTACATTTTACAACGAATGTGCGAAGCCTAGTCGGGGGCTACTATCCAAATTATTGGGAGATAAATGTCTAAAATCAGTTTTAGTTGATTACCAAACAAGCTATATGAAATAAAGCAGCTGTATTTGTTTCCTCGGGCATTTGTCCGCTATTAAAACGGCTGAACACCTGCTCTGGGTAGAACATGAAGATTTGACTGAACAAGAACAATATAGTCGCATTTGTTTCGGTCCCGAACACATGCCCGGGTCTCTGGTTCTACCCAGCCTTTCACTAGGCCATCTGCATCACCTGTAGCCCACGACGGTGTACTCCACTGCATCTTCTGATTTCTGGCACATTACTGAGAGGTAGACGTGTTTCATGGAGAACTAGACAGAGAAAAGCCAGACCAGCGAGTGAAAGTCGTGACGTCTCACAAAGCAAGGTGCAGCTTGATCCCTCTCTTTGTTGGAGAATGTGTTTATGGCAACTCGGTGTACCGTTTAACCGTTACACAACAATATACACACCAACCATCTTGTATTTAACCTCTAGAATTAAAGGAGCACATATGAGGAGGGTCCGTGGCCAGGTACTGTTTGGTTGGTTAACCAGAACCGGGACCGGGATGGGAGGCTGCTGAAAGAAGAAGAAGGCGGCGGCTGTTGTCGAACCCTCCCTCGGCTTGGAAACAGGAAGCGCCTTCAACATGACTGGGTTCAACCAGCAGAATGTTGAGGAATATTATGAGATGGGAGATGACCTGGGGAGGTAAGTTATCTGCTGTACATCAACACTACCGACAGTATGTGATTCTATACTGTGTTGGTCTGTCTGGTGGTGGGTTTCCCATCCAACCACAAGCATAATATTACAGTGTGTGTGTGTTAGATGATGGACCACTATGATCATTTATATTATCCAAACACGCTCTCTCTGTCACAACCTCTTAGTTATGCAAAGCATTCGGACTAATATCCTGTCATCTCTGACTGATGAATAAATGTTGCAATCAGAAGAATATCATACTGAATAAGATTATGGGCTACTGATTATGACCAGAAAGACAGCAACCTTTCCTTAAATTTCTCTCAGCACCTCTGAGTTAAAAATCCTGATGAAGTTGAATCTGATGGCTAGATGTTCTAATCATGGCTCTTATTCTGTCAGACTGACACCGTGGCAGTGCCCTCTATCAGCTCTACTGCACTGAGTCTTTATGTCAGTTCATTTCCAGCCTTCCATGTCTCTCCACTTTCACTACGTATATCTCATGGCTCCATATGGTGTGCGTTCAAAATGGCACCATGTTCCCTTTTTCTTTGTATTGTCCGTAGGGTTCGGGGCAAAAGTAGTGCACTGTGTAGGGTTCAATGAGAGCACTACCATTAACCCAAGGCAGAGACAAGTGGCTGAGACTGTGACACTACAAGTTTAGTGGGCCTGATGACAACCAACCATATATATCTAATTCTATGATTAGGCCCACAGAGATCATAATACATTAATAGTGATTCTATATGTAATTCTATGATTAGGCCCACAGAGATCATAATACATTAATAGTGATTCTATATGTAATTCTATGATTAGGCCCACAGAGATCATACTACATTAATAGTGATTCTATGTGTAATTCTATGATTAGGCCCACAGAGATCATACTACATTAATAGTGATTCTATGTGTAATTCTATGATTAGGCCCACAGAGATCATACTACATTAATAGTGATTCTATATGTAATTCTATGATTAGGCCCACAGAGATCATACTACATTAATAGTGATTCTATGTGTAATTCTATGATTAGGCCCACAGAGATCATACTACATTAATAGTGATTCTATGTGTAATTCTATGATTAGGCCCACAGAGATCATACTACATTAATAGTGATTCTATATGTAATTCTATGATTAGGCCCACAGAGATCATACTACATTAATAGTGATTCTATATGTAATTCTATGATTAGGCCCACAGAGATCATACTACATTAATAGTGATTCTATGTGTAATTCTATGATTAGGCCCACAGAGATCATACTACATTAATAGTGATTCTATATGTAATTCTATGATTAGGCCCACAGAGATCATACTACATTAATAGTGATTCTATGTGTAATTCTATGATTAGGCCCACAGAGATCATACTACATTAATAGTGATTCTATGTGTAATTCTATGATTAGGCCCACAGAGATCATACTACATTAATAGTGATTCTATGTGTAATTCTATGATTAGGCCCACAGAGATCATACTACATTAATAGTGATTCTATATGTAATTCTATGATTAGGCCCACAGAGATCATACTACATTAATAGTGATTCTATATGTAATTCTATGATTAGGCCCACAGAGATCATACTACATTAATAGTGATTCTATATGTAATTCTATGATTAGGCCCACAGAGATCATACTACATTAATAGTGATTCTATATGTAATTCTATGATTAGGCCCACAGAGATCATACTACATTAATAGTGATTCTATATGAAACGGTTTGCCGGAGTGATACTGATACTCAGATGTTTTACTTTAAAATGTATGTCAAACTCAAACCAATGATTAAACAAACCGTTCAACTATATGCACATGTACTACTTACCACTGAACATGTTACAACAACACATTTACCTGAAGAAGAGTGCAAATGCAAGGTTTGGTGACAGTTTGTGCTGTTGGTGGTGATCTCCAGGGGTCCTTCCCTGAGGTCTGGTTATCTGCTGACGACCTCTAGGAGTCCTTCCCTGAGGTCTGGTTATCTGCTGACGACCTCTAGGAGTCCTTCCCTGAGGTCTGGTTATCTGCTGACGACCTCTAGGAGTCCTTCCCTGAGGTCTGGTTATCTGCTGACGATCTCTAGGGGTCCTTCCCTGAGGTCTGGTTATCTGCTGAAGATCTCTAGGGGTTCTTCAATGAGGTCTGGTTATCTGCTGAAGATCTCTAGGTCAGAAGTTTACATACACTCAATTAGAAATTTGGTAGCATTGCTTTTAAATTGTTTAACTTAGGTCAAACATTTCGGGTAGCCTTCCACAAGCTTCCCACAATAAATTGGGTGAATTTTGGCCCATTCCTCCTGACAGAACTGGTGTAACTGAGTCAGGTTTGTAGGTCTCCTTGTTCGCACACGCTTTTTCAGTTCTGCCCACAAATATTCTATAGGATTGAGGTCAGGGCTTTGTGATGGTCACTCCAATACCTTGACTTTGTTGTCCTTAAGCCATTTTGCCACAACTTTGGAAGTATGCTTGGGGTCATTGTCCATTTGGAAGACCCATTTGCGACCAAGATTTAACTTCCTGACTGATGTCTTGAGATGTTGCTTCAATATATCCACATAATTTTCCTTCCCCATGATGCCATCTATTTTGTGAAGTGCACCAGTCCCTCCTGCAGCAAAGCACCCCCACAACATGATGCTTCCACCCCCGTGCTTCACGGTTGGGATGGTGATCTTCGGCTTGCGAGCCTCCCCCTTTTTCCTCCAAACATAACGATGGTCATTATGGCCAAACAGTTCTATTTTTGTTTCATCAGACCAGAGGACATTTCTCCAAAAATTATGATCTTTGTCCCCATGTGCAGTTGCAAACCGTAGTCTGGCTTTTTTATGGCGGTTTTGGAGCAGTGGCTTCTTCCTTGCTGAGCGGCCTTTCAGGTTATGTCGATATAGGACTCGTTTTACTGTGGATATAGATACTTTTGTACCTGTTTCCTCCAGTATCTTCACAAGGTCCTTTGCTGCTGTTCTGGGATTGATTTGCACTTTTCGCACCAAAGTACTTTCATCTCTAGGAGACAGAATGCGTCTCCTTCCTGAGCGGTATGACGGCTGCGTGGTCCCATGGTGTTTATTGTATGTTGTATGTACATATTATTATTGTATGTACAGATTAACGTGGTACCTATATAGTGAAATAATCTGTCTGTAAACAATTGTTGGAAGAATTACTTCTGTCATGAACAAAGTTAATGTCCTAACCGACTTGCCAAAACTATAGTTTTTTAACATGAAATCTGTGGAGTGGTTGAAAAATGAGTTTTAATGATTTCAACCTAAGTGTATGTAAACTTCCGACTTCCACAATCACGACCGGATTTGAACCAGGGACTGTAGTGGTGCCTCTTGCACTGAGATGCAGTGCCTTATACCACTGCGCCACTCGGGAGTCCAGCGTTGACATCAGCAAACCGCTCGCCCACACGACACCATGCACGCTATCTGCCCAGTACAACTGAAACTAGAATTCATTGTTGAAGAGCACACTTCTCCCCATTAAGCAACGAGTCGGAGCCAGAGGCTTCTCAGGTCTCTCCTCCACCCATTACGGGGTCTGAGCCGCCGAAGCCTCCCACCATTAGCTCTGACTAATTGAAAACCCTAGTCGTTGGCGACTCCATTACCCGCAATATTAGACTTAATAAGAATCATCCAGGATCATACAGTGTTTACCAGGGGGCAGGCTACCGACGTAAAGGCTCATCTGAAGATGATGCTGGCTAAAACAACATCTGGTGAGTGTAGAGATATTGTTATCCACGTCGACACCAACGATGTTAGGATGAAACAGTCAGAGGTCACTAGGGCAACATAGCTTCAGTGTGTAAATTAGCTAGAAAGATGTGTCGGCATGGAGTAATTGTCTCTGGCCCCTCCCAGTTAGGGGGAGTGATGAGCTCTACAGCAGAGTCTCACAACTCAATCGCTGGTTGAAAACTGTTTTCTGCCCCTCCCAAAGGATAGAATTTGTAGACAATTGGCCCTCTTTCTGGGACTCACCCACGAACAGGACCAAGCCTGGCCTGCTGAGGAGTGGCGGACTCCATCCTAGCTGGAGGGGTGCTCTCATTTTATCTATGAACATAGACGAGGCTCTAACTCCTCTAGCTCCACTATGAGATAGGGTGCAGGCCAGGCAGCAGGCTGTTAGCCAGCCTGCCAGTTTAGTGGAGTCTGCCACTAGCATAGTCAGTGTAGTCAGCTCAGTTACCCCCATTGAGACCGTGTCTGTGCCTCGATCTAGGTCGCGCAAATGTAAACATGGCGGTGTTCGCCTTAGTAATCTCACTGGAATAAAGACCTCCTACATTCTTGTCATTATTGAAAGAGGTTGTGATATCTCACTTCTTAAAATAGGGTTACTTAATGTTAGATCCCTCACTTCCAAGGCAGTTATAGTCAATTAACTAATCACTGACCATAATCTTGATGTGTTTGGCCTGACTGAAACATGGCTCAAGCCTGATGAATTTACTGTGTTAAACGAGGCCTCTCCTCCTGGTTACACTAGTGACCATGTCCCCCGTGCATCCCGCAAAGGTATTGGTGGTTCCAAACTTCTTCCATTTAAGAATGATGGAGGCCACTGTGTTCTTGGGGACCTTCAATGCAATGTTTTGGTATCCTTCCCCAGATGTGCCTCGACACAATCCTGTCTCGGAGCTCTACGGACAATTTATTTGATATCCTGGCTTGGTTTTTGCTCTGACATGCACTGTCCTTTCCAAATCATGTCCAATCAATTGAATTTACCACAGGTGGACTCCAATCAAGTTGTAGAAACATCTCAAGGATGACCAATGGAAACAGGAAGCACCTGAGATCAATTTAGAGTCTCATAGCAAAGAGTCTGAATACTTATGTATTCTGTTTTTTAGTTTTAATACATTTGCTAAACTACAGTGTCATTATGGGGTATTGTGTGTAGATTAAGGATTGTTTTAATTTTTGTTTTAATCTATTTTAGAATAAGGCTCTAAAATGTGGAAAAGGGGAAGGGGCCTGCATTTCCGTTTGACCAATAGGTTTATAGGTATTATGACTCATACTGTGGCAATCTGTCAATCTATAGTGCCCTCCAAGCTCATCATTAAGCTAAGGACCCTGGGACTGAACACCTTCCTCTACAACTGGATCTTGGACTTTCTGATGGGCCGCCCCAGGTGGTGAGGGGGCGGCCATCTTCTGGTCATAGTCCCTGGTCGTAGTGTTGGTCATCAATCAATCAATCAATCAATCAATCAATCAATCAATCAATCAAATGTATTTAAAATGACCTTTTTACACCTGCTAATGTCACAAAGTGAGAGAGCGAGATAATATGAAGTAGCTATGGAATGTGAGTTAATGTATTTTGGTCTTAGAAGCAACAGTGGTATGTGGTTGCTATGGGTGTAACTATGGAGTGACAACTATTCTAGTTTTCCATAGAATGTGGATCCTGAGGAGTTTGCTATTGGAGAAGCAGGACAGGCTAGTATATCTATATTAGTATATATATCTATAGATGGATGGATGGATTTCTTCATTCGTCAAGCAGCTACGAAAAACACAGGGCAGGTGCAAAATACCAGAACGAAATACACAAAAGACAGATACACGGTACATGATACATAGAGCGGCAGTATGAAAAAGTATAGAAATACAAGATGTCTGGAGTGCAAAAAAAGCTATAAAAAACATAGCATAGTATGGGTGGTTGGCTGAATATGTACACTATACATTGGTGGATGTTGGATGGTTAACTATACTATACAGGTCGATGGCAGAGAAATACTTCAGTAGCTAAATGTGTGTATGATATGAGCGAGGATATGACCTATGTCTCACTCATGTTAGATAAAAGCTTTATGATGTGTGTGGTTCAATGTTCGGGGTGACAAACGTTGCAAGCATGTGCGGCTTGTGACCACGAATCTCAGATCTGAATAAATATTGTCTCCAATCTCCACCGAGACAGATATTGTTCCTCCTTGCATCCTGATTTTTCAATACCAGAGAAATTATCATTACAGCCGGCATGTGTGCGTGCAACGAGTGTACATCATATCTGTGGTAGTTGGTGTAAGGGCCCTACACAACGAGTGTACATCATATCTGTGGTAGTTGGTGTAAGGGTGGTACACAGGGTGGTGTACATCATATCTGTGGTAGTTGGTGTAAGGGCCCTACACAACGAGTGTACATCATATCTGTGGTAGTTGGTGTAAGGGTGGTACACAGGGTGGTGTACATCATGTATGTGGTAGTTGGTGTAAGGGCCCTACACAACGAGTGTACATCATATCTGTGGTAGTTGGTGTAAGGGTGGTACACAGGGTGGTGTACATCATGTATGTGGTAGTTGGTGTAAGGGCCCTACACAACGAGTGTACATCATATCTGTGGTAGTTGGTGTAAGGGTGGTACACAGGGTGGTGTACATCATGTATGTGGTAGTTGGTGTAAGGGCCCTACACAACGAGTGTACATCATATCTGTGGTAGTTGGTGTAAGGGTGGTACACAGGGTGGTGTACATCATGTATGTGGTAGTTGGTGTAAGGGCCCTACACAACGAGTGTACATCATGTATGTGGTAGTTGGTGTAAGGGTGGTACACAGGGTGGTGTACATCATGTATGTGGTAGTTGGTGTAAGGGCCCTACACAACGAGTGTACATCATGTATGTGGTAGTTGGTGTAAGGGTGGTACACAGGGTGGTGTACATCATGTATGTGGTAGTTGGTGTAAGGGTGGTACACAGGGTGGTGTATCCTGATGGTTTCGTGTACAGTAGTGGATGAAGCCTGTACTTCAGTGACAGTGGGTTGCTGAGCTGGACCTTTAAAATTACCAGCACTAGGGTTGCATATTTTGGGGAATATTCAGAGGTGAAAACTTTCTGTGGAAATTACCTGGAATATATGGGAATTAATATTAATACCATTTAAATGTACATGTTTTTTTCATTTTATATACACTGGGGGCCAAAAGTTTGGAATATTACTCATTCAAAGGTTTTTCTTTATTTGCACTTTTTTTACATTGTAGAAAAACTATGATATAACACATATGGAATCATGTAGTAACCAAAAAAGTATTAAACAAATCAAAATATATTTTATATTTGAGTTTCTTCAAATAGCCAAAGCTGCCATGATGACAGCTTTGCACACTCATGGCATCAGAGGTGAACCAGTTGCATACACAGCTCCAGCAAGACATTCATCAGCATTTTTCTGACTACGTTCCTCCATTGAGTTAAAAAAACTTCTGATTCCAGGAGGACCATGAGCTGTTGCTATGGATAAGGTGTCTGATTCATCATTTTCACCTTGAATAGAGTGATAGTGTCCGTGGCATTTTCCTGTAAAGATGAGAAAAAAATGAAACTCATGGAAACGGGTGAATTAACACTCAGGTTCAAGCAGCTAAAACCCACATGGTAGCAAAAACTAACTAGCAGAAATTGTTAACAAGTTAGAAATGATTTAAACACATTGCTGTAGGCAACTATTTACTAGTTAACAAAACATCATGTATGTCATATAAAATATATTCACCCACCCAGTATTGTAATCAAAACTTACCAGAAAGCGTGTAGTCCTTGGCTCAGACAGTGTATTAGTGTGGGCTCAATAGCATCTCATTAGTGTGCAAGGTCTTGAGAATCAGCTGTACATGTGATGGAAGAATACACTGAATACAACCTTCTGGCCCTTTGCAACCCTACCCAGCACCTCTTAATGCGGAGGGAGAGGAGGGACAGTCCCAGACATGCAGAGTGTTTCCCACCCATTGACCCAGTTTACGCTGACATGACAATGCCCCATGTCATGGAGGAGGACTTGTTTGAGTGCTGCTACAGCTCGTCAGTCTGGGAGATGCACTGCTGTTCAGGGATAAAGCATGGAAGCTTGAGGATGTAAATTCATTGGAGAGTAGTGGTAGTAGTAGTAGTAGTAGTAGTAGTAGTAGTAGTAATGGTAGTAGTAGTAGTAGTAGTAGTAGTAGTAGCAGTAGCAGTAGTAGTAATGGTAGTAGTAGTAGTAGTAGTAGTAGTAGTAGTAGTAGTGGTGGTGGTGGTGGTGGTGGTGGTGGTGGTAGTAGCAGTAGTAGTAATGGTAGTAGTAGTAGTAGTAGTGGTGGTGGTGGTGGTGGTGTTAGCAGCAGCAGTAGTAGTGGTGGTAGTAGTAGTAGTAGTAATGGTAGTAGTAGTAGTAGTAGTAGTAGTGGTAGTGGTAGTGGTAGTAGCAGTAGCAGTAGTAGCGGCAGTAGTAGCGGTGGTAGTAGTGGTAGTAGCAGTAGCAGTAGTAGCAGTAGCAGTAGCGGTAGTGGTAGCGGTAGCAGTAGTAGTGGTAGTAGCAGTAGTAGTGGTAGTAGCAGTAGTAGTAATGGTAGTAGTAGTAGTAGTAGTGGTGGTGGTGGTGGTGGTGTTAGCAGCAGCAGTAGTAGTGGTAGTAGCAGTAGTAGTAGTAGTAGTAGTAGTAGTAGTAGTAGTAGTAGTAGTAGTAGCGGTAGCAGTAGTAGTAGCGGTAGCAGTAGTAGTGGTAGTAGCGGTAGCAGTAGTAGTAGCGGTAGCAGTAGTAGTGGTGGTAGTGGTGGTAGTGGTAGGTTGGTTGGTTGGTTGGTTAGTAAGTAGTTGCAGCAGCCAGGCTTTACTTACACTTACAAGGATTGATCTCTACATTGAATGGAGGAGATGTGGAGGCCTGCCAACTGTGCTAACAGTGAATGGAGGGTGCATCACACAGACGTGTGTGTGTGTGTGTGTGTGTGAACGAGCACATAGCAGAATGGGGCTCCACCTGTAACACCTGTCTTGTCCATCTGACTCCTCACTGTACTGACCACTGTAACACCTGTCTTGTCCATCTGACTCCTCACTGTACTGACCACTGTAACACCTGCCTTGTCCATCTGACTCCTCACTGTACTGACCACTGTAACACCTGTCTTGTCCATCTGACTCCTCACTGTACTGACCACTGTAACACCTGTCTTGTCCATCTGACTCCTCACTGTACTGACCACTGTAACACCTGTCTTGTCCATCTGACTCCTCACTGTACTGACCACTGTAACACCTGTCTTGTCCATCTGACTCCTCACTGTACTGACCACTGTAACACCTGTCTTGTCCATCTGACTCCTCACTGTACTGACCACTGTAACACCTGTCTTGTCCATCTGACTCCTCACTGTACTGACCACAGTAACATCTGACTCCTCTGTGCTCCAAAAGATTAACAAATATTCTAAATTATGATTTCTTAACTAAATATAAAAATGTACATTATTTATATAACATTTTATTTGTAGTTTAACATAACCACCAAAAAGCAACTATATCCTCTATCAAAGTAATAAAGAATCCTTTTATGACAATGAGAGGTTGTTTTGACAAGCACATGCTAGCTGAAACCATCATGTAAATTACAGTTATTCAATAAAAAATGTGTAATTGAATTTTCCGATCTCTTCACCTGCGGGATGGTCTGAGACCAGCCACCTGGACAGCTGATGGAACTGTCTGAGACCAGCCACCTGGACAGCTGATGGAACTGTCTGAGACCAGCCACCTGGACAGCTGATGGAACTGGGGCTTTGCACAACTGAATAATATCTGCACAAACTGTCAGAAACCATCTCAGGGAAGCTCATCTGCGTGCTCGTTGTCCTCACCAGGGTCTTGACCTGACTGCAGTTCGGCGTCGTAACCAACTTCATTGGGCAAATGCTTACCTTCGATGGCCACTGGCACGCTGGAGAAGTTTGCTCTTCAGGGATTAATCCCAGTTTCAACTGTACCGGGCAGATGGCAAACAGCGTGTCGGCAAGTGGTTTGCTGATGCCAACGTTGTGAACGGAGTGCCCAATGGTGGCCGGGGGGGTTATGGTACGGGCAGGTATAAGCTACGGACAACGAACACAATTGTATTTCATTGAAGGCAGTTGGAATGCACAGAGATACCATGATGAGATCCTGAGGCCCGTTGTCGTACCATTCATGTGCCAGAGAAAATATTGGTTTCTCCTTTTTGTTTGTGAGGGAATGAGTCCCGTCTGGTCCGTCAAGTCTACACCAATACAAAGGACTCATGTAAAAGTCAGTATGGAAATACTCTTTTCATAAACCCTTAAAACATTGGAAATAACTTCAAAACATCTGTGTTATTTTGCATTGGTTGTATTACCAAATAAATGATCACACACATAATAATATAACAATGAGCTCTGGTTCCTCAAGAAAAGTCCCGTACCTCGGGCCTAAAAGAGACCCGCCCGGTAAATGAGTTGTGAACCCAACTGACCTCAGTCACGCAGTTGTCCGTTCATAAAGTGATGTGTAAACCCAGTCTCATTAATACAATCAGATTGCAATAAAACTCTTAACACACAACTATAAAGAGTGTTGAATCTCTGTAGTCTGAACTACAACTGAACACAAAGCGTCATGGTATACATCACACCTAAACAAATGAAATACTGTATTTAAAAGGTCGTTGTCAGTCAGAGAATCCAATCCGCCAACAGATCTCCAGCAGGGAAAGGCCACGAAGAAACAGTGAAGACCAACGTAGATCAGTAGTCCAACAATAGACATGAGTATTTCCAAAACTGGTTGATCCTGCCACACGGCTACAGTACACGTTTTACTACAAACAAAACAAACTGGGTCTCAACAAGCTTCCAAGCTGAGGGTAGAACACTTCCTCTCTCGTGCCACTGTCACAAGGGTAGAACACTTCCTCTCTCGTGCCACTGTCACAAGGGTAGAACACTTCCTCTCTCGTGCCACTGTCACAAGGGTAGAACACTTCCTCTCTCGTGCCACTGTCACAAGGGTAGAACACTTCCTCTCTCGTGCCACTGTCACAAGGGTAGAACACTTCCTCTCTCGTGCCACTGTCACAAGGGTAGAACACTTCCTCTCTCGTGCCACTGTCACAAGGGTAGAACACTTCCTCTCTCGTGCCACTGTCACAAGGGTAGAACACTTCCTCTCTCGTGCCACTGTCACAAGGGTAGAACACTTCCTCTCTCGTGCCACTGTCACAAGGGTAGAACACTTCCTCTCTCGTGCCACTGTCACAAGGGTAGAACACTTCCTCTCTCGTGCCACTGTCACAAGGGTAGAACACTTCCTCTCTCATGCCACTGTCACAAGGGTAGAACACTTCCTCTCTCATGCCACTGTCACAACCCAATCAACTCTTTAACGCAACTGCTCTGCTAGCTATTTAATAGGGATTTAAAGGGAAAGCACTGAGACGGTTCAGACAAATTCAGGGCCGTCACAATGTTTCAGCATGATGATGCACAGCCCCATGTCGCAAGGATCTGTAAACAATTGCTGAAAATGTCCCAGTTCTTCCATGCTCACCAGACAACATTCCACGTCACAATCAACAGCCTACTCTACGAGATGTCGCACTGCATGAGGCAAATGGTGAGATACTGACGGGTTACAGTCATTGCAAGAAAATGCTTGCTTCACTGGTTTTAGTCACACATGTTCTGATTTAGCAAGCTAGTAAACAATCTTATTCCATGAATGCAAGCAAGCACATGGCCTGAATGATAGATCTTCCCCAACTGTCTTACTGTTTTCAGATTGAAGTCCACTCACGTACTAGGTCCAGACATTAACAGTGATATTTCTGGATCAAGGATGAGTCAGAGTTCACTTTGACGCCAGTCCAGTGTTCGCACATAAGTAGCACAGATTGCTTGCTAGATAGCTAGCCAGCTGAAGTTAACAAAGTGAGCATGTGATGAGGACAGGGCTGCTTGCTTTGTGATTAAAAAAAACCCACCATGCTCACTGTCTCACGTTGTGACTTACGGGCTGAATGATGTTCAATGAGGAGCTCGTAGAGCTCCCTCTTAAGGCAACCATTGAACATTTAGAAACAGACGTATTTATTCATTCTATAATATCTGTGGAATAAAGACTGATTTATAGATATGTCTGTTAAAGGCTGATATCTGCGTTAATATCGGCCAACCGATTGATCAGTCTGGCTCTAGTACCTACACTCCACTATGGATGAGAGACATGGACAGTCTACAGCCGGCATTTTGAAAGTGACCTTCCGTAGCAGGATGCCAAAAGATCGCCTGCCCGCGAAAGATGCTTTACGGACAGCTACAACTGGGCGTCACTCTGCAGGTGGCCAGAACAAGATGCTACAATGTGTGTGATTGCAGTGAGGAGAGGTGTGTGTGTGTGTGTGTGTGTGTGTGCCAGTGCCAGTGCCAGAAAACCACTGGTCTATCTTTGACTTTGCCATACATTGTTAACTGTAGTTTTGGCATCAAGTTGCAGCTGTAGTGTGTACAATATGCTACTGCTGAGGGTCATCATAGGTTCATGGTGATAGTCTGCCTTATCATGTTGTCCTAGGGACTGATATCCCCATACTGGCAGAGTTGGTAAAGCCACAGGAGCGTCATAGTATCGTAGCTACCCATTGTATGGCCACAGCTGGTGGTGAGGCCGAGGCTGGTGCTGAGGCTACGGCTGGTTATTAGGCCACGGGTGGTGGTGAGGCCGAGGCTGGTGGTGAGGCCGATGAAGGGGCCCCAGTGTGAACTCACAAGTCAAAGTGCCAGTCCAGAGAGGCTAAGCAGCAGGTCAGCTACCGTCTCCGGAGCTGGTGCCGAAGGATATTGTGAAGCTTCAGAGGGAGGATGCTAGCCTAGCTAAGCTGTTTCAGAATGTAGAAGATGCTAGCCTAGCTAAGCTGTTTCAGAATGTAGAAGATGCTAGCCTAGCTAAGCTGTTTCAGAAGGTCGATGACACATTTAATTTTAGTGTCTAAAGC
Organism: Thymallus thymallus; assembly: GCA_023634145.1. NCBI lineage: Eukaryota > Metazoa > Chordata > Actinopteri > Salmoniformes > Salmonidae > Thymallus > Thymallus thymallus. The sequence goes on along the minus strand of CM042402.1, from coordinate 878,283 downwards.
ATTGACAATATCATTAACAACTAAGGGGGTTGCTGTGATAGTTCTGTGGCCTGGTCTAAACCCTGATTGGTTCAAAATACCATGCTCCAGATTAAAAAGAGCAAAGTTGCTTATTTACCAAAGAATCTTAGCTAGACATGGAAGCCTGGAGATAATTATCAAGATCACTGCTATCCCCGCCCTTATGGAGTGGCAGCACATACTGTAAGCTGTATCCATACGTTAGGAATATTTCCTAATAACAATGTTAGATTTAAGATATGGTTTACTGAGCCAGCAATGAGGGGGGCAGTACACTTGAGCAGACCCGACTCCAGCCTCTGTGGATTTCTTTGTATCTATTACAAGTAAGGACTGCTTTTTCTGTGAATTGCCAAACTTGACAACCATTTTCAGAAATATTCCGTAGTCAGCGTTAAGTCCACTCTTCGAGAGGGTAGGGTTAGAGGCTCTTTGAAAAAGATAGCCTGCTGAAATAAAATGGTCATTAAATGCCTCAATGATGGCAGTTTTGTCCGTAAGTCTGAATACATTTGTTGAGGCAGAGAGGAGGAGGTGTAACCGTTAATTTCCCAGGTTTCCTGAATGTAGCTGGATTCCTTTTACAATCAGTGGTTCCATATGAATCACATTTAGCCTTTCTGATCACTTACACATGGACTCCTCCGTTGCCTGCGTTCCTGGCCTTGAACCAGGTAACATTTATCTTATGAATGATTCAGATAATTCAGGAGTGAACCAGGCAACATTTATCTTATGAATGATTCAGATAATTCAGGAGTGAACCAGGTAACATTTATCTTATGAATGATTCAGATAATTCAGGAGTGAACCAGGTAACATTTATCTTATGAATGATTCAGATAATTCAGGAGTGAACCAGGCAACATTTATCTTATGAATGATTCAGATAATTCAGGAGTGAACCAGGCAACATTTATCTTATGAATGATTCAGATAATTCAGGAGTGAACGCAGAATGAAGGCATTCTCGCATCGCTGACACAGACAACTGGTCACGAATCTCCAGTGGGAAAACCCCACTAGCAACATATTTATCTGGAGTATTCCTCAAAATATATAGTATATAGTATAGTAGATTTTGATGTATCTTTAGGATTCGGACATGTAGGCTCAGTTATCAGCTGATACAGGTTTAGCTCAGAGCAAATATCTTTTCAGCGTATCTGACACTGGCATTCTACTTTCAATATTAAAATCGGCCCATAATTAATAGTTAATGTACCATACTCTGATAGTAATTAATTAGACTGTGAAGAGCATACAAGGGAGCAGAGCGATACATAGTGTCAGCTAGTTATTTTGACCAGGGCTCACATTTAAAGAACAAGACAATCAAATTGCTTAGAGACGGAGGAAGCAGGAGCCATTTTAACTGTCATTTGTAAATATGGCAACACCTCTGCCAATTCATTCTGATCTGTAAACATTATATCCAGACACAACACACAATGATTCAACCATTTAAATAAATTACCATAATGTCCAAGGTGATTTGAGAAGACAGAATTTCTATAAAATCAATATTTGAAATCAAACATCTGGCATTTACATGAACAAATCCAATACAACAGCTGTGGGATTTGAGGTCAGATGGAGTCGCACATAAGAAGCAGGCTATGATCAGTAGTTAACCCCTTATTTGAAAATACCATGGGATTGGTTTGAATTGGTATAGATATAAGATTGTCTAGAACTGAACCATTGGTCCTATACCTGGAACGAAGACGTGGGTTACCTGTTACGGCCTGCAGTAACGATGGCAATGCTGATCATTTATGGTTGGGATTACCTGAGCGACAATGTAGAAAATAGTCAAAATTAAGAAAAACCCTGGAGTGTGTGTGTGTATGTGTGTATATATATATATATATATATATATATATATATACTTACAAAGCATGTAGAAGTCTGTAATTTTTATCATAGGTACACTTCAACTGTGAGAGACGGAATCTAAAACAAAAATCCAGAAAATCACATTGTATGATTTTTAAATAATTAATTTGCATTTTATTGCATGACATAAGTATTTGATCACCTACCAACCAGTAAGAATTCCGGCTCTCACAGACCTGTTAGTTTTTCTTTAAGAAGCCCTCCTGTTCTCCACTCATTACCTGTATTAACTGCACCTGTTTGAACTTGTTACCTGTATAAAAGACACCTGTCCACACACTCAATCAAACAGACTCCAACCTCTCCACAATGGCCAAGACCAGAGAGCTGTGTAAGGACATCAGGGATAAAATTGTAGACCTGCACAAGGCTGGGATGGGCTACAGGACAATAGGCAAGCAGCTTGGTGAGAAGGCAACAACTGTTGGCGCAATTATTAGAAAATGGAAGAAGTTCAAGATGACGGTCAATGCAAGATCTCACCTCGTGGGGCATCAATGATCATGAGGAAGGTGAGGGATCAGCCCAGAACTACACGGCAGGACCTGGTCAATGACCTGAAGAGAGCTGGGACCACAGTCTCAAAGAAAACCATTAGTAACACACTGCGCCGTCATGGATTAAAATCCTGCAGCTCACGCAAGGTCCCCCTGCTCAAGCCAGCGCATGTCCAGGCCCGTCTGAAGTTTGCCAATGACCATCTGGATGATCCAGAGGAGGAATGGGAGAAGGTCATGTGGTCTGATGAGACAAAAATAGAGACAGGACGACTGCACCGTATTGAGGGGAGGATGGATGGGGCCATGTATCGCGAGATCTTGGCCAACAACCTCCTTCCCTCAGTAAGAGCATTGAAGATGGGTCATGGCTGGGTCTTCCAGCATGACAACGACCCGAAACACACAGCCAGGGCAACTAAGGAGTGGCTCCGTAAGAAGCATCTCAAGGTCCTGGAGTGGCCTAGCCAGTCTCCAGACCTGAACCCAATAGAAAATCTTTGGAGGGAGCTGAAAGTCCGTATTGCCCAGCGACAGCCCCGAAACCTGAAGGATCTGGATGGATGAGTGTGCCAAAATCCCTGCTGCAGTGTGTGTAAACCCGGTCAAGAACTACAGGAAACGTATGATCTCTGTAATTGCAAACAAAGGTTTCTGTACCAAATATTAAGTTCTGCTTTTCTGATGTATCAAATACTTATGTCATGCAATAAAATGCAAATTAATTACTTAAAATTCATACATTGTGATTTTCTGGATTTTTGTTTTAGATTCCGTCACTCACAGTTGAAGAGTACCTATGATAAAAATTACAGACTTCTACATGCTTTGTAAGTGGGAAACACTGCCGATTTTGCAGGTTATCAAATACTTGTTCTCCCCACTGTATATATATCAGATTTGTGACTTCAAGCCAAATACAGCGGGTGAAATAAGTATTGAACACGTCACCATTTTTCTCAGTAAATATATTTCCAAATATATTTATTATTTTCACTCCTCTGTCAGAAATCTTGCGAGGAGCAAATTTATTGTGAAATGATTGTCTTTCCACTTCCGTATTATGGCCCCAACAGTGCTCACTGGAACATTCAGAAGCTTAGAAATGTGCCTATAACCAATGCCATCATTATGTTTTGCAACAATTAGGTTGCGAAGGTCTTGAGACAGCTCTTTGCTTTTACCCATCATGAGATGTCTTGTGTGACACCTTGGCAATGAGACCTTTTTGTAGGCCATCAGTTGGGACTGAACCAGCTGATATTAATTTGCACTGACAGGGGAATGGATTGCTTTTTAATTACTGATAGTTTTCAGCTGTTGTCTTGGCTTTCCATGCCTTTTTGCACCTCCCTTTCTTCATGTGTTCAATACTTTTTCCCTGTGTCATTTCACATTATTACACATAACTTAATTTCTGAACTTATTTGTTTTGTATGTATGGATTACTTGGGTTGTTACCAACGTCTGGTGAAAATGTCATGTCAATAGCACCTTTGGAAATATATTTACTGAGAAAAATGGTGACGTGTTCAATACTTATTTCACCCGCTGTATATCCTACTTCGATTAGAACTATGACTTATTGACATAGATCATCGTGCAACAGCATGGGGAAGCTCTGGCCCTCGACTTTCAGCTGGAAAAAGGGCATTTCTACCGCTGTGGGTGTTTTTTAAGATGAATGACCACTGTGAGCGCTGTGGGTGGACGTCCTAATGAGTTACACGCCCAATGCATATAGGTCTGGTAAATTTCTCAAATGGCCGGTAAATTAAAATCTTCCTTGTCATGTTGTCCGGCTAAACGTTTTCCTAACGGAAACACTGGCACGGTGCAAATTAGGTTTAAGTGCCTTGCTTAAGGACACTGACAGATTCTTCATCTTGACGGCTCGGGAGTTTGTTGTTGGTGTGTCAGTTACAGTGCCGTACTTTGCCTGTTATCACTGTTGCCAGGTTACCAGCTGTAATAGCAGTAATATAAATTCCAGCATTTCTTGAGGAGGAAGCCAGTTCATCGTTAGAACCTTCGTAGAAGCATCATTTAATCTCGTCACTTTATACACAGATCTCCGCTAAACATAAAATCAAGATGTTTGTGTCTCTCTGTGACCGCCGATAACTTCACAACGAAGTTGCCAATGTCTTTGCAATTGATACAAACAAGCAAAGGATAAAAATATGTTTCAAATGAACCGAGATGACTGCATTAGATAGACTATGTAGGCCTATATACTGTATTTCAATCATATTGAAATACATTTCATGTTCAATCAATTGAGTTCTATTTTACTACTTGTAGGTTGCTGTCTGTAATGTCTCAACATATTTAATGATGTGTAGCCTAACGTGTAATGATGTGAGATCTGTGGTTTAGTGCATTGTTATTGGGTGAACATTAGAACAAGCCCCTCAGTATCTGCAGCTGTAGTAATATCTCCCCAGGAGCTGATCTGTCGTCAGTATTGTGGAATCATTCTACGGTTAAGGACAGATTTGAATGGAGAAAGCTGTAGGAGAGATGCATTGTTGAAACACTAGTACTACTAAGGTTTTATATCATTGCCTATCATCGCCAAGCCTATCTCTGACCTTTTTAACCCGTCTCTCGGTTCTGAGGAGGTTCCTATTGCTTGGAAGGCAGCCATGGTTAGTCCTTTATTTAAAGGGGGGGATCAAGCTGATCCTAACTGTTAGAGGCCTATTTCTATTTTGCCCTGTTTATCAAAAAATCTGGTATGCAATCTGGTTTCCACTCAGGTTATGGATGTGTCACTGCAACCTTAAAGGTCCTCAATGATGTCACCACTGCCCTTGATTCTAAGCAATGTTGTGATGCTATTTTTATTGACTTGGCCAAAGCTTTTGATACGGTAGACCATTCCATTCTTGTGGGCCGGCTAAGGAGCATTGGTGTCTATAAGGGGTCTTTGGTCTGGTTTGCTAACTACCTCTCTCAAAGAGTGCAGTGTATAAAGTCAGAACATCTGCTGTCTCAGCCACTACCTGTCACCAAGGGAGTACCCCAAGGCTCAATCCTAGGCCCCACGGTCTTCTCAATTTACATCAACAACATAGCTCAGGCAGCAGGAAGCTCTCTCATCCATTTATATGCAGATGATAGTCTTCTACTCAGCTGGCCCCTCCCTGGATTTTGTGTTAAATGCTCTACAACAAAGCTTTCTTAGTGTCCAACAAGCTTTCTCTACCCTTAACCTTGTTCTGAACACCTCCAAAACAAAGGTATTGTGGTTTGGTAAGGTGGGGGGAGGTTGTGAGGTGAGAATTCCAAGGTAACCGAGTGATGCTAATACTCCGATTTTCCACATTAAAATGTATGTCAAACAAAATGCAGTGATTGAAAAAAACAACTCTATTCACAAGGACTACTTTTAACAATTTCCACTGAATTTTACAACCTGAAGAAGAGTGCAGATGCAAGGTTTGATAACAGAATGACGGTTTGTGCTGTTGGTGGTGTCATTGATTAGCAACCTTTTACAAAATCATTAGTCCCACTAGCCTAGCCACAGTGTTGATTCATCATTAGTTCCACTAGCCTAGTCACAGTGTTGATTCATCATTAGTCCCACTAGCCTAGCCACAGTGTTGATTCATCATTAGTTCCACTAGCCTAGCCACAGTGTTGATTCATCATTAGTCCCACTAGCCTAGCCACAGTGTTGATTCATCATTAGTTCCACTAGTAGTTTAAACAGACACCTCAGTGCATTCAGCATGTCAACACTTCTTACAAACACAAGTAGTGATGAAGTCAATCTCTCCTCATTTTAAACCAGGAGAGATTTACATCCATATTATTAATGTTAGCTCTCTGTGTACATCCAAGGGCCACCTGTGATGCCCTGTTCTGAGCTAATTGTAATTTTCCTAAGTCCCTCTTTGTGGCACCTGACCACACGACATTAGTCCAGGTGTGACCAAACTAGGGCCTGTAGGACCTGCCTTGTTGATAGTGTTGTTAAGAAGGCAGAGCAACACTTTATTATGGACAGACTTCTCCCCATCTTAGCTACTGTTGTATCAGTATGTTTTGACAATCCAGGGTTACTCCAAGCAGTTTAGTCACCGCAACTTGATCAACTTCCATACATTTATTAAATACAATATTTAGTTGAGGTTTAGGGTTTAGTGAATGATTTGTCTAAAATACAATTTTTTTTTATTTTTGATATATTTAGCACTAACTTATTCCTTTCCACCCATTCTGAAACTGACTGCAGCTCTTTGTTTTTTGTTGCTGTAATTTCAGTTGCTGTAGTAGCTGACGTGTCTAGTGTTGAGTCATCCTCATACTTAGAAACACTGGCTTTACTCATTAGTAAAGATTGAACAAAGTAAGGGGCCTAGACAGCTGCCCTGGGGAATTCCTGGTTCTACCTGGATTATGTTGCAGAGGTTTCTATTAAAGAACACCCTCTGTGTTTTATTAGACAGGTAACTCTTTATCCACACTATAGCAGGGGGTGTAAAGCCATAACACCCGTTTTTCCAGCAGTAGACTATGATCGATAATTTCAAAAGCTGCACTGAAGTCTAAGAAAACAGCCCCCACAATATTTTTATCATCAATTTCTCTCAGCCAATTATCAGTCATTTGTGTAAGTGCTGTGCTTATTGAGTGTCCTTCCCTATAAGCATGCTGATAGTCTGTCAATTTGTTTACAGTAAAATAGCATTGTATTGTAATTTCTTCTTTACTGTTGGTAAAGGTTGATTGGTCAGCTATTTGATCCAGTAAAGAGGACTTACTATTCTTGGGTAGCGGAAATAACTTCAGCTTCCCTCCAGTTCTGAGGACACACTCTTTCTAGTAGGCTTAAATTGAAGATATGGTAAATAGGAGTGGCAATGTCGTCCACTAATATCCTCAGTCATTTTCCATCCAGGTTGTCAGACCCCGGTGGCTTGTCATTGTTGATAGAAACAATAATTTATTCACCTCTTCCACACTGACTTTACGGAATTCTAAATTCTTTCATTATTTGATCAGTTAAACATGGATGTAGTTTGTCAGCGTTTGTTGCTGCCATGTCATGACTAAGTTTGCTAATCTTGCCAATGAAATATGTCATTAAAGTAATTGGCAATATCAGTGGGAATGATTGAGCTGAGTTTGCCTTTTTGCCCAAAATGTAATTTAAGAAGCTCCAAAGCTTTTTACTATCATTCTTTGTCAATTATCTTTGTTTCATAGTGTATTTTTCTTGTTTTTATTCAGTCTGATATGATTTCTCAATTTGCAGTATGTTTGTCAATCAGTTGTGCAGCCAGACTTATTTGCCGTTCCTTTTGCCTCGTCCCTCTCAACCATACAATGTTTCAATTCCTCATCAATCCACAGGGATTTAACAGTTTTTACAGTCATGTTCTTATGATAATTAATGTCGTAAGTGTCAAGTTTGCTCCTCATTGCACACCACGGACCAGCAAATATTCTTTCATCAACATAGGAATCACTACAAAATGTATTATATGGCCTCTTACACACTAGATTAGGCCCAGACTTTTATTTATTTTTTTATTCCACCTTTATTTAACCAGGTAGGTTTTATTTCACCTTTATTTAACCAGGTAGGTTTTATTCCACCTTTATTTAACCAGGTAGGTTTTATTTCACCTTTATTTAACCAGGTAGGTTTTATTTCACCTTTATTTAACCAGGTAGGCCAGTTGAGAACAAGTTCTCATTTACAACTGAGACCTGGCCAAGACAAAGCAAGGCAGTGAGACAAAAAACAACACAGAGTTACACATGAGAATAAACAAACGTACAGTCAGTAACACAATAGAGACTCTATATACAGAGTGTAAATGTAGTACGTTTAGGAAGGTAGGACAATAAATAGGCCATAGTGGCGAAATAAGTTACAGATTAGAATTAACACTGGAATGATAGATGTGCAGATGATGATGTGCAAATAGAGATACTGGAGTGCAAAATTAGCTAAAATAATAAATATGGGGATGAGGTAGTAGGATGGGCTATTTACAGAAGGGCTGTATACAGGTGCAGTGATCGATAAGCAGCTTTGACAGCTGATGCTTAAAGTTATTGAGGGAGATGGTAGTCTCCAGCTTCAATGATTTTTGCAATTTGTTCCAGTCATTGGCAGCAGAGAACTGGAAGGAATGGCGGCCAAAGGAGGTGTTGGCTTTGGGGGTGACCAGTGAAATATACCTGCTGGAGCGCATGCTATGGGTGGGTGTTGCTATGGTGACCAGTGAGATATACCTGTTGCTACGGGTGGGTGTTGCTATGGTGACCAGTGAAATATACCTGCTGCTACGGGTGGGTGTTGCTATGGTGACCAGTGAAATATACCTGCTGCTACGGGTGGGTGTTGCTATGGTGACCAGTGAAATATACCTGCTGCTACGGGTGGGTGTTGCTATGGTGACCAGTGAGATATTACTTTGGTTACAGTTTGAAGCTTTCTCTTGAGTGGGCAGCCTGCTGAAACCAGTCAATGTTTACATCACCAAGAAAATATACAGTCGTATGAAAAGGTTTGGGCACCCCTGACAATTTCCATGATTTCCATTTATAAATAATTGGGTGTTTGGATCAGCAATTTCATTTTGATCTATCAAATAACTGATGGACACAGTAATATTTCAGTAGTGAAATTAGGTTTATTGGATTAACAGAAAATGTGCAATATGCATCAAAACGAAATTAGACAGGTGCATAAATTTGGGCACCCCAACAGAAAAATCACATCAATATTTAGTAGAGCCTCCTTTTGCTAAGATAACAGCCTCTAGACGCTTCCTATAGCCTCTAGTGAGTGTCTGGATTCTGGATGAAGGTATTTTGGACCATTCCTCCTTACAAAACATCTCCAGTTCAGTTAGGTTTGATGGTTGCCGAGCATGGACAGCCCGCTTCAAATCATCCCACAGATTCTCAATGATATTCAGGTCTGGGGACTGGGATGGCCATTCCAGAACATTGTACTTGTTCCTCTGCATAAATTCCCGGGTAGATTTTGAGCAGTGTTTTGGGTCGTTGTCTTGTTGAAATATCCAGCCCCGGCGTAGCTTCAACTTTGTGACTGATACATTCCCAAGAATCTGCTGATATTGAGTGGAATCCATGCGACCCTCAACTTTAACAAGATTCCCAGTACTGGCACTGGTCACACAGCCCCACCATCTGCAGCAAGAAGATGTTGTAGGTCTTTGGAGGTGGTCTGTGGGCTGTTTTTGACCGTTCTCACCATCCTTTGCCTTTGCCTCTCCGATATTTTACTTGGCCTGCCACTTCTGGCCTTAACAAGAACTGTGCCTGTGGTCTTCCATTTCCTCACAGTGGACACTGACAGCTTACATCTCTGCGATAGCTTTTTGTAGCCTTCCCCTAAACCATAATGTTGAACAATCTTTGTTTTCAGGTCATTTGAGAGTTGTTTTGAGGCCCCCATGTTGCCACTCCTCAGAGGCGAGTCAAAGAGAACAACAACTTGCAATTGGCCACCTTAAATACCTTTTCTCATGATTGGATGCACTTGTCTATGAAGTTCAAGGCTTAATGAGCTCACCAAACCAATTGTGCGTTCCAATTAATCAGTGCTAAGTAGTTACAGGTATTCAAATCAACAGAATGACAAGGGTGCCCAAATTTTTGCATAGCCTATTTTTCACATCTGATTTAATTTCATACAACTTAATATTGCTACACTAAAAATCTTTGTCTGGACAATACCCCAGTACTCAGCTTTTATTAGAAAATGAATGGCATGCCACTGTGATCATTTTCTGTGACGACAGAGTCAATTACTATGCAGCCTCAGAGGGGTGCCCAAACTGTTTCATACGACTGTACCTCTCTGGAATCCTCTATGTTCCCTTTGATATTAGATCAGCTGTGCTGCATTGCCTCTAATTGGGGAGACTATTTATGTTTTTCCCACCTGTGTTTGGTGGTTTTTGTGTGTGTTCCTTTTTGTGCACGCCAGTTCATGGTTGCTGTCTCGCCTTTGTTGGGTATTTTGGATTACTTCACTGGAATAAAGGAATGTATTCTCACCACAGCTCTGCGCTTCAGGTCTCATAGGGATTGTGACAATTTTAAACGGCAGCACCTCCACCATTGGCATTTTTGTATTTTCTGTAGATGTTATAACCATGCATTGTATCACTATCATCAAAGGTATTATCTAAGTGAGTTTGGGATCATCATTATTGATTTCATGAACCTTGTTTCTTAAGCTACATATGTTAATGTGTGATATTTTTTGCACTTTTCTGGAATGCTTGATTTGTTTTCATTGCTTTACTGGGAAGCTTAGCAGAAGTAGACATGCTCATGTTATTTATGTTAGTGAAGGGTGATCTGCACACTGAACTTCCTGCTAGGGCACACCACCTCAGTACTAACAGTATAACTCTGGTTCATAGACACATGATTACTGCATACAATAGCTGTATTTGCAGAGGCATTCAGGGCAGTTAGAGGGACATACAGTAAATTATGTTACTTACATGGTGTCTTCGAAGACTTTGGGATTATGTACATTTGCTGAATTATTATGACAACTCAGCGAAACAATGGTAGGGATTAACTGAGCTGGGCTTGGGTCATTGATAAGTCATTGTCTCAACGCAGCCTCATAATGCTGTGAAACGATCCATAAAACAAGCTTTGTTTCCAGTAGGTATCAAAATTGTAAATAAATGTTACACCCACAGAGCTGCAAAAGTCTCGTAGCCAGTTATGGAGGGCTAAATGTCTGCTAAAACGTTCAATGCCACGATCTATCTAATCTAATCTAATCTAGGGCAGAGGGCCAGACATTATGGAGTGTTTGTTGGTGTCAAGCAGTGACCCAATCCCACATGAACTCAATTTCCTGATGATGGTGTAAAATGTTTGGGAGCAGCTTATTGATGTCCTGTACTCGTGCTCCTGGAGAGCTCAACGTTTCTGCTCCAGGGACTGAGACATTTCTCACTATTGAGCCTAGCAGTGACTACCAGTACTATTGAGCCTAGCAGTGACTACCAGTACTATTGAGCCTAGCAGTCACTACCAGTACTATTGAGCCTAGCAGTGACTACCAGTACTATTGAGCCTAGCAGTGACTACCAGTACTATTGAGCCTGGCAGTGACTACCAGTACTATTGAGCCTAGCAGTGACTACCAGTACTATTGAGCCTGGCAGTGACTACCAGTACTATTGAGCCTAGCAGTGACTACCAGTACCAGTACAACGGCTGGAGAAGGGAATTGAGAAATCCGCTCATTCACACAATTAGTTGAACCTTTCACAGGTCCAGAGAGAAGAAGGATAGCGTACGCCCGCTGCTCCTGGAGATATGTCCAGACCTCCCACAGCAGGTCCAGAGAGAAGGAAAGGAGCCAAACTCGACGACGAAGCCGCTGCTGGAGTCAGCATAGTTGGAGTTAGCACCACCATAGCAGACGCAGGCAGTCCCAGCGATGAAGGCGCAGGTAGATCAGTTTCCAGTGCAGTGAAGTTATTCTCATGTCAATCTGCTCTGAACCTCTCGCAGACACTCCTGTCCTCTTAGCAGCATGCCGCTGCCTTGGGTTTCCATGGCTTGTGATATGGGACCAGCGCTGATTGAAACAATCTTCTTGTTGTTCTCTGTCTACTTCACTAGAAGATGAAGGATAAGAAGCAGATGGAGATGACTTCCTTGGCAGGCAAGTTCCAGGTAGCACAGGCCGTTCAGATAGGGACAGATGACAAGGCGGGAAAACATCCGTCAGGCCAGAGAGGCGTCCAGCCATAGGAGTTGAGAATGTTCCAATTTGTATATTCACCATAAGTATGTGCAGAAGTGAGATTTGATTGCTGAGCATAGCCTTCTCATTCCTGTAATCCTCATCTAGCAAACAATTAACAATTTAACTCCGGATTGTCAATTATTGTCCCGGACAAGAGTGTAATAAACACAGTTTGTGTCAACACCAGCTTCTTTTGTTAGCTAGTCTGTCGAAGCAGGCTCCATTGCAACCTAGCTAGCTAGCTGGCTAATTGGAAGCAGGTGTTGACACAAACAAAACTTCGGAAGCAACAGTTTGAGTTGCAGGAGGTATCCGAGTTCATGACAGGAAATACCTACAGTTCTTCAATCTACAGTAGCAGAATCAACACCAAAGCAGAACCCAGAGTCCCCTGACCTACAGTTTGCAGCCTTTACCCTGCTCTGTTTCACTTCCTCAAAAGGCGTCAGCAGTAACACGGGAAGTGTGCCTTCAGGCCTACTAACTGATCCTAGATCTGTTTGTTAATACTGAAGTTACTTCTGTGTTCTTAGCAAAGGAGAAGACTACACTACATGTACACACACATTTGCAGTTTAGAAGTATTAGTTGTGTTAAGTATGTACAATAGTGTTTCCTCCCACACCAGAGTAGTTCCCTTTCAGTCGTGTGAAGTGTGCCTCTCTCTCTCTCTCTCTCTCTCTCTCTCTCTCTCTCTCTCTCTCTCTATTTCTTTCTCCTCACCTCTGTCTCTCACTGTCTCTCTCTCTCTCCTTCCCTCTCTCTCTCTCTCTCTCTCTCTCTCCTTCCCTCTCTCTTTCTCCTCACCTCTCTCTCTCTCCTTCTCTCTCTCTCTCTCTCTCTCTCTCTCTCTCTTCTCTCTCTCTGTCTCTCCTCTGTCTCTCTCTCTCCTTCCCTCTCTCTCTCCTTCCCTCTCCCCCTCTCTCTCTCTGTCTCTCTCCTCTCTCTCCTTACCCCCTCTCTCTCTCTCTCTCCTTACCCCCCCTCTCTCGCTCCTTCCCTCTCTCTCTCTCTCTCTCTCTCTCCTTCTCTCTCTCTCCTTCCCTCTCGTTTTTTTTAATATATATATATTTTTATAATTACATCAGAGAACAAAATAACAACATAGGAAATAAAGGCATTAAATATGTCAGGCACTGTCCCTCAACTTGTGTCAGGCAGCAACATAGCATGCTGCCAGCGCACAGCTGGTCATGTCTTCCCCCAAAAGGATCGGCAGCCTTTCTATGTCAGAGAGGTCCTCAAAGCCCCTGACTACTTGTTCAAATTTGGGGAAGTGACTCTCTCTGATACTTTTATATTTTTGACATTTTGTCAGGAAATGCAGCTCTGTCTCTGGTTCTGCTGTGGTGCAGTGGTTGCACAGCCTTTCTTCTACAGGGAGACATGTTTTCCTGTGTCTACCCTTCTCAATAGCAAGGCTGTGCTCACTGAGCCTGTACTTTGTCAAGGTTTTCCTGAGGTTTTGATCAGTCACCATGGTCAGATAGTTTGCCATGGTGTACTGTCCATTTAGGGCCAAATAGCACTGCATTTTGCTTTGTGCTTGTGTTTGTGTTTTCCAATAGGTAATGTAGTTTTGTTTTAGATGTTTTGTAATTTGGTTCATTCTGATTGATTGGATGTTCTGGTCCTGAGGCTTCAGTGTGTTAGTGGAACAAGTTTGTGAACTCAGCCCCTGGACCAGTTGGATGAAGGGACTCTTATCTTTGCTCAACTCTTGGTATTGCAGGGCTTGGTAATGATATGAGAGGGGGTCACTGTGTTTTAGGTGTTTCCAAAACTTAGGGAAGTAACCTACACTCAGGATCAAGTTAAACCATTTTAATATAGCCAATTGATATTTTTCACTAGTGAATTTAAGCATCTCATTTAGGATCCCATCAGGTCCACATGCTTTTTTTGATTTGAGGGCTTGATGTTTTTTAAGGAGCTCCTGCTCAGTAATTGGGGAGGATTTTGGTAGACCTTTATATATTTTTCATAAATGTGTCCCTGTTCAGTATTATCCTGAATGTCAACAGTGTTGTAGAGCTTTAAAGTGGTTTGTCCAAATGTCACCATTCTCACCGTCTCACCGTACTGAAGGCGTAGTTCTCTGTTGTTTGGGTCTCTGTGTTTTTGGTTCGATAGTGTTCTAAGTTTTGATACAGATTGTTTTTACAATCTGTATCAAACCATTTGTCTTCTGTATTTCTGTTTGGTTTGTTTGATCCCAGCGTTAATTGTGCTGCTTTTGCTGTTTGCCTAAATATACGATTGATGTTATTTACAGCTAGATTGATGCCTTCTTTACTGTGAGCGTACATTGTATCCAGAAAGTTGTCTACGGTTGATTGGATTTTTTGGTTACTGATTGCTTTCTGGTTGCTGATCTCTCTCTCTCTCTCTCTCTCTCTCTCTCTCTCTCTCTCTGTCTCTGTCTCTGTCTCTCTCTCTCTCTCTCTCTATGGGGTATTGGGTCATTATGGGGTATTGGGTATAGATTGAAAAGGGGGGGGAAAAAACTATTCAAACTATTTTAGAATAAGGCTGTAAAGTAACAAAGGTCAAGGGGTCAGAACACAGGAGGACATTTATCTCTGTTGAGATCATTTCCTTATTCATTTCTAGACAGATGTAAAATGTTCCTGTTTTGATTAATTTATTAGAGTGGGTTATGTCTGCTCTATACTAAATTAGCATACTCCCTGAGTCTCTTCCCTGTTTCACACCTGGTAGTTTGGTGGATGGGACTACCAGCTCTCTGTAACCCAGAGGGCAACCAGTGGGTCTCTTCCCTGTTTCACACCTGGTAGTTTGGTTGATGGGACTACCAGCTCTCTGTAACCCAGAGGGCAACCAGTGGGTCTCTTCCCTGTTTCACACCTGGTAGTTTGGTTGATGGGACTACCAGCTCTCTGTAACCTAGAGGGCAACCAGTGGGTCCATCACCTTTATACCATGTTTCTTGTAGGATGACAATGTCTGTATTTCTGGTGAGGTCTGGGTTCCTGCTCTTTAGGCAAAAGTCAGATGACCTCAGTCCTTGAATATTCTCTCTCTCTCCTTCTCTCTGTCTCTGTCTCTTTGTGTGTCTCTGTGTGTGTCAGTCAGTCAGTGAGGAGTTAGATGTGATGGTAACAGAGTGTATGTTCTCTGGTAGCTGTCAGTGAGGAGTTAGATGTGATGGTAACAGAGCGTATGTTCTCTGGTAGCTGTCAGTGAGGAGTTAGATGTGCTGGTAACAGAGCGTATGTTCTCTGGTAGCTGTCAGTGAGGAGTTAGATGTGATGGTAACAGAGCATATGTTCTCTGGTAGCTGTCAGTGAGGAGTTAGATGTGCTGGTAACAGAGCGTATGTTCTCTGGTAGCTGTCAGTGAGGAGTTAGATGTGATGGTAACAGAGGGTTCACATTTGATTGGATAATTTGGTTGCTGCCAACAGTTCGCATCAGTACTCTGTCTGAAAGTGCTTCCCAAATGGCACCCTATTTCCTACATAGTTCACTACATTGGGCCTTGGAAGCAGACAGTCTTTGTGTCCTCTGAGCCAAACACAAGTCAATTAACCAGAGCATGTTTCAGGAAACCAACAGCCTGTTAAGTTACCAAGATATTTCACCAGCTTATCCCTCCCTCCCTCCCTCCCTCCCCACACACACACACACACACACACACACACAGTCTCGCTCTCGTTCTGAAATAGTTTAGAAGAGGAACCAGTTGAATAGTAACCAGCCTGTTGAATAGTAACCAGCCTGTTGAATAGTAACCAGCCTGTTAATAACTGAGGGAAGTCTGAGGCGACTCTCTGCTCAGTGAGGTCAAACTGTAAACAAAGTACTGGATGGCCTTGACACACACACACACACACACACACACACACACACACACACACAATCAAGTCTTAATGTTGCTGGAGCTCAGGAAGAGTAGCTGCTGCCTTGGCAGAGCTAATTGGGATCCGTAATAAAATACAAATACAAAAGTTAACAATGTTACACCTCTGCCAGTCATAATAGAAGCAGGCTATTCATTACCACTTAGTCATACCATGTTTATAGGAGTCAGGAATCAGCCATGAGACCATCTGGAAAAGAGAGGAGAACAATTCAATCTCCTGTTGATTCAGTTCACTGAGCTGCACTACACTGAGGTTGGCTGAAACATCCCACTGAGCTGCACTACACTGAGGTTGGCTGAAACATCACACTGAGCTGCACTACACTGAGGTTGGCTGAAACATCACACTGAGCTGCACTACACTGAGGTTGGCTGAAACATCACACTGAGCTGCACTACACTGAGGTTGGCTGAAACATCACACTGAGCTGCACTACACTGAGGTTGGCTGAAACATCACACTGAGCTGCACTACACTGAGGTTGGCTGAAACATCACACTGAGCTGCACTACACTGAGGTTGGCTGAAACATCACACTGAGCTGCACTACACAGAGGTTGGCTGAAACATCACACTGAGCTGCACTACACTGAGGTTGGCTGAAATCTCACACTGAGCTGCACTACACTGAGGTTGGCTGAAACATCACACTGAGCTGCACTACACTGAGGTTGGCTGAAACATCACACTGAGCTGCACTACACTGAGGTTGGCTGAAACATCACACTGAGCTGCACTACACTGAGGTTGGCTGAAACATCACACTGAGCTGCACTACACTGAGGTTGGCTGAAACATCACACTGAGCTGCACTACACTGAGGTTGGCTGAAACATCACACTGAGCTGCGCTTTTTAATGGATGCCAATTTGAATGCACAGAGATACCGTGATGAGATCCTGAGGCCCGTTGTCGTGCCATTCATCCGCCGCCATCACCTCATGTTTCAGCACGATAATGCACAGCCCATGTTGCAAGGATCTGTACACAATTCCTGGAAGCTGAAAATGTCCCAGTTCTTCCATGGCCTGCACACTCACCAGACATGTCTTAAAGCCGGTTGGATGTACTGACAAATTCTCCAAAATGACGATGGATGTGGTTTATGGTAGAGAAATTAACATTAGATTATCTGGCAACAGCTCAGGTGGACATTCCTGCAGTCAGCATGCTAATTACACGGCCCTCAAAACTTGAGACATCTGTGACAAAGCTGCACATTTTAGTGGCCTTTTATTGTCCCCAGTACAAGGTGCACCTGTGTAATGATCATGCTGTTTAATCAGCTTCTTGATGCCACACCTGTCAGGTGGATGGATTATCTTGACAAAAGAGACCCCTGGTGGCATGTCTTGTGGGGTATGTATGGGTGTCTGAGCTGTGTGCTAGTCGTTTAAACAGACAGCTGGGTGGATCCCCATTAGCTGCCTTGGTAAATAAGCTGCCATTATACATTCAAATACAAACATGTCTATACTTAGAAAACAAGTAATGATGAAGTCAATCTTTCCTTCACTTTAAACCAGGAGAGATTGACATCCATATTATTAATGTTAGCTCTCTGTGTACATCCAAGGGCCACCTGTGATGCCCTGTTCTGAGCTAATTGTAATTTTCCTAAGTCCCTCTTTGTGGCACCTGACCACACGACATTAGTCCAGGTGTGACCAAACTAGGGCCTGTAGGACCTGCCTTGTTGATAGTGTTGTTAAGAAGGTAGAGCAGCACTTTATTATGGACAGACTTCTCCCCATCTTAGCTACTGTTGTATCAGTATGTTTTGACAATCCAGGGTTACTCCAAGCAGTTTAGTCACCGCAACTTGATCAACTTCCATACATTATTAAATACAATATTTAGTTGAGGTTTAGGGTTTAGTGAATGATTTGTCCCAAATACAATGCTTTTAGTTTTTTAAATATATAGGACTAACTTATTCCTTTCCACCCATTCTGAAACTGACTGCAGCTCTTTGTTAAGTGTTGCAGTGATTTCAGTCGTTGTAGTAGCTGACGTGTCTAGTGTTGAGTCATCCTCATACTCAAAGTGGCATGTGGTTAGTAAAGATTGAAACTAGTATTTCCTAGACAGCTGCCCTGGGGAATTCCTGGTTCTAACTGGATTATGTTGGAGAGGATTCCATTTAAGAACCCCCTCTGTGTTCTGTTAGACAGGTAACTCTTTATCCACACTATAGCAGGGGGTGTAAAGCCATAACACGTTTTTCCAGCAGTAGACTATGATCGATAATGTCAAAATCCCCACTGAAGTCTTAACAAAACAACTCCCACAATATTTTTATTAGCAATTTATTTCAGCCAATCATCAGTCATTTGTGTAAGTGCTGTACATGTTGCAGCACTTCCCTACAAGCATGCTGAAAATCTGTTGTTAATATGTTTACTGTGAAATAGCATTGTATCTGGTGACACTATAACTGAGGTGACACTATAACTGAGGTGAGACTATAACTGAGGTGACACTATAACTGAGGTGAGACTATAACTTAGGTGAGACTATAACTTAGGTGAGACTATAACTGAGGTGACACTATAACTGAGGTGAGACTATAACTGAGGTGACACTATAACTGAGGTGAGACTATAACTGAGGTGACACTATAACTGAGGTGACACTATAACTGAGGTGAGACTATAACTGAGGTGACACTATAACTGAGGTGACACTATAACTGAGGTGAGACTATAACTGAGGTGACACTATAACTGAGGTGACACTATAACTGAGGTGACACTATAACTGAGGTGAGACTATAACTGAGGTGACACTATAACTGAGGTGACACTATAACTGAGGTGAGACTATAACTGAGGTGACACTATAACTGAGGTGACACTATAACTGAGGTGACACTATAACTGAGGTGACACTATAACTGAGGTGAGACTAACTGAGGTGAGACTATAACTGAGGTGAGACTATAACTGAGGTGAGACTATAACTGAGGTGAGACTATAACTGAGGTGAGACTATAACTGAGGTGACACTATAACTGAGGTGACACTATAACTGAGGTGACACTATAACTGAGGTGACACTATAACTGAGGTGACACTATAACTGAGGTGACACTATAACTGAGGTGAGACTATAACTGAGGTGAGACTATAACTGAGGTGAGACTATAACTGAGGTGAGACTATAACTGAGGTGAGACTATAACTGAGGTGAGACTATAACTGAGCTGAGACTATAACTGAGCTGAGACTATAACTGAGCTGAGACTATAACTGAAACTATAACTGAGCTGAGACTATAACTGAGCTGAGACTATAACTGAGACGATAACTGAGCTGAGACTATAACTGAGCTGAGACTATAACTGAGCTGAGACTATAACTGAGACTATAACTGAGCTGAGACTATAACTGAGACGATAACTGAGCTGAGACTATAACTGAGACTATAGCTGAGCCGAGACTGTTTTCACGGTGAACAGTATGTTTCTAACTGTATGACTGACTGATCTCATCTCCTCTCCCCTTGTCCTGCAGTGGTCAGTTTGCTGTGGTAAAGAAATGTCGTGAGCGTAGCTCTGGCCTGGAGTATGCCGCGAAGTTCATCCGTAAGCGACGGAGCAAGTCGAGCCGGCGTGGCGTGACCCGGGAAGACATTGAGAGGGAGGTCAGCATTCTGAAGGAGATTCAACATCCAAACACCATCACGCTACACGATGTGTTCGAGAACAAGACCGATGTCATCCTCATACTAGAACTGTGAGTACCCTGACTTCCAACCCCTGATGTCCAACCCCTGACGTCCAACCCTTGGCCAGACTGTTTACAGGTCAAGGCTGAGGCCATAGTTAGGGGTGCTCTCGTCAGAACCAGTAACTGTGTTCAAATACTTATACTAACTGCACTAACCGTACTATTTGTGACGTAAATTGAGTATAAAGTATGCTTATTGGTCACAGTATGGATATAGTTAGTATGCCAAAAGTTCCCTGATGTCATACTACATTCGCAAGTATACAAGCAGTGGACACTATTTCCGTGCTTTTAGAGGCCATAATGCAATTCTTCAGAAAATGGGTGTATCTTCACACCGTTTTCAGATTTGAAGAAAATGGCGGTAAATATGCATCTGAAGTCCAACGAGAGCGGATACAAATTCATTGCTTTAACTAATTATGACAAATGTTAAGAAAATGTTGAGCAACGTAATAAAGTAATGACTTTTCAATTAGCTACACTATCCTTACGAACTGCATATCATTACAGCAGTATTTACCGGTATGTTAGCTACGCTATCCTTACGAACTGCATATCATTACAGCAGTATTTACCGGTATGTTAGCTACGCTATCCTTACGAACTGCATATCATTACAGCAGTATTTACCGGTATGTTAGCTACGCTATCCTTACGAACTGCATATCATTACAGCAGTATTTACCG
Organism: Thymallus thymallus; assembly: GCA_023634145.1. NCBI lineage: Eukaryota > Metazoa > Chordata > Actinopteri > Salmoniformes > Salmonidae > Thymallus > Thymallus thymallus. The sequence continues at coordinate 857,778 of CM042402.1, read as the reverse complement.
GTATGTTAGCTACGCTATCCTTACGAACTGCATATCATTACAGCAGTATTTACCGGTATGTTAGCTAGCTACCTAACGTTAGTTGGCTACTAATATATACAACCTGCCAGTATATTAACTATATGTTATCTAACTAACTACCCAACGGTTATTGACTTCATTATTCCCTTCATTCTTAGCTTATCTAAGTGGTATAATCGTTATGCGTTCTCAATGGACATTCGGGTGATTTTGTAAATTCACTATCTACTTCATTTGTGTCTGGAAGTAGCTAGCCAACGTTAGCTTGGGTGCTTGACTGCCGTTGTAAGGACAGACTGCTCGAATCAATCCTACTCCTCTGCCCAAGCGTCCAGTGTGCGCTTCGAGAGCGAAACACTCTGAATTTACAAACTGATTGAATTTAAGAACACACCCAAAGTCATAAAATGTCTAGTTAATAATTTGTTGTACTAACAAGCTAGCAAGAGGTTGCATAGCAACTGCATCAACTTCTGGTAGACAGGCAAACAGCTTGTACACTCAACTTAAACGATACCGTTCGCTTACAGTATACTAAAATGAACTAATAGTATGTTGTGTATATACTCATTAAGTATGTAGTATACAATATGTTAGAATGGGTATTCAAACACAGCTAGTGTTATGGTTGGTACTGCTTTAACCTAGACTCTCTGTGGCTTGAAGAATTAATTACAGGTCAAAGCTAAGCACTGTGAACCTGCATTGACTACATAGTAAATGTTACCACACTCAATTAAACATTTTGGAATTCAACTCATGAGTTGAAATTCTAATTGAATTGGCCACACCCCACAAGATGTAGAATTTGAGTTTGAGTGACAGGAAGTGGAATTTAATTCAGTCCAATGCAAAGAAACTTGAGTTTCATTGAATTTAACATGTCACACTTCCAGATACGAAAGCAAATATCACTTTTCTCTGGAAACTGACCTGCTATACCACCCCCAGTGTAGTCATTACAGTGACCTGCTATACCTCCCACCAGTGTAGTCATTACAGTGACCTGCTATACCTCCCCCAGTGTAGTCATTACAGTGACCTGCTATACCTCCCACCAGTGTAGTCATTACAGTGACCTGCTATATCACCCCCAGTGTAGTCATTACAGTGACCTGCTATACCACCCCCAGTGTAGTCATTACAGTGACCTGCTATACCTCCCACCAGTGTAGTCATTACAGTGACCTGCTATACCACCCCCAGTGTAGTCATTACAGTGACCTGCTATACCTCCCACCAGTGTAGTCATTACAGTGACCTGCTATACCACCCCCAGTGTAGTCATTACAGTGACCTGCTATACCTCCCCCAGTGTAGTCATTACAGTGACCTGCTATACCACCCCCAGTGTAGTCATTACAGTGACCTGCTATACCTCCCACCAGTGTAGTCATTACAGTGACCTGCTATACCACCCCCAGTGTAGTCATTACAGTGACCTGCTATACCTATACCAGTGTAGTCATTACAGTGACCTGCTATACCTCCCACCAGTGTAGTCATTACAGTGACCTGCTATACCTCCCCCAGTGTAGTCATTACAGTGACCTGCTATACCTCCCACCAGTGTAGTCATTACAGTGACCTGCTATACCTCCCACCAGTGTAGTCATTACAGTGACCTGCTATACCACCCCCAGTGTAGTCATTACAGTGACCTGCTATACCTCCCACCAGTGTAGTCATTACAGTGACCTGCTATACCTCCCACCAGTGTAGTCATTACAGTGACCTGCTATATCACCCCCAGTGTAGTCATTACAGTGACCTGCTATACCTCCCCCAGTGTAGTCATTACAGTGACCTGCTATACCACCCCCAGTGTAGTCATTACAGTGACCTGCTATACCTCCCACCAGTGTAGTCATTACAGTGACCTGCTATACCACCCCCAGTGTAGTCATTACAGTGACCTGCTATACCTCCCACCAGTGTAGTCATTACAGTGACCTGCTATACCACCCCCAGTGTAGTCATTACAGTGACCTGCTATACCTCCCCCAGTGTAGTCATTACAGTGACCTGCTATACCACCCCCAGTGTAGTCATTACAGTGACCTGCTATACCTCCCACCAGTGTAGTCATTACAGTGACCTGCTATACCACCCCCAGTGTAGTCATTACAGTGACCTGCTATACCTATACCAGTGTAGTCATTACAGTGACCTGCTATACCTCCCACCAGTGTAGTCATTACAGTGACCTGCTATACCTCCCCCAGTGTAGTCATTACAGTGACCTGCTATACCTCCCACCAGTGTAGTCATTACAGTGACCTGCTATACCTCCCACCAGTGTAGTCATTACAGTGACCTGCTATACCACCCCCAGTGTAGTCATTACAGTGACCTGCTATACCTCCCACCAGTGTAGTCATTACAGTGACCTGCTATACCTCCCACCAGTTTAGTCATTACAGTGACCTGCTATACCTCCCCCAGTGTAGTCATTACAGTGACCTGCTATACCTCCCACCAGTGTAGTCATTACAGTGACCTGCTATACCTCCCACCAGTGTAGTCATTACAGTGACCTGCTATACCACCCACCAGTTTAGTCATTACAGTGACCTGCTATACCTCCCACCAGTGTAGTCATTACAGTGACCTGCTATACCTCCCACCAGTGTAGTCATTACAGTGACCTGCTATACCTCCCACCAGTGTAGTCATTACAGTGACCTGCTATACCTCCCACCAGTTTAGTCATTACAGTGACCTGCTATACCTCCCACCAGTTTAGTCATTACAGTGACCTGCTATACCTCCCACCAGTTTAGTCATTACAGTGACCTGCTATACCTCCCACCAGTTTAGTCATTACAGTGACCTGCTATACCTCCCACCAGTTTAGTCATTACAGTGACCTGCTATACCACCCACCAGTTTAGTCATTACAGTGACCTGCTATACCTCCCACCAGTTTAGTCATTACAGTGACCTGCTATACCTCCCACCAGTTTAGTCATTACAGTGACCTGCTATACCTCCCACCAGTTTAGTCATTACAGTGACCTGCTATACCACCCACCAGTTTAGTCATTACAGTGACCTGCTATACCTCCCACCAGTTTAGTCATTACAGTGACCTGCTATACCTCCCACCAGTTTAGTCATTACAGTGACCTGCTATACCTCCCACCAGTTTAGTCATTACAGTGACCTGCTATACCTCCCACCAGTTTAGTCATTACAGTGACCTGCTATACCTCCCACCAGTTTAGTCATTACAGTGACCTGCTATACCTCCCACCAGTTTAGTCATTACAGTGACCTGCTATACCACCCACCAGTTTAGTCATTACAGTGACCTGCTATACCTCCCACCAGTTTAGTCATTACAGTGACCTGCTATACCTCCCACCAGTTTAGTCATTACAGTGACCTGCTATACCTCCCACCAGTTTAGTCATTACAGTGACCTGCTATACCACCCACCAGTTTAGTCATTACAGTGACCTGCTATACCTCCCACCAGTTTAGTCATTACAGTGACCTGCTATACCTCCCACCAGTTTAGTCATTAGTGACCTGCTATACCTCCCACCAGTTTAGTCATTACAGTGACCTGCTATACCTCCCACCAGTTTAGTCATTACAGTGACCTGCTATACCTCCCACCAGTTTAGTCATTACAGTGACCTGCTATACCTCCCACCAGTGTAGTCATTACAGTGACCTGCTATACCTCCCACCAGTGTAGTCATTACAGTGACCTGCTATACCTCCCACCAGTCTGAGAGTTGCATGGCTATGTCTTCATCCCAAATGGCACCCTATTTCCTATGTAGTACACAACTGTTGACCAGGGCCCAAGTAGTGCCACTTTACCAAATAATTTCTCATTGATTCTGTAATGTAAAAAAAAGGGAATATAATTGTTAATATTCCAGTGTAGACACTGGTGAAGGGTCGTCTGGTGAAGGGTCGTCTGGTGAAGGGTTGTCTGGTGAAGAGTTGTCTGGTGAAGGGTCGTCTGGTGAAGGGTCGTCTGGTGAAGGGTGGTCGGGTGAAGGGTTGTCTGGTGAGGGGTTGTCTGGTGAAGGGTCGTCTGGTGAAGAGTTGTCTGGTGAAGGGTCGTCTGGTGAAGAGTTGTCTGGTGAAGGGTCGTCTGGTGAAGGGTCGTCTGGTGAAGGGTCGTCTGGTGAAGGGTGGTCTGGTGAAGGGTCGTCTGGTGAAGGGTCGTCTGGTGAAGAGTTGTCTGGTGAAGGGTCGTCTGGTGAAGGGTCGTCTGGTGAAGGGTGGTCGGGTGAAGGGTTGTCTGGTGAGGGGTTGTCTGGTGAAGAGTTGTCTGGTGAAGGGTCATCTGGTGAAGAGTCGTCTGGTGAAGGGTCGTCTGGTGAAGAGTTGTCTGGTGAAGGGTCGTCTGGTGAAGAGTTGTCTGGTGAAGGGTCGTCTGGTGAAGAGTTGTCTGGTGAAGGGTCGTCTGGTGAAGGGTCGTCTGGTGAAGGGTCGTCTGGTGAAGAGTCGTCTGGTGAAGAGTCGTCTGGTGAAGGGTCGTCTGGTGAAGGGTCGTCTGGTGAAGAGTCGTCTGGTGAAGGGTCGTCTGGTGAAGGGTCGTCTGGTGAAGAGTCGTCTGGTGAAGGGTCGTCTGGTGAAGGGTCGTCTGGTGAAGGGTGGTCGGGTGAAGGGTGGTCGGGTGAAGGGTGGTCTGGTGAAGGGTCGTCTGGTGAAGGGTCGTCTGGTGAAGGGTCGTCTGGTGAAGGGTCGTCTGGTGAAGGGTCGTCTGGTGAAGAGTGTCTAAGATCTTCTAAAAGATAAGCCCATCAAATCCTTGTCACCCTCATGGTCTCTCTGTTTCTCTCTCTGATGGTTAATTCTTCCCACTATTCCCCTCCCTCCCCCTCGCCTATCTCCTCTCCTCTCCTTCCTCCTCCTCTCCCCTTCCTCTCCTATAGGGTGGCTGGTGGAGAGCTGTTTGATTTGCTGGCAGAGAAGGAGTCCCTAACAGAAGAGGAAGCTACAGAGTTCCTCAAACAGATTCTGGACGGAGTCTACTACCTACACTCCAAACACATCGCACACTTTGACCTCAAGGTACACATACACAGTGCTCTGTGCTCTCCACTCGGCACTAAAACCAGACACAACTAATCAAAGGCAGAGCTTTTATCACCCCTGACTCTCTGGCCTGTCTCCAGCCAGAACATCCATCATCATCATCATCACTCACCGGTTGTTAGTGGTGGAAGACATCAGGGTCCGGATCATTTCCATTCCAACTCAGTCAATGATTTGTAAAATGTCCCATTGTTTTAGTGTGATAATTTAAACATGCTTCCCTAAAAACTCAAGAATTGAACATGGTCTACAGTATAGGATAGCTTGAGTCACCTGATCCCAAAACCAGAAATACTACTAACACTACACATACTACACTACACACTACTGCATAATACTACACAATACTACTCATACTAAATAATACTACTCATACTACACTACATAATACTACACATACTACTCATACTACATAATACTATACACACTATACTACATAATACTACTCATACTACACAAGACTACTCATACTAAATAATACATAATACTACACATACTACTCATACTACATAATACTATACACACTATACTACATAATACTACTCATACTACACATACTACAGAATACTAGACATTCTACTACACATATAATACTACACATACTACATAATACTACTCATACTACACACTCTACTACATAATACTACTCATACTACACACTACTACGCATACTACGCATACTACACATACTACATAATACTACATAATAATACTCATACTACACACTCTTTTTATCATAGGTACACTTCAACTGTGAGAGACGGAATCTAAAACAAAAATCCAGAAAATCACATTGTATGATTTTTAAGTAATTAATTAAGTATTTAATTTAAGTAATTTTGGGGCGGCAGGTAGCCCAGTGGTTAGAGTGTTGGGCCCGTAACTGAAAGGTTGCTGGATCGAATCCCCGAGCTGACAATGTAAAATCTGTCGTTCTGCCCCTGAACAAGGCAGTTAACCCACTGTTCCTAGGCCGTCATTGAAAATAAGAATTTGTTCTTAACTGACTTGCCTAGTAAAATAAAGGTAAAATAAATAAAATAAAATAAAAATTAGCATTTTATTGCATGACATAAGTATTTGATCACCTACCAACCAGTAAGAATTCCGGCTCTCACAGACCTGTTAGTTTTTCTTTAAGAAGCCCTCCTGTTCTCCACTCATTACCTGTATTAACTGCACCTGTTTGAACTCGTTACCTGTATAAAAGACACCTGTCCACACACTTAATCAAACAGACTCCAACCTCTCCACAATGGCCAAGACCAGAGAGCTGTGTAAGGACATCAGGGATAAAATTGTAGATCTGCACAAGGCTGGGATGGGCTACAGGACAATAGGCAAGCAGCTTGGTGAGAAGGCAACAACTGTTGGTGCAATTATTAGAAAATGGAAGAAGTTCAAGATGACGGTCAATCTCCCTCGGTCTGGGGCACCATGCAAGATCTCACCTCGTGGGCATCAATGATCATGAGGAAGGTGAGGGATCAGCCCAGAACTACACGGCAGGACCTGGTCAATGACCTGAAGAGAGCTGGGACCACAGTCCCAAAGAAAACCATTAGTAACACACTACGCCGTCATGGATTAAAATCCTGCAGCGCACGCAAGGTCCCCCCTGCTCAAGCCATCTGAAGTTTGCCAATTACCATCTGGATGATCCAGAGGAGGAATGGGAGAAGGTCATGTGGTCTGATGAGACAAAAATAGAGCTTTTTGGTCTAAACTCCACTCGCCGTGTTTGGAGGAAGAAGAAGGATGAGTACAACCCCAAGAACACCATCCCAACCATGAAGCATGGAGGTGGAAACATAATTCTTTGGGGATGCTTTTCTGCAAAGGGGACAGGACGACAGCACCGTATTGAGGGGAGGATGGATGGGGCCATGTATCGCGAGATCTTGGCCAACAACCTCCTTCCCTCAGTAAGAGCATTGAAGATGGGTCGTGGCTGGGTCTTCCAGCATGGCAATGACCTGAAACACACAGCCAGGGCAACTAAGGAGTGGCTCCGTAAGAAGCATCTCAAGGTCTTGGAGTGGCCTAGCCAGTCTCCAGACCTGAACCCAATAGAAAATCTTTGGAGGGAGCTGAAAGTCTGTATTGCCCAGCAACAGCCCCGAAACCTGAAGGATCTGGAGAAGGTCTGTATGGAGGAGTGGGCCAAAATCCCTGCTGCAGTGTGTGCAAACCTGGTCAAGAACTACAGGAAACGTATGATCTCTGTTTATTGCAAACAAAGGTTTCTGTACCAAATATTAAGTTCTGCTTTTCTGATGTATCAAATACTTATGTCATGCAATAAAATGCAAATTAATTACTTAAAATTCATACATTGTGATTTTCTGGATTTTTGTTTTAGATTCCGTCTCTCACAGTTGAAGTGTACCTATGATAAAAATTACAGACCTCTACATGCTTTGTAAGTGGGAAAACCTGCAAAATCGGCAGTGTATCAAATACTTGTTCTCCCCACTGTACCTGCCCATACCATAACCCCACCGCCACCATGGGGCACTCTGTTCACAACTTTGACATTAGCTAACCGCTCGCCCTCACACAACGCCATACACAGGGTTTCTGGTTGTGAGGCTGGTGGGACTTACTGCCAAATTCATGAAAACAATGTTGGAGGCGGCTTATGGTAGTGAAATTAGCATTAAATTCTTTGGCAACAGCTCTGGTGGACAATGCTGCAGTCAGCATGCCAATATGCCAATCACACGCTCCCTCAAAACTTCAGACATCTGTGGCATTGTGTTGTTTTACTAAACTGGCCTTTTATTGTCCCCAGGACAAGGTGCACCTGTGTAATGATCATGCTGTTTAATCAGCTTGACATGCCACACATGTCAGGTGGATGGATTATCTTGACAAAGGAGAAATGCTGACTAACAGGGATGTTACATAATACTACTCATACTATGTAATACTACTCATAATACATAATACTACTTATGCTACATAATACTACTCATGCTACGTAATACTACTCATGCTACATAATACTATATAATACTACTCATGCTACGTATTACTACTCATGCTACGTAATACTACTCATGCTACATAATACTACATAATACTACTCATAATACATAATACTACTCATGCTACATAATACTACATAATACTACTCATGCTACGTATTACTACTCATGCTACGTAATACTACTCATGCTACATAATACTACATAATATAACTCATGCTACGTATTACTACTCATGCTACGTATTACTACTCATGCTACATAATACTACTCATACTACTCATGCTACATAATACTACTCATGCTACATAATACTACTCATACTACTCATGCTACATAATACTACTCATGCTACATAATACTACTCATACTATATACTACTACTCATACTACATAATACTACTCATACTACATAATACTACTCATACTAAGTAATACTACTCAATCTATGTAATACTTCTCATAATACATATACTAATTAATACTACTGAATACTACAACACTACTCATACTACTGAATGCTACATAATACTACTCATACTATGTAATACTACATAACACTACTCATACTACTGAAGACTGCATAATAATACTCATACTGCATAATAATACTCATACTACATAATACTACTCATATTACTCATACTACGTAATACTACTCATACTACATACACTACTATTCAAACGTTTGGGGTCACTTAGAAATGTCCTTGTTTTTTAAAGAAAAGCATTTCTTTTGTCCATTAAAATAACATCAAATTGATCATGAATACAGTGTAGACATTGTTAATGTTGTAAATGACTATTGTTGCTGGAAATGGCTGATTTTTTTTATGGAATATCTACATTGGCGTACAGAGGCCCATTATCAGCATCCATCACTCCTGTGTTCCAATGGCACGTTGTTTTAGCTAATCCAAGGTTATCATTTTAAAAGGCTAATTGATCATTAGAAAACCCTTTTGCAATTATATTAGCACAGCTGGCCTTCTAGGCAGACTTAAAAAGAAAAAGCCATATCTCAGACTGGCTAATAAAAAGAAAAGATTAAGATGGGCAAAAGAACACAGACACTGGACAGCTTTTTCTTTGCAACTCTGACTAGAAGGCCAGCATCCCGGAGTCGCCTCTTCACTGATGAAGTTGAGACTGGTGTTTTGCTGGTACTATTTAATGAAGCTGCCAGTTGAGGACTTGTGAGGCGTCTGTTTCTCAAAATACACAAGGTGCTTGTCCTCTTGCTCAGTTGTGCACCGGGGCCTCCCACTCCTCTTTCTATTCTGGTTATAACCAGTTTGCACTGTTCTGTGAAGGGAGTAGTACACAGCGTTGTACGAGATCTTCAGTTTCTTGGCAATTTCAGTTTAAAGCTGTGCTAACATAATTTGTTAAAGGGGTTTCTAATGATCAATTAGCCTTTTAAAATGATAAACTTGGATTAGCTAACACAACGTGCCATTGGAACACAGGACAGATGGTTGCTGATAATGGGCCTTTGTACGCCTATGTACAGTTGAAGTCGGAAGTTTACATTAAAACTCATTTTTCAACCACTCCACAGATTTCATGTTAGCAAACTATAGTTTTGGCAAGTCTGTTAGGACATCTACTTTGTGCATGACACAAGTAATTCTTCCAACAAGTGTTTACAGACAGATTATTTCACTTATAATTCACTATATCACAATTCCAGTGAGTCAGAAGTTTACATAAACTAAGTTGACTGTGCCTTTAAACAGCTTGGACAATTCCAGAAAATTATGTCATGGCTTTAGAAGCTTCTGATAGGCTAATTTAAGTCATTTCAGTCAATTGGAGGTGTACCTGTGGATGTATTTCAAGGCCTACCTTCAAACTCAGTGTTTCTTTGCTCGACATCATGGGAAAATCTGAAGTAATCAGACAAGACCTCAGGAAAAAAATGTGTAGACCTCCACAAGTCTGGTTCATCCTTGGGAGCAATTTCCAAACGCCTGAAGGTACCACGTTCATCTGTACAAACAATAGTACGCAAGTATAAACACCATGGGACCACGCAGCCGTCATACCGCTCAGGAAGGAGACGCGTTCTGTCTCAAATAGATACAGCGGGTGAAATAAGTATTGAACACGTCACTATTTTTCTCAGTAAATATATTTCCAAAGGTGCTATTGACATGACATTTTCACCAGATGTTGGTAACAACCCAAGTAATCCATACATACAAAGAAACCAAAACAAATAAGTTCAGAAATTAAGTTATGTGTAATAATGTGAAATGGCGATGATAGGGGCAGCAACCTTAAAGAAGAAAGGGTCTAAACCATCTGACCTAGATGGTTTTTTTAGGGTCAAGTTTTAGTACCTCGGACTCAGTCACCGCCTGCAGGGAGAAACTTTGTAGCAGGGCAGGGGAAAAGAGGGAGAAGCATCAGGGATAGTTGCATTAGAAGGGTTGGCAGATGAAGAAATGTTCGACGCTTCTTGTCAGTAACAACCACATCATCAACTTTAAGGGACATGGGCAGCTGTGAGGAGGAGGGTTTATTCTCCAGGTCTTTAACCGTTTTCCAGAACTTCTTGGGGTTAGACCCACAGAGAGAGAACTGCTCCTTAAAGTAACTAACTTTGGCCTTCCAGATAACCTGAGTGCAGTTATTTCTCATTTGCCTGAATGAGAGCCAGTCAGACTGAGTAAGCGTGTGCCAAGCCATTCACCAAATGCAATTCTTGAGGTGGAGTAACTCTGCCAGATCACGGTCAAACCAGGGGCTGAACCTGTTTTTAATTCTTATTTTCTTTATGGGGGCGTGTTTGTTAACAATACCAATAAAAAAATACAATAAAAAGGTCCAAGCGTCTTCGACAGAGGGGATCAAGCTGATTCTATTCCATTTTACAGAAGCCAGTTCATGAAGGAAGGTTTGCTCATTAAGTTTTTCACCAAGCGTCTATGACAAATCAGGACAGGTCGTTTCTCTGAGCAGCCATTACGGACACAGGCTGTAAAACAGTGATCACTAAGGTCATTACAGAAAACACCAGACTGATACCTATCAGGATTATTTGTGAGGATAACATCAAGAAGAGTAACCTTTTCTGGGTGTTCGGAGTCATACCTTGTGGGATTGCTAATAATCTGAGAAATATTTAGGGAGTCCCATTGCTTTAGGACTTGGTCAGGTGGTTTTAGCATGTCCCAGTTTAGGTCACCTAGCAGGACAAATTCAGACTTAGTGTAAGGGGCCAGGAGAGAACTTATGGCAGGTAGGGTACAGGCCGGTGCTGATGGAGGACGATAACACCCAGCAACAGTCAACAAAGAGTTATTTGAAAGTTTAATACTTAAAACCAGAAAATCAAATTGTTTGGGGACAGACTTGGAGACAACCGAGCACTGAAGGTGATCCTTGGTAAAGATTGCCACTCCCCCACCTTTGGAATATCTGTCTTGGCGAAAAAGGTTATAACCAGAAAGGTTAACATCAGTATTCAAAACACTCTTCCTTAACCACGTCTCAGTAATGACCAACACATCTGGATTGGAGCTGTGAACCCACACTTTCAATTGATCCATTTTAGATAATAAGCTTCTAGTGTTAACGTGCAGAAAACCCAGGCTTTTACGAGAGCAGAAATCAGTGAAGTAGATATCAGAGCACAAGTCAGAATTGGGGCAACAGTAGCAACAGTAGATGGGCCAGGGTGTACATGTACAATACCAGATATCATCATCAGTAATACAATCAAGGCACGGCAGAGGACAGGGAGAGCTCTGCAGTGCTGATGTATGACATCTGAATGTACATCAGATGGCAACTAGATCATATTGTACAGCAGTTTCATGACGTAACATGAATACAAAGCCGGCGGGAGGTGGTTAGAATGGGATGGGAGTCCAAAAGTCTGTGTAACCAATAGAGAGTCAGAGTCCAGAGTGTGGGAACAAACATAGTCTGTCCCACGGTTGGGTGAACAAGAAAGTCCATAGTCAACAAAGCATGCAGGAGTCATGGGGCGAATAGAAAAATGCACATGAAAAAATATATAAAGACTTGGGGCGCCATTGTAAGTTCAGAGTCACTCTCCTCAACAGTGGCTGAAGGGTGAGAGGTGGTTAGAATAGGATGGAAGTCATTACATAATACTACACATACTACATACTATTACACATGTACTACACATATTACCCATACTACATAATACTACATATACTAAACATACAACTCATATTACATAATTCTGCCTTTTATCAGATACACTCCTTAGACATACTAATCATACTACATAGTACTATAACATAATACTATCTTTATCAGATAATACTACATAATACCACTATAGCTGATTCTAGTCCTGTCTCATTGACTTCTGTTCCCAGTCTAAAAGCCATTAATTATTTAACCTGCTGGTCCAAAGAGCTTTTAAAGGATTAGGTCAGGAGTCAAGATAGTCTGCTGAAGGAGGCATTGTGGAATGGAATGTAAATTCTCTCTCTCTCACACCATCTCCCTCTCTCTCTCACACCATCTCCCTCTCTCTCTCACACCTCCCTCTCTCTCTCACACCATCTCCCTCTCTCTCTCACACCTCCCTCTCTCTCTCACACCACATCTCTCACTCTAGCTCACTTGCTGGTTCCTAGAGAGGCTTTACTTTATGGGATGTTATTTCCATGTTTAATGGCCCTTTTCCTCCCCTCTCCCTCTCTCCCCCCCTCTCTCTCTCTCTCTCTCTTCAGCCAGAGAACATTATGTTGCTGAACAGAGCTGTGGCCCATCCTCGCATCAAGCTCATTGACTTCGGCCTGGCACACAAGATCGATTTTGGCAACGATTTCAAAAACATCTTTGGCACCCCGGAATTTGTAGGTCAGTTTATCCGGCGAACCAAGTGCACCACCGCTGTTTGTGTGAGAGTTGTCTGCGTGTATGTACTGTGTTTGTGGTGTTTGTGTGAGAGTTGTCTGCGTGTATGTACTGTGTTTGTGGTGTTTGTGTGAGAGTTGTCTGCGTGTATGTACTGTGTTTGTGGTGTTTGTGTGAGAGTTGTCTGCGTGTATGTACTGTGTTTGTGGTGTTTGTGTGAGAGTTGTCTGCGTGTATGTACTGTGTTTGAACAGCGAGTCAGCTCAGTTTGACATCACATACCCATATATATATATATATATATACAGTACCAGTCAAACGTTTGGACACATCTACTCATTCAAGGGTTTTTCTTTCTTTTTACAGTTTCACAACATATAACCTTAAATCTTAGTTAGCATGTGAATTAAGAATATATACATATGGACAAGCGATGTCAGAGTGGCATTGGACTAGGATACAGTAGCATAGTACAGAATACAGTATATAATATGAGACGAGTGACGGTATGTAAACACAATTTAAGTGACTAACATACCGTATAATAGTATAGAATACAGTATATACATATGAGATGAGTGATGCCAGATATATAAACATTATAAACATGACATTATACATTAAAGTGAAGAGTGGTTTCTAATCAGTGTCTATAGGCAGCAGCCTCTAAGGTGCTAGTGATGGCTGTTTAACAGTCTGATGACCTTGAGATAGAAGCTGTTTTTCAGTCTCTTGGTCCCAGCTTTGATGCACCTGTAACTGACCTCGCCTTCTGGATGATAGCGGGGTGAACAGGAAGTGGCTCAGGTGGTTGATGTCCATGTTGATCTTTTTGTCCTTCCTGTGACATCGGGTGCTGTAGGTGTCCTGGAGGGCGGGTAGTTTGCCCCCGGTAATGCGCTGGGCAGACCGCACCACCCTCTGGAGAGCCTTGCGGTTATGGGCGGTGCAGTTGCCGTACCAGGCGGTGATACAGCCCGATAGGATGCTGTCAATTTTGCATCTGTAAAAGTTTGTGAGGGTTTAATAATGTTTATAATGTTTACATATCTGGCATCACTCATCTCATATGTATATACTGTATTCTATACCATCCTTCGACATCACAGTCATTTAAACAATGTTTACATATATTGTGTTCCCCATCTCATATGTATATACTGTATTCTATACCATCCTTCGACATCACAGTCATTTAAACAATGTTTACATATATTGTGTTCCCCATCTCATTTGTATATACTGTATTCAATACTCTTCTACTGTATCTTAGTCCATGTCGCTAGTCCTTATGTATAAAGGCCTAATTCACTCCTACTGTTAGATATACTGCACTGTCAGAACTAGAAGCACAAGCATGTCGCGACACCCGCATTAACATCTGCTGAACGTGTTTGTGACCAATAACATTTGATTTGATTTGAGATTAGAAAGCACCGGCCACTTAAGGAATGAAACACTAGTCACTTTAATAATGTTTCTGTATCTTGCACTACTCATCTCACATGTTTAAACTGTACGCTATACTATTCTACTGTATCTTAGTCACCTAATCCTGTTTACATACTGCATCACCAATCTCTTATATATATACACTGTATACTATAAAGATTACTATTCCACTGGATCTTAGTCCAATGCTGCCCTGGCATATGTATATATTCTCAATCCTTTCTTAAACCACCTTTGTTCCCCATTCTGATGCTTGGTATGAACTTCAGCAGATCATCTTGACCATGTCTTCATGCCTCAATGCATTGAGTTGCTGCCACGTGATTGGCTGATTAGATATTTGTGTTAATGAGCAGTTGAAAAGGTGTACCTAATGAAATGTGTATACACACACACACACACACACACACACAAACAATACCCTACATTCTAGGCCCAGTGTTTTTGTGTATAATTGGGTCAATAGTGTGTTTCTTAACTCTTGCAGCTCCAGAGGTAGTCAACTATGAACCGCTCGGCCTCGAGGCAGACATGTGGTGAGAGACCGAAGTACTTTATATTTAGAAACAGTGTGTGTATATATACATATACAGTACCAGTCAAGAGTTTGGACACCTACTCATTCAATGGTTTTTCTTTATTTTTACTATTTTCTACATTGTAGAATAATATTGAAGACATCGAAACTATGAAATAACACATATGGAATCATGTAGTAACCCAAAAAGTTTTTAAGCAAATCAAAATATATTTTAGATTCTTCAAAGTAGCCACCCTATGCCTTCATGACATGGCTTTGTACACTCTTGGCATTCTTTCAACCATCTTCATGAGGAATGTTTTTCCAACAGTCTTGAAGGATTTCCCACATATGCTGAGCATTTGTTGGCTTCTTTTCCTTAACTCTTCGGTCCAACTCATCCCAAACCATCTGAATTTGGTTGAGGTCGGATGATGCAGGTCATCTGATGCAGCACTCATCACTCTCCTTCTTGGTCAAATAGCCCTTACACAGCCTGGAGGTGTGTTGGGTCATTGTCCTGTTGAAAAACACATTTATTTTTTATTTCACCTGGTTATTTAACCAGGTAGGTTTTATTTCACCTTTATTTAACCAGGTAGGTCAGTTGAGAACTAGTTCTCATTACAACTGTGACCTGGCCAAGACAAAGCAAAGCAGTGCGACAAAAACAACAACACAGAGTTACACATGAGAATAAAACAAACATACAGTCAATAACACAATAGAGAATCTATATACAGAGTGTAAATGTAGTAAGATTAGGAAGGTAGGACTATAAATAGGCCATAGTGGTGAAATAATTACAAATTAGCATTAACACTGGAGTGATAGATGTGAAGATGATGATGTGCAAATAGAGATACTGGGGTGGAAATGAGCTAAAATAATAAATATGGGGATGAGGTAGTAGGATGGGCTATTTACAGAAGGGCTATATACAGGTGCAGTGATCGATAAGCAGCTTTGACAGCTGATGCTTAAAGTTATTGAGGGAGATAGGAACCTCTAGCTTCAAGGATTTTTGTAATTCGTTCCAGTCATTGGCAGCAGAGAACTGGAAGGAATGGCGGCCAAAGGAGGTGTTGGCTTTGGGGATGACCAGTGAAATATACCTGCTGGAGCGCATGCTACGGCTGGGTGTTGCTATGGTGACCAGCGAGCTGAGATAAGGTGGGGATTTACCTAGTAATGATGGTCCCAATAAGCGCAAACCAGATGGGATGAGATGGGATGGCATATCGCTGCAGAATGCTGTGGTAGCCATGCTGGTTAAGTGTGTCTTGAAATAAATCACAGACTGTGTCACCAGCGAAGCACCATCACACTTCCTTCTCCATGCTTTACGGTGCGAACTACATATGCAGATATCATCTTTTCACCTAATCTGTGTCTCACAAAGACATGGCGGTTGGAACCAAAAATCTCCAATTTGGACTCATCTGACCAAAGGACAGATTTCCACCAGTCTAATGTTCATTGCTTGTGTTTCTTGGTCCAAGCAAGTCTCTTCTTCTTATTGGTGTTTAATTAATAATGTAACGATTAACTC
This sequence comes from Thymallus thymallus, assembly GCA_023634145.1. Classification (NCBI taxonomy): domain Eukaryota; kingdom Metazoa; phylum Chordata; class Actinopteri; order Salmoniformes; family Salmonidae; genus Thymallus; species Thymallus thymallus. Next base: position 841,331 of record CM042402.1, on the reverse strand, counting down.
ATTAGGATTTGGGGCACCATGGAACCGATTGTTTAAAGAGTTACCATCTCCCTAATTAAACTCTAGAAGGTATATATCTATTACATCGATAAACAGTCAACTCATTAATCATAACCTCATATCATATCATCATTCTGAACATTGTACATTAATCTGCAAAACCCCCAGCCTTACTTATGATTCCGTACTACACATTGTTTTAATTATTTATTTACTAGCTAACTAGCACAGGATAACATACACACTTAATACATTAACAACAGGTCCCTAGCGAACTAACAACATGACTGCTTGATACAAAAGAGGGAGAGAGAGACATTTAGAAACTACTCTCACAGTAAACATCTACTTTGCACACGAACCCCCGCCCGCTTGGTGTGAGAAATCATGAATGTATTTACGTGGGATGCCGCCGTGTAGCTCTCGGAACTGGGCCGCCCTGGAATGGGAGTTGGTTGGGTCTCCTCGCGGCTCGCTCTTACGGCTCGGATTGTTACAACAACAGTTACACCAAGTCTTCTACTGTTGTGGTCCTCTGTGGTTGTCCGAGGTCCGGTGACTTATCATGTAGTCCTAAACAGAATGGATTTTCCTTCTGGAAGATTGGTCCTTTTGAAGATAGGCTAATCAGCCCTGTTGATGATTTCCCAGTGGGGTGATGAGAGTAGCTTAGTAGGATGGTACATTAACATTCACTTTTCTAAGATACTTCAGTCAGAACAATCAGCCGTACTAGTGATTATCCAAGAGGTGACTTTATCGTCTCTACCTCGTATTGAGATTCAGTGTTCAAACCACTTTATACGTGAGCTGCAGCTCACAGTCTTCCTGGTCTGAAGGTTGATTTCTTTCCAAAGCCTTTATGCACTCTGGTCAAAAGGGCCGGTTCCATCAGGCTAACACACGCTCTGACCTCACTCGGGGCGTGGCTACTTACTGTGCAAAGTTTATAGATAGCAGTTATCTCTCATGACTCCTAAAATCACATTCCTATCTTAACAAAAATACTATCATCATTTTTCATATTATATGCACAATGGATTGGATGAGAACTTGACATATAAAGTGCTTATATTTTCCAAGTTAGAGTCCTTTATACAAATTTTAATGACATCCCAAAATAACAACCAAAATGATATTATTATTCTTTAGATCTCCTCTGACCATTCCCCATGTTCTTATGTTAGAAATATTGTTCCAGTATTCACTTTTTGAACGTGAATTTGGAGAAGGAGAGAGAGAGAGTCTTCTTCTATTTTAATTTACGACAGGGCGTGAGCTGTTAAAAACCCCCACACCAGTCCCCTCTGAGGGTGAGAGGGGGTCTGGTGGAAGTTTATTAATTGCAAACCTGATCTGACCCGTTTGGATCACACCAGGACAGTCATGACAGGTGGCTACTTAAAATATATTTTGATTTTGTTTAACACTTTTTTGGTTACTACATGATTCCATATGTGTTATTTCATAGTTTTGAAGTCTTCATTATTATTCTACAATGTAGAAAATAGTAAAAATAAAGGTAGGTGTGTCCAAACTATTGACTGGTACTCTGTGTGTGTGTGTGTGTGTGTGTGTGTGTGTGTGTGTGTGTGTGTGTATATATACTGCATGTGTATATGTGTGTGTATGTGTGTATATATATATATATAATAGTGAAGACATCAAAACTATGAAATAACACATATGGAGTCATGTAGTAACCAAAAAAGTGTATAACATGCATATACACAAAAGTTTGGACACACCTACTCATATACTGTATATCTCCCATCTACTGTTGTTCCAGGAGTGTTGGAGTGATCACCTATATTCTGTAAGTACTACAATCCTAATGACCAGTGTACATGAAGAAATACATTCAACTGCCACCAGTATGCCTTTCAGTGATTGGTCCCGATATTGACTTTGTATTTAGTGTATATTCTCATGTCTTTTTATCTTGTGTGTATTTCTTTATATAACTGCATTGTTGATGAATGCAACCAATCATTTCACTGCAGCCTTTAGCCCTGCTGTATCCTGTGGACCTGACCAATCTATCCGGATTTTATATTTATTCATAATATAAACATATTAATGCATGTATCTTGCCTCTCCGACTCAAAGCAGCAGCTACGTTCATAACTGCATGACTATTTATTTCCAAAGCTCGGTGAGCAATATAGTTTATAGATGATTATGACTGCTAGTGAGGATGTGAATGTGTGACTATTCTTGATAATCGTTTGATTGCAGTCGTTTGCCTGGTCTTACACTAGTCATTTATTTACTTCACAACTTGTAGCTCCCTCTGGAAAGGACCGTTACCATGGTGATATAGCAGAGATATGGAGTGTGAGAGAATGCTTATCAGAGTGAAAGACTTTGGTGCTTAACATTCCTGAGAACTGACCAACTGTTTGACTTAAAGCTCACAGTTCCTCTGGTAGATATCTGTCCATTTATTTATTTTATTTTATTGAACTGTGATACATTCAGGGAAACAAACTATTTCTACACTGTTAACCTTTTAGTGTTAATCAGTTAAAGTGGTGGGAAGTCCTTGGTTATTGGAACTAACGGGCACTTCCTCTCCAACTGTTTCTCTACTCCTCTCCTCTCCTCTCCTCTCCTCTCCTCTCCTCTCCTCTCCTCTCCTCTCCTCTCCAACTGTTTCTCTACCCCTCTCCTCTCCTCTCCAACTGTTTCTCTACCCCTCTCCTCTCCTCTCCTCTCCAACTGTTTCTCTACCCCTCTCCTCTCCTCTCCTCTCCTCTCCTCTCCTCTCCTCTCCAACTGTTTCTCTACCCCTCTCCTCTCCTCTCCTCTCCTCTCCTCTCCTCTCCTCTCCTCTCCTCTCCTCTCCTCTCCTCTCCTCTCCTCTCCTCTCCTCTCCTCTCCTCTCCTCTCCTCTCCTCTCCTCTCCTCTCCTCTCCAACTGTTTCTCCTCTCCTCCTCTCCTCTCCTCTCCTCTCCAACTGTTTCTCTACTCCTCTCCTCTCCTCTCCTCTCCTCTCCTCTCCTCTCCTCTCCCTTCCTCAGGTTGAGTGGTGCGTCGCCGTTCTTGGGGGAGAATAAGCAGGAGACTTTAGCGAATGTGTCGGCGGTGGACTACACCTTCGATGAAGAGTTCTTTAGCAGCACCAGCCTCCTGGCCAAAGACTTTATCTCCAGGCTGCTTATCAAAGACCCAAAGTACATTATCACCTTACTCTAACCTCTGACCCTAACCCTCTATAGTGTTGTCCCTAACATTGTGCAGGCGAGGCTTCAGTATATAAGTAATTGTATTATATTTGACCTTTCTATCTAATAGACTGTATAGTGTATATAGTCTGTATAGTGTACTAGACTGTATAGTGTACTAGTCTGTATAGTGTACTAGACTGTATAGTGTATATAGTCTGTATAGTGTACTAGACTGTATAGTGTATATAGTCTGTATAGTGTATATAGTCTGTATAGTGTACTAGACTGTATAGTGTACTAGACTGTATAGTGTACTAGACTGTATAGTGTATATAGACTGTATATAGTGTACTAGACTGTATAGTGTACTAGACTGTATAGTGTACTAGACTGTATAGTGTACTAGACTGTATAGTGTACTAGACTGTATAGTGTACTAGACTGTATAGTGTATATAGACTGTATATAGTGTACTAGACTGTATAGTGTACTAGACTGTATAGTGTACTAGACTGTATAGTGTATATAGACTGTATAGTGTACTAGACTGTATAGTGTACTAGACTGTATATAGTGTACTAGACTGTATATAGTGTACTAGACTGTATAGTGTACTAGACTGTATATAGTGTACTAGACTGTATATAGTGTACTAGACTGTATAGTGTACTAGACTGTATATAGTGTACTAGACTGTATATAGTGTACTAGACTGTATAGTGTACTAGACTGTATAGTGTATATAGTCTGTATAGTGTACTAGACTGTATAGTGTACTAGACTGTATAGTGTATATAGTCTGTATAGTGTACTAGACTGTATAGTGTACTAGACTGTATAGTGTATATAGTCTGTATAGTGTACTAGACTGTATAGTGTACTAGACTGTATAGTGTACTAGACTGTATAGTGTACTAGTCTGTATAGTGTACTAGACTGTATAGTGTACTAGACTGTATATAGTGTACTAGACTGTATATAGTGTACTAGACTGTATATAGTGTACTAGACTGTATAGTGTACTAGTCTGTATAGTGTACTAGACTGTATAGTGTACTAGACTGTATATAGTGTACTAGACTGTATAGTGTACTAGACTGTATAGTGTACTAGACTGTATATAGTGTACTAGACTGTATATAGTGTACTAGACTGTATAGTGTACTAGACTGTATATAGTGTACTAGACTGTATATAGTGTACTAGACTGTATAGTGTACTAGACTGTATAGTGTATATAGTCTGTATAGTGTACTAGACTGTATAGTGTACTAGACTGTATAGTGTATATAGTCTGTATAGTGTACTAGACTGTATAGTGTACTAGACTGTATAGTGTATATAGTCTGTATAGTGTACTAGACTGTATAGTGTACTAGACTGTATAGTGTACTAGACTGTATAGTGTACTAGTCTGTATAGTGTACTAGACTGTATAGTGTATATAGACTGTATATAGTGTACTAGACTGTATAGTGTATATAGTCTGTATAGTGTACTAGACTGTATAGTGTACTAGACTGTATAGTGTATATAGTCTGTATAGTGTACTAGACTGTATAGTGTACTAGTCTGTATAGTGTACTAGACTGTATAGTGTATATAGTCTGTATAGTGTACTAGACTGTATAGTGTATATAGTCTGTATAGTGTACTAGACTGTATAGTGTATATAGTCTGTATAGTGTATATAGTCTGTATAGTGTACTAGACTGTATAGTGTACTAGACTGTATAGTGTACTAGACTGTATAGTGTACTAGACTGTATAGTGTATATAGACTGTATATAGTGTACTAGACTGTATAGTGTACTAGACTGTATAGTGTACTAGACTGTATAGTGTACTAGACTGTATAGTGTATATAGACTGTATATAGTGTACTAGACTGTATAGTGTACTAGACTGTATAGTGTACTAGACTGTATAGTGTATATAGACTGTATAGTGTACTAGACTGTATAGTGTACTAGACTGTATATAGTGTACTAGACTGTATATAGTGTACTAGACTGTATAGTGTACTAGACTGTATATAGTGTACTAGACTGTATATAGTGTACTAGACTGTATAGTGTACTAGACTGTATATAGTGTACTAGACTGTATATAGTGTACTAGACTGTATAGTGTACTAGACTGTATAGTGTATATAGTCTGTATAGTGTACTAGACTGTATAGTGTACTAGACTGTATAGTGTATATAGTCTGTATAGTGTACTAGACTGTATAGTGTACTAGACTGTATAGTGTATATAGTCTGTATAGTGTACTAGACTGTATAGTGTACTAGACTGTATAGTGTACTAGACTGTATAGTGTACTAGTCTGTATAGTGTACTAGACTGTATAGTGTACTAGACTGTATATAGTGTACTAGACTGTATATAGTGTACTAGACTGTATAGTGTACTAGACTGTATAGTGTACTAGTCTGTATAGTGTACTAGACTGTATAGTGTACTAGACTGTATATAGTGTACTAGACTGTATAGTGTACTAGACTGTATAGTGTACTAGACTGTATATAGTGTACTAGACTGTATATAGTGTACTAGACTGTATAGTGTACTAGACTGTATATAGTGTACTAGACTGTATATAGTGTACTAGACTGTATAGTGTACTAGACTGTATAGTGTATATAGTCTGTATAGTGTACTAGACTGTATAGTGTACTAGACTGTATAGTGTATATAGTCTGTATAGTGTACTAGACTGTATAGTGTACTAGACTGTATAGTGTATATAGTCTGTATAGTGTACTAGACTGTATAGTGTACTAGACTGTATAGTGTACTAGACTGTATAGTGTACTAGTCTGTATAGTGTACTAGACTGTATAGTGTATATAGACTGTATATAGTGTACTAGACTGTATAGTGTATATAGTCTGTATAGTGTACTAGACTGTATAGTGTACTAGACTGTATAGTGTATATAGTCTGTATAGTGTACTAGACTGTATAGTGTACTAGACTGTATAGTGTACTAGACTGTATAGTGTACTAGACTGTATAGTGTACTAGACTGTATAGTGTACTAGACTGTATAGTGTACTAGACTGTATAGTGTACTAGACTGTATAGTGTACTAGACTGTATAGTGTACTAGACTGTATAGTGTATATAGACTGTATAGTGTACTAGACTGTATAGTGTACTAGACTGTATAGTGTATATAGACTGTATAGTGTATATAGACTGTATAGTGTATATAGACTGTATAGTGTATATAGACTGTATAGTGTATATAGACTGTATAGTGTATATAGACTGTATATAGTGTACTAGACTGTATATAGTGTACTAGACTGTATATAGTGTACTAGACTGTATAGTGTACTAGACTGTATATAGTGTACTAGACTGTATATAGTGTACTAGACTGTATATAGTGTACTAGACTGTATAGTGTACTAGACTGTATAGTGTACTAGACTGTATAGTGTACTAGACTGTATATAGTGTACTAGACTGTATATAGTGTACTAGACTGTATATAGTGTACTAGACTGTATATAGTGTACTAGACTGTATAGTGTACTAGACTGTATAGTGTACTAGACTGTATAGTGTACTAGACTGTATATAGTGTACTAGACTGTATATAGTGTACTAGACTGTATAGTGTACTAGACTGTATAGTGTACTAGACTGTATATAGTGTACTAGACTGTATATAGTGTACTAGACTGTATAGTGTACTAGACTGTATAGTGTACTAGACTGTATAGTGTACTAGACTGTATATAGTGTACTAGACTGTATATAGTGTACTAGACTGTATATAGTGTACTAGACTGTATATAGTGTACTAGACTGTATATAGTGTACTAGACTGTATAGTGTACTAGACTGTATATAGTGTACTAGACTGTATAGTGTACTAGACTGTATATAGTGTACTAGACTGTATAGTGTACTAGACTGTATAGTGTACTAGACTGTATAGTGTACTAGACTGTATAGTGTACTAGACTGTATAGTGTACTAGACTGTATAGTGTACTAGACTGTATAGTGTACTAGACTGTATAGTGTATATAGACTGTATAGTGTACTAGACTGTATAGTGTACTAGACTGTATAGTGTATATAGACTGTATAGTGTACTAGACTGTATATAGTGTACTAGACTGTATATAGTGTACTAGACTGTATAGTGTACTAGACTGTATATAGTGTACTAGACTGTATATAGTGTACTAGACTGTATAGTGTACTAGACTGTATAGTGTACTAGACTGTATAGTGTACTAGACTGTATAGTGTACTAGACTGTATAGTGTACTAGACTGTATATAGTGTACTAGACTGTATAGTGTACTAGACTGTATATAGTGTACTAGACTGTATATAGTGTACTAGACTGTATAGTGTACTAGACTGTATATAGTGTACTAGACTGTATATAGTGTACTAGACTGTATATAGTGTACTAGACTGTATATAGTGTACTAGACTGTATAGTGTACTAGACTGTATAGTGTACTAGACTGTATAGTGTACTAGACTGCATAGTGTACTAGACTGTATATAGTGTACTAGACTGTATATAGTGTACTAGACTGTATAGTGTACTAGACTGTATAGTGTACTAGACTGTATATAGTGTACTAGACTGTATAGTGTACTAGACTGTATATAGTGTACTAGACTGTATATAGTGTACTAGACTGTATAGTGTACTAGACTGTATATAGTGTACTAGACTGTATAGTGTACTAGACTGTATAGTGTACTAGACTGTATATAGTGTACTAGACTGTATAGTGTACTAGACTGTATATAGTGTATATAGACTGTATATAGTGTACTAGACTGTATATAGTGTATATAGTCTGTATATAGTGTACTAGACTGTATATAGTGTATATAGACTGTATATAGTGTACTAGACTGTATATAGTGTACTAGACTGTATATAGTGTACTAGACTGTATAGTGTATATAGTCTGTATATAGTGTACTAGACTGTATATAGTGTACTAGACTGTATATAGTGTACTAGACTGTATAGTGTACTAGACTGTATAGTGTACTAGACTGTATAGTGTACTAGACTGTATAGTGTACTAGACTGTATAGTGTACTAGACTGTATAGTGTACTAGACTGTATATAGTGTACTAGTCTGTATATAGTGTACTAGACTGTATAGTGTACTAGACTGTATAGTGTACTAGACTGTATAGTGTACTAGACTGTATAGTGTATATAGTCTGTATAGTGTACTAGACTGTATAGTGTATATAGTCTGTATAGTGTACTAGACTGTATAGTGTATATAGTCTGTATAGTGTACTAGACTGTATAGTGTATATAGTCTGTATAGTGTACTAGACTGTATATAGTGTACTAGACTGTATAGTGTACTAGACTGTATAGTGTATATAGTCTGTATAGTGTACTAGACTGTATATAGTGTACTAGACTGTATATAGTGTACTAGACTGTATAGTGTATATAGTCTGTATAGTGTACTAGACTGTATAGTGTACTAGACTGTATATAGTGTATATAGTCTGTATAGTGTACTAGACTGTATAGTGTACTAGACTGTATAGTGTATATAGTCTGTATAGTGTACTAGACTGTATATAGTGTATATAGTCTGTATATAGTGTACTAGACTGTATATAGTGTATATAGTCTGTATATAGTGTACTAGACTGTATATAGTGTACTAGACTGTATAGTGTACTAGTCTGTATATAGTGTACTAGACTGTATATAGTGTACTAGACTGTATAGTGTATATAGACTGTATATAGTGTACTAGACTGTATAGTGTACTAGACTGTATATAGTGTACTAGACTGTATATAGTGTACTAGACTGTATAGTGTACTAGACTGTATAGTGTATATAGACTGTATATAGTGTACTAGACTGTATAGTGTACTAGACTGTATATAGTGTACTAGACTGTATAGTGTATATAGACTGTATATAGTGTACTAGACTGTATAGTGTACTAGACTGTATATAGTGTACTAGACTGTATAGTGTATATAGACTGTATATAGTGTACTAGACTGTATATAGTAGGCTGCTATCGGAGCTCTGTGACTGGAGGATGGAATTTGTTATTATCATCCCAGCAGTCTTAATGGAGGTTGCCTAGGCAACAGCCGACTGAAAATTGGGTTGCTGTGGCAACGCTGGTCTTAGTCTATTATTATACAGTCATGGTTTGTTAGGAGGAGATAACCAGAGAGAAAAGACGACAGTAGGAGTGTTAGAGAGGAACCATAGTGCCTCGGTGGTTAATCGTTTGACCAGTAGTGTTCTCTTCCTGACCCCTGTTTCCTCCCTAACCCTGACTGTCCTGTCTGTTTCAGAAAGAGAATGACCATCCAGGACAGTATGCTTCATCCCTGGATCAAGGTCTGTCTTAACACACACAGGGATTGAGTGTTTATTCACTTAATTCAATCCTATTTGAACACAAAGGGTGATTGTCCAAATCTTAACCGGTTCAGATGCAGAATGGACTAAAACCCTGGTCCACATATCTAGCAGAATGATAGACAATATGATCAGTACAAACAGTATTGATAAGTGGATGTAATGATTTGATGTGATTAGTTATGTTCCTGTTTGTCCAATCAGCCAAAGGACACCCAGCAGGCTCTCAGCAGGAAGGAGTCTGCTGTCAACATGGAGAAGTTGAAGACTTTTGCTGCTAAGAGGAAATGGAAGGTACATTTCTATCTCTCTCTCTCTCTCTCTCTCTCTCTCTCTCTTTCTCTGTCTCTCACTCTCTGTCTCTGTCTCTCTCTCTGTCTCTCACTCTCTGTCTCACTCTCTGTCTCTGTCTCTCTCTCTCTCTCACTCTCTCTCTCTCTCTCTCTCTCTCTCTCTCTCTCTCTCTCTCTCTCTCTCTCTCTCTCTCTGTCTCTGTCTCTCTCTCTGTCTCTCACTCTCTCTCTCTCTCTCTCTCTCTCTCTCTCTCTCTCTCTCTCTCTCTCTCTCTCTCTCTCTCTCTTTCTCTGTCTCTCACTCTCTGTCTCTGTCTCTCTCTCTGTCTCTCACTCTCTGTCTCACTCTCTGTCTCTGTCTCTCTCTCTGTCTCTCTCTCTCTCTCTCTCTCTCTCTCTCTCTCTGTCTCTGTCTCTCTCTCTGTCTCTCACTCTCTCTCTCTCTCTCTCTCTCTCTCTCTCTCTCTCTCTCTCTCTCTCTCTCTCTCTCTCTCTCTCTGTCTCTGTCTCTGTCTCTCTCTCTCTGTCTCAATTTAAATTCAATTCACTGGCATGACGCAACAGTGTACATATTGCCAAAGTATCATACATCAAAAAGAAAAATTGTGTATGCGTGTATATATATATATATATACACACACACACACACACACACACACACACACACACACACACACACACACACACACACACACACACACATACATACATACATACATACATACATACATACATACATACATACATACATACATACATACATATCTTGTTTTTTTTCTTTTTTATAATTACATCAGAGAACAAAATAACAACATAGGAAAAAAAGGCATTAAATATGTCAGGCACTGTCCCTCAACTTGTGGCAGGCAGCAACATAGCATGCTGCCAGCGCACAGCTGTCCATGTCTTCCCCCAAAAGGATTGGCAGCCTGTCTCTGTCTCTCTCTCTGTCTCTCTCTCTCTGTCTGTCTCTCTTTCTGTCTCTCTCTCTCTGTCTGTCTCTCTTCCTGTCTGTCTCTCTTTCTGTCTGTCTCTCTTTCTGTCTCTCTCTCTCTGTCTCTCTCTTTCTGTCTGTCTCTCTTTCTGTCTATCTCTGTCTCTGTCTGTCTGTCTGTCTGTCTCTCTCTTTCTGTCTCTCTCTCTTTGTCTCTCTGTCTGTCTCTCTCTGTCTCTCTCTCTTTCTGTCTCTCTCTCTGTCTCTCTTTCTGTCTCTCTCTGTCTGTCTTTCTCTCTCTTTCTGTCTCTGAGTAGCGAGCTCTGAGGGTGTAGGAAATACAGCCGTTATAAAGACTGAACATGTCACTTCTGCCATGTGTTCCTATGGTCCTAGTCATTATAAAGACTGAACATGTCACTTCTGTCATGTGTTCCTATGGTCCTAGTCATTATAAAGACTGAACATGTCACTTCTGCCATGTGTTCCTATGGTCCTAGTCATTATAAAGTCTGAACATGTCACTTCTGTCATGTGTTCCTATGGTCCTAGTCATTATAAAGACTGAACATGTCACTTCTGTCATGTGTTCCTATGGTCCTAGTCATTATAAAGACTGAACATGTCACTTCTGTCATGTGTTCCTATGGTCCTAGTCATTATAAAGTCTGAACATGTCACTTCTGTCATGTGTTCCTATGGTCCTAGTTATTATAAAGACTGAACATGTCACTTCTGTCATGTGTTCCTATGGTCCTAGTCATTATAAAGTCTGAACATGTCACTTCTGTCATGTGTTCCTATGGTCCTAGTTATTATAAAGTCTGAACATGTCACTTCTGTCATGTGTTCCTATGGTCCTAGTCATTATAAAGACTGAACATGTCACTTCTGTCATGTGTTCCTATGGTCCTAGTCCATCCTAACATTCTGTCTCTTCTCTTCGCCTCCATCCTAACATTCTGTCTCTCTCTCCTCCATCCTAACATTCTGTCTCTTCTCTTCGCCTCCATCCTAACATTCTGTCTCTCTCTCCTCCATCCTAACATTCTGTCTCTTCTCTTCTCCTCCATCTTAATATTCTGTCTCTTCTCTTCTCATCCATCCTAACATTGTGTCTCTCTCTCCTCCATCCTAACATTCTGTCTCTTCTCTTCTCCTCCATCCTAACATTCTGTCTCATCTCTTCTCCTCCATCCTAACATTCTGTCTCTTCTCTTCTCCTCCATCTTAATATTCTGTCTCTGTCTCTTCTCTTCTCCTCCATCCTAACATTCTGTCTCTTCTATTCTCCTCCATCCTAACATTCTGTCTCTCTCTCCTCCATCCTAACATTCTGTCTCTTCTCTTCTCCTCCATCCTAACATTCTGTCTCTCTCTCCTCCATCCTAACATTCTGTCTCTTCTCTTCTCCTCCATCCTAACATTCTGTCTCTTCTCTTCTCCTCCATCCTAACATTCTGTCTCTCTCTCCTCCATCCTAACATTCTGTCTCTTCTCTTCTCCTCCATTCTAACATTCTGTCTCTCTCTCTTCCATCCTAACATTCTGTCTCTCTCTTCTCTTCTCTCCTCTCTTCCAGCAATCAGTCCGTCTCATCTCGTTGTGTAACCGTCTCTCTCGCTCCTTCCTGTCTCGAAGCAACATCAGTGTGGCTCGCAGTGATGACACGCTGGTAAGAACAACCCCTGTCCTAGACACACACACACACACACACACACACACACACACACATTCATATACACTGCCGGTCAAAAGTTTTAGAACATTTTATTCAAGGGTTTTTCTTTATTTTTACTATTTTCTACATTGTAGAATAATTGTGAATACAATAAAACTATGAAATAACACAACTGATTGGCTCAAACGCATTAAGAAGGAAATACATTCCACAAATTAACTTTTAACAAGGCACACCTGTTAATTAAAATGGATTCCAGGTGACTACCTAAGGAAGCTGGTTGAGAGAATGCCAAGAGTGTGCAAAGCTGTCATCAAGGCAAAGGGGGGCTATTTGAAGAATCTCAAATATATAAAATATATTTTGATTTAACACTTTTTTGGTTACTACATGATTCCATATGTGTTATTTAATAGTTGTGATGTCTTCATTATTATTATACAATGTAGAAAATAGTAAAAATAAAGGTTAATGGTTTGCCTTATGTGTTATCAACGTGCTAAGGACACGTGTATTTACCTATCTAAACTTTACACTGTTGGTTACTTCCTCAACTACTGTTGGTTACTTCCTCAACTACTGTTGGTTACTTCCTCAACTACTGTTGGTTACTTCATCAAATACTGTTGGTTACTTCATCAACTACTGTTGGTTACTTCCTCAACTACTGTTGGTTACTTCCTCAACTACTGTTGGTTACTACCTCAACTACTGTTGGTTACTTCCTCAACTACTGTTGGTTACTTCCTCAACTACTGTTGGTTACTTCCTCAACTACTGTTGGTTACTTCCTCAACTACTGTTGGTTACTTCCTCAACTACTGTTGGTTACTTCCTCAACTACTGTTGGTTACTTCCTCAACTACTGTTGGTTACTTCCTCAACTACTGTGTCTGGTAGAATGAGGGTAGTGTCTGGTAGAATGGAGGGTAGTGTCTGGTAGAATGAGGGTAGTGTCTGGTAGAATGAGGGTAGTGTCTGGTAGAATGAGGGTAGTGTCTGGTAGAATGGAGGGTAGTGTCTGGTAAAATGGAGGGTAGTGTCTGGTAGAATGGAGGGTAGTGTCTGGTAGAATGAGGGTAGTGTCTGGTAGAATGGAGGGTAGTGTCTGGTAGAATGAGGGTAGTGTCTGGTAGAATGGAGGGTAGTGTCTGGTAGAATGGAGGGTAGTGTCTGGTAGAATGAGGGTAGTGTCTGGTAGAATGAGGGTAGTGTCTGGTAGAATGGAGGGTAGTGTCTGGTAGAATGAGGGTAGTGTCTGGTAGAATGAGGGTAGTGTCTGGTAGAATGAGGGTAGTGTCTGGTAGAATGAGGGTAGTGTCTGGTAGAATGAGGGTAGTGTCTGGTAGAATGGAGGGTAGTGTCTGGTAGAATGAGGGTAGTGTCTGGTAGAATGGAGGGTAGTGTCTGGTAGAATGGAGGGTAGTGTCTGGTAGAATGAGGGTAGTGTCTGGTAGAATGAGGGTAGTGTCTGGTAGAATGGAGGGTAGTGTCTGGTAGAATGAGGGTAGTGTCTGGTAGAATGAGGGTAGTGTCTGGTAGAATGAGGGTAGTGTCTGGTAGAATGAGGGTAGTGTCTGGTAGAATGGAGGGTAGTGTCTGGTAGAATGAGGGTAGTGTCTGGTAGAATGGAGGGTAGTGTCTGGTAGAATGAGGGTAGTGTCTGGTAGAATGAGGGTAGTGTCTGGTAGAATGAGGGTAGTGTCTGGTAGAATGAGGGTAGTGTCTGGTAGAATGAGGGTAGTGTCTGGTAGAATGGAGGGTAGTGTCTGGTAGAATGAGGGTAGTGTCTGTAAAATGTTTTGTAGTGTCTTAAGAGATTTGGGCCATTTACCGAATGGTCACTGGTTCGAATCCCGAGCTGGATAGGTAAAAAGTCTGAGCCCTTGATCAAGGCACTTAACCTTAATTGCTCCTTCAAGTGTCTCTGAATAAGAGCTTCTGCTAAATGACAAACATGTAATGAAACATTGTCTTCAAGAGAAACCAGTAAGCTGCGTAATATGACATCAGTTTTAGGAATGGCTTGTAATTTTACTACTGCTCTGTCTGCCCCCCCCTCTCGGTCTGCACCTCCCCCCTCTCGTTCTACCCCTCTCCCCCTCTCTGTCTGCC
>CM042402.1:691725-816725 GCA_023634145.1 Thymallus thymallus | reverse complement strand
CCAAGATAAGGTGATCCTTTTACCCAGACACACACGCACATACAGCCCGCTGCCCTGAATACCACAATCACAACACGCTCCAGTCAGTCTATCAGGCCACCGAGAGGCTCCTCCCCCCACACACTAGGGCTGTGACGGTCATGGAGTCTTGGATGACTCTGATTGGCCAGTCAAATGACTGTTTTTTGGCGTACATTTTCTCCTTCTGCTCCAGATGAAATAGAATGATTACAATGGCATTCCCATTCAAGGTAGTGAAGGCCTGATGGGTGGACTGGCAGGCATTCCCATTCAAGGTAGTGAAGGCCTGATGGGTGGACTGGCAGGCATTCCCATTCAAGGTAGTGAAGGCCTGATGGGTGGACTGGCAGGCATTCCCATTCAAGGTAGTGAAGGCCTGATGGGTGGACTGGCAGGCATTCCCATTCAAAGTAGTGAAGGCCTGATGGGTGGACTGGCAGGCATTCCCATTCAAGGTAGTGAAGGCCTGATGGGTGGACTGGCAGGCATTCCCATTCAAAGTAGTGAAGGCGTGATGGGTGGACTGGCAGGCATTCCCATTCAAGGTAGTGAAGGCCTGATGGGTGGACTGGCAGGCATTCCCATTCAAGGTAGTGAAGGCCTGATGGGTGGACTGGCAGGCATTCCCATTCAAAGTAGTGAAGGCCTGATGGGTGGACTGGCAGGCATTCCCATTCAAAGTAGTGAAGGCGTGATGGGTGGACTGGCAGGCATTCCCATTCAAGGTAGTGAAGGCCTGATGGGTGGACTGGCAGGCATTCCCATTCAAAGTAGTGAAGGCGTGATGGGTGGACTGGCAGGCATTCCCATTCAAGGTAGTGAAGGCCTGATGGGTGGACTGGCAGGCATTCCCATTCAAGGTAGTGAAGGCCTGATGGGTGGACTGGCAGGCATTCCCATTCAAGGTAGTGAAGGCCTGATGGGTGGACTGGCAGGCATTCCCATTCAAGGTAGTGAAGGCCTGATGGGTGGACTGGCAGGCATTCCCATTCAAGGTAGTGAAGGCCTGATGGGTGGACTGGCAGGCATTCCCATTCAAAGTAGTGAAGGCGTGATGGGTGGACTGGCAGGCATTCCCATTCAAGGTAGTGAAGGCCTGATGGGTGGACTGGCAGGCATTCCCATTCAAGGTAGTGAAGGCCTGATGGGTGGACTGGCAGGCATTCCCATTCAAAGTAGTGAAGGCCTGATGGGTGGACTGGCAGGCATTTCCATTCAAGGTAGTGAAGGCCTTTTTGGTGGACTGGCAGGCATTCCCATTCAAGGTAGTGAAGGCCTGATGGGTGGACTGGCAGGCATTCCCATTCAAGGTAGTGAAGGCCTGATGGGTGGACAGGCAGGCAGGTGTGGCAAGGAGCAAAGCAGGAAGTAAAAGCAGGAAGTGTACCCATCAATATGAGCTGTGAATCAACTGACATTACAATAAATACTTTCAATTGCATGAGCCACATCAGTTAACATAATTTGAATTAACATTCTACCCCATTAGCTGTTGTGAAAGCAGCAGCTACTCTTCCTGGGTTCCAGAACACAAAACATGAAACATGACATAATACAGAACATTAATAGACAAGAACAGCTTAAGGACAGAACGACATTAAATACATACACACACTATCCAGGTCAAATAGGGGAGAGGTGTTGTGTCGTGAGATGTTGCTTTATCTGGTTTTTGAAACCATGTTTGCTTTTTATTTGAGCAATATGAGATTGAACGGAGTTCCATGCAATAATGTCTCTATATAATACTCTACGCTTTCTTGAATTTGTGAACTGTGGGGACTGTGAAAAGACCCCTGGTGGCATGTCTGGCGGGGTAAGTGTGAAAAGACCCCTGGTGGCATGTCTGGTGGGGTAAGTGTGAAAAGACCCCTGGTGGCATGTCTGGCAGGGTAAGTGTGAAAAGACCCCTGGTGGCATGTCTGGTGGGGTAAGTGTGAAAAGACCCCTGGTGGCATGTCTGGTGGGGTAAGTGTGTGTGTCAGAGCTGTGTGTAAGTTGACTATGCAAACAATTTGGGATTTTCAACACATTAATGTTTCTTATAAAAAGAAGAAGTGATGCAGTCAGTCTGTCCTCAACTCTTAGTCAAGAGAGATTGGCATGCAGAGTATTTATATCAGCCCTCTGATTACAATGAATAGTAAGATGTGCCACTCTGTTCTGGACCAACTTCAGCTTAACTAGGTCTTTCCTTGCAGCACAGGACCACACAACTGGACAATAATCATTAGACAAAACTAGAACTTGTTATTTGGAGTGTGTTGTCAAAAAAGTTATTGCATCACAATACCAGGCAACCACTGCGAATGTACCCATGAGTTTACCAGTCAAATTGCCACACTAATGCCTGGCCATCTAATCTTCAGTCATACAGAAATTGGCGGCGCCCTGCTGGTCGCCTGTTAAGCAGCTCCCATTGTTCGTGCATAAATTGTTGTTTTAGTATGTTTTTCGTCTGTTTCTTTAGTTTTTTTTTTTTGCAACAGTTGAACTATAATAGTTAAGGATTATTGAGTGCTACAAAGGTTTTAACGGTCCTTTTCATCACTGAGGGACTTTTTATTCAGGGTCTGGTCCGTGGACAAAGAGACTATCGGGAAGCGAGCCTAATGTTTTTTACTGAGACTTGGCTGAACAATAACATCCCCATAGATCACTATCGGCGGGTTCCGGACCATCAGAGCAGACAGGGATCGTGTCTCTTCCGGCTTTATTAGTGAACAACAGATTGTGTAATCCGAGCCATATTACTCTTAAGGAACAGTTTTGTAGCCTGGACATTGAGCTGTTAGCCGTTAGCCTGAGACCATACTATTTGCAGAGGGAATTCACGGCGGCCATTGCTGTTATTGCTTACATCCCGCCCTCCGCTGATGCAAACACAGCATGTGACGTTATCCACTCAGTTATCGCGAGGTTACAGACAGCGCATCCCAGTGCCTTCTTTGCCATTTCGGGGGATTTTAACCATGAATCTCTCTCTTCAACGCTGCCCACGTTCAAACAGTTCGTGAAGTGCCCAACCAGGAATAATAAAACTCTGGACTTGTTAAATGCTACTGTGAAGGACGCATACAACTCCACTGCACTCCCTCCCCTCGGTAGATCGGATCACAACCTTGTCCACCTCACCCCACTCTACAGGCCTTTGGTCCAACAGCAGCCTGCGACCACCAGGACCATTAGGAGATGGTCCCCGGAGGCGAATGAGGCCCTACAGGACTGCTTTGAAACAACAGACTGGGATGTGCTCTGTGAGGCTCATGGGGAGGACATCGATGGACTCACTGACTGCATAACAGACTATATAAATTATTGTGTAGACAACACTGTACCCACCAGGAAGGTATACTGTTTTCCAATTAATAAACCCTGGGTCACCAGCGACCTGAAGGCCCTGCTGAATGAGAAGAAGAGGGCCTTCAAGGAGGGGGACAGGGACAAATTGAAATGCGTCCAGAGGGAGCTGAAGTTGCGGATTGCTGAGGGGAAGAGAGTGTATAAGGAGAAGATGGAGGACAAGCTGAGGCAGAGCCAGGTGCGAGAGGTGTGGAAGGGTATGAGAAATATCACTGGCTTCATAAAGTCAAACAGTGGGCAGACTGAGGGGACCCAGGACAGAGCCAATGAGCTGAACCAATGTTTTAACAGGTTTGATACTGGCCCTGTCCACCTCCCTTCCAGCTCCCCAGACCACACACCCTCACGGCTGTCCCACCCCCACTTTGCTCACAACACCTCTGTTGAGACAATCAGCGACCCCACCTCCACCCCTGCTCCCCCTGGACTGATCCTCAACACCCCCCACCCCCCCACCTCCCCACCTGGGCTGGCTTTCACCACCAACCAAGTGAAGAGAGAGCTGGAGAGACTACATCAGTGGAAAGTGGCGGGCCCTGATGGCATCAGCCCAAGGGTGCTTAGGGTCTGTGCTGACCAACTGTGTGGAATACTCCAGCGACCCTTCAACCTTAGCCTGAGCCTGGAAAGGGTCCCTGTGCTGTGGAAAACATCCTGCCCCTGTCCTGAATGACTTCACTGTGAGGGTTCTGTTTTTTTACTTATTCAGTGCCTTCAACACCATTCAGCCCCTGCTATTGGGTGAGAAGAAGAAGAGGATGAAAAGGGAAGCAACCTTAGTCTCCTGGGTCACGGACCACCTGACCGGTAGGCCACAATTTGTGCGACTACAGAGTTGTGTGTCATAACGGGCAGTGAGCAACACAGGGCCCCCCCAGGGAACGGTCCTGTCCCCCTTCCTGTTCACCCTCTACACCTCAGACTTCAGATATAACTCTGAAACATGCCGCCAGTTCTCGGATGACTCCGCAATTGTAGGGTGCATCAGGGGTGGGCAGGAGGAGGAGTACAGGAGCACAATCAGTGACTTTGTGTTGTGGTGTGAGCAGAACTACCTTCAGCTCAACATCAGCAAAACAAAGGAGATGGTGGTGGACTTCAGGAGAACCAAGGCCCAACCGACTGCAGTCCCTATACAGGGGATGGATGTGGAAATGGTTGGGTCATACAAGTTCCTGGGAGTCCATATGGACAACAGGCTGGAATGGGCTGGTAACACCGGGGCTCTGTACAAAAAGGGCCAGAGCCGACTCTACTTTCTGAGGAGGCTCAGGTCCTTCAACGTGTGCAGTAAACTACTGCATACCTTCTTCCAGTCTGTGGTGGCCAGTGCCATCTTTTTTGCAGTGATGTGCTGGGGAGCCAACATAAAGGCTGATGATGCTTCGCGGGTAAATAAGCTGATCAGGAAGCCTAGCTCTGTCCTGGGGATGAGCCTTGACACTCTAGAGGAGGTGGTGGAGAGACGGATCCTGGCCAAACTGCCGTGCCGTCGGCAACACAGACCTGGAACTGTTGGGGTGTTAGGACCTAGTTTAACAATTATCCATCCATCCGTGAGTAACTCTGGTCCGTAGTCACTCATTCACTCAGGACTTATTTATTCATGCAGGTCTGTATGTACATACTCATGTACAGTTGTTATATCATATCACGTGCAATATTGTAAGTAATTATTGGACGTAGTCATTCACTCAGGAATGCATATTAGTATCCTGTCAGTTGCACCTTTTCTCATTGCTTTTAGTATATCGAATGTGCAATACTTGCAGTTATCTGTAATTAAACCCTGTGCACTAAGGACTGTATTTTAAGGGAATTACTATTATTACCCCAAATTATATCATACACACATTTAGCTATTTAAGTATCTCTTCCTGTCATTTACCTGTACAGTTAATGTAACCATGCAAGTATTCACTTATCTGTAAATATAACTGTATATTTACCTGTACAGTTAATGTAACCATGCAAGTATTCACTTACCTGTTCATTTAACCAGTCTGTCTATTAAGTAAACTATTATTACCCTCGCTCATATCATACGCATTTTTAGCTACTGAAGTATTTCTCTGCCATCGACCTGTATAGTATAGTTAACCATCCAACATCCACCAATGTATAGTATACAAATTCAGCCAACCACTCATACTATGCAATGTCTTTTTATAGCTTTTTTGCACTCCAGACTTCTTGTATTTCTATACTTTTTCATGCTGCCGCTCTATGTATCATGTATCTGTCTTTTGTGTATTTCATTGTGGCATTTTGCACCTGCCCTGTGTTTTGTTGTAGCTGCTTGACAATGAAATTTACCCTCTGGGATCAATAAAGTACCGACCGACCGACCGACCGACCGATTTAATCCTAGTAAAAATTCCCTGTTTTAGGTCAGTTAGGATCACCACTTTATTTTAAGAATGTGAAATGTCAGAATAATAGTAGAGAATGATTTATTTCAGCTTTTATTTCTTTCATCACATTCCCAGTGGGTCAGAAGTTTACATACACTCAATTAGTATTTGGTAGCATTCGCTTTAAAGTGTATAAGATGGGTCAAACGTTTCAGGTAGCCTTCCACAAGCTTCCCACAATAAGTTGGGTGAATTTTGGCCCATTCCTCCTGACAGAACTGGTGTAACTGAGTCAGGTTTGTAGGCCTCCTTGTTCGCACACGCTTTTTCAGTTCTGCCCACACATTTTCTTTAGGATTGAGGTCAGGGCTTTGTGATGGTCACTCCAATACCTTGACTTTGTTGTCCTTAAGCCATTTTGCCACAACTTTGGAAGTATGCTTGGGGTCATTGTTCATTTGGAAGACCTATTTGTGACCAAGCTTTGACTTCCTGACTGATTTCTTGAGATGTTGCTTCAATATATCCACATAATTTTCCTTCCTCATGATGCCATCTATTTTGTGAAGTGCACCAGTCCCTCCTGCAGCAAATCACCCCCACAACATGCTGCTACCACCCCCGTGCTTCACGGTTGGGATGGTGTTCTTCGGCTTGCAAACCTCCCCCTTTTTCCTCCAAACATAACGATGGCCATTATGGCCAAACAGTTCTATTTTTGTTTCATCAGACCAGAAGACATTTCTCCAAAAAGTACGATCTTTGTCCCAATGTGCAGTTGCAAACCGTAGTCTGTTTTTTTATGGCGGTTTTGGAGCAGTGGCTTCTTCCTTACTGAGCGGCCTTTCAGGTTATGTCGATATAGGACTCGTTTTACTGTGGATATAGATACTTTTGTACCTGTTGCCTCCAGCATCTTCACAAGGTCCTTTGCTGTTGTTCTGGGATTGAGTTGCACTTTTCGCACCAAGTACGTTCATCTCTAGGAGACAGAACGCGTCTCCTTCCTGAGCGGTATGACGGCTGCGTGGTCCCATGGTGTTTATACTTGCGTACTATTGTTTGTACAGATGAACGTGGTACCTTCAGGCGTTTGGAAATTGCTCCCAAGGATGAACCAGACTTGTGGAGGTCCACAATTTATTTGCTGAGGTCTTGGCTGATTTCTTTTGATTTCATTTGATTTTCCCATGATGTTGAGCAAAGAGGCACTGAGTTTGAAGGTAGGCTTTTGATGTCCTAACCGACTTGCCAAAACTATAGTTTGTTAACATGAAATCTGTGGAGTATTTGAAAAATGAGTTTTAATGACTTCAACTTAAGTGTATGTAAACTTCCTACTTCAACTCTGTTGTTTCCCCTGATCAATGAAATTAGTAATTTAAGTTGTTTGGTTTTATGTCCCATCCTGATATGACCAGGTTCTGACCCACTACATGGTCTATATACTGGTGGTTGTTGAGGGGTGTAACAGTGAGTCATGTCTAACTCACTGTTAGAAAAACATGTGTCCCATTGATATGAATAGAATGTATTTTGGATAACAGACACATAGAACAATGTGGACCCAGAGGACGTCACTTAAAGTATTCATTAAAAGGCTTGTTTCCAAACAATAACATATATAATGATTAAATGACAAACAACCATAAATACATTCATGTATATTGACATCCTAAAAATTGTTACTATTCACTGCACTTTTCCCTAACCTTAAAAATCAACCATATTAATTTCACATTATAACAATCTATTCATTACACATCCTACCTATCATTCACATAAATACACATGACCAGCAGTAGGGGGCGCAAGGGGCAGTGGAGGGGTTCCTCTTACTTAGACAACATTGTCCTAATAAAAACCTTTGCCTGCTTTTTAAAGATATTTCTACTTTTTCTTTGCTTGATCTCCAAGGGGAGGTTATTCCATAGACAAATGCCTGTATAGAAGAACGTTCTCCTCCAGTACTGTTTCCTCTTGGGATTTTACAAGACATAACACTAGCTCTGGTATTGTAACTGTGTTGGTTATAGACCATATCAACCTGGGGCACAATCAAATCGGATGTTAGGTGAATCCTATAAATTATAATGGGCAATTTGAGTGCAATCAATTAGCTTAATTTTTAAGATCGAATTATATTTCAACAAAATAATATTGCAGGAATGCTAAGTTTAATCTGTTTCTAACAAAAATGATTTCAGAAAAATGACATGGTGGGTGTCGAAATCCTGTTAATGCTGTGTTACTGTTACAGAGTGGAGAGACAGCCCTCCACGTGGCAGCTCGCTATGGCAATGTGGATGTGGTCCAATACCTGTGTAGTATCCATGCCAACCCAGACCTCTCAGACAAGGTACGTTTTGAGTTTGTACTGAATACTGTACACTGAGTGTACAAAACATTAGGAAGGTATGTCATGTGTTATCCTGATGAGGTATGTCATGTGTTATCCTGATGAGGTATGTCATGTGTTATCCTGATGAGGTATGTCATGTGTTATCCTGATGAGGTATGTCATGTGTTTTTAGAAATGTTTGCAAATGTATTTAAAAAATATTACATTTACATAAGTATTAAGACCCTTTGCTATGAGACTCTAAATTGATCTCAGGTGCATCCATTGAAGGTCCCCAAGAACACAGTGGCCTCCATCATTCTTAAATGGAAGAAGTTTGAACCACCAAGACTCTTCCTAGAGCAGGCCGCCCGACCAAACTGAACAAAAACGGGGAGAAGCTGATGGTCACTCTGACAAAGCTTAAGAGTTCCTCTGTAGAGAGGGGAGAACCTTCCAGAAGGACAACCATCTCTGCAGCACTCCACCAATCAGGCCTTTATGGTAGAGTGGCCAGACGGAAGCCACTCCTCAGTAAAAGGCACATGACAGCCCGCTTGGAGTTTGCAAAAAGACACCTATAGGACTCTCAGACCATAAGAAACAAGATTCTCTGGTCTGATGAAACCAAGATTGAACTCTGGCATGAATGCCAAGCGTCACGTCTGGAGGAAACCTGGCACCATCCCTACGGTGAAGCATGGTGGTGCCAGCATCATTGTGCGGCAAATCATGGGTCTCCCTGTCACGGCCGGCTGCGACACAGACTGGAATCGAACCAGGATCTTTAGTGACACAGCTAGCACTGCGATGCAGAGCCGTAGACCGCTGCACCACTCGGGAGGCCTAGTACAGAAAGATCGTTGCGAAACCCCCCCCCCCCAACAGAACAACGACCCTAAGCACACAGCCAAGACAATGCAGGAGTGGTTTTGGGACAAGTCCGTGAATGTCCTTGAGTGGCCCAGCCAGAGCCTGGAATTGAACCTGATCGAACATCTCTGGAGAGACCTGAAAATAGCTGTGCAGCGACGCTCCCCATCCAACCTGACAGAGCTTGAGAGGATCTGCAGAGAAGAATGGGAGAAACTCCCCAAATACAGGTGTGCCAAGCTTGGAGTGTAATACCCAAGAAGACTCAAGGCTGTAATCACTGCCAAAGGGGCTTCAACAAAGTACTCAGTAAAGGGTCTGAATACTTATGTACATTTGATATTTTAGATTTATATTTTAAATACATTTGCAAAAATGTATAAAAACCTATTTTTGCTTTGTCATCATGGGGTATTGTGGAGATAGATAGATAGATAGATAGATAGATAGATAGATAGATAGATAGATAGATAGATAGATAGATAGATAGATAGATAGATAGATAGATAGATAGATAGATAGATAGAGCAGGTGCAAAATGCCAGAACGAAAATACACAAAAGACAGATACATGATACATAGAGCGGCAGTATGAAAAAGTATAGAAATACACGAAGTCTGGAGTGAAAAAAGACATAAAAGGTGTAGTGATTAGTTCTGTGATCATTTAGATTCCACTGGAAGTGAAAAGGAGTGGCATTAAGGCCCAAATAGACTGGTACCAGGCTACCTTAAGGCCCAAATAGACTGGTACCAGGCTACCTTAAGGCCCAAATAGACTGGTACCAGGCTACCTTAAGGCCCAAATAGACTGGTACCAAGCTACCTTAAGGCCCAAATAGACTGGTACCAGGCTACCTTAAGGCCCAAATAGACTGGTACCAGGCTACCTTAAGGCCCAAATAGACTGGTACCAGGCTACCTTAAGGCCCAAATAGACTGGTACCAGGCTACCTTAGATGGATTAGGAGCTGCCATGTGGGTAGACTGGTACCAGGCTACCTTAGATGGATTAGGAGCTGCCATGTGGGTAGACTGGTACCAGGCTACCTTAGATGGATTAGGAGCTGCCATGTGGGTAGACTGGTACCAGGCTACCTTAGATGGATTAGGAGCTGCCATGTGGGTAGACTGGTACCAGGCTACCTTAGATGGATTAGGAGCTGCCATGTGGGTAGACTGGTACCAGGCTACCTTAGATGGATTAGGAGCTGCCATGTGGGTAGACTGGTACCAGGCTACCTTAGATGGATTAGGAGCTGCCATGTGGGTAGACTGGTACCAGGCTACCTTAGATGGATTAGGAGCTGCCATGTGGGTATCCCTATAACCCTGCCGCCCTCTCTCCTCTCCCCTTAAGGAGCAGGAGACCCCGCTCCACTGTGCATCGTGGCATGGTTACTCCTCGGTGGCCAGGACACTATGCCAGGCGGGATGCCAGGTTGATGCCAAGAACAGGGAGGGAGAGAGCCCCCTCCTCACCGCCTCCGCTAGGGGGTTCGCTGACATAGTAGAGTGTCTGATAGAACATGGAGCTGACCTCAATTCTACTGACAAGGTTATACTATAATATAATATAATAATCTAGGATATAAATAGTATTACTATACTAGTACTGGTAGAGATCTATAGAATATTTAGTATCATGGATGTGACGTGGTCATTGCTATGAGGCAAAGTCAGACATGGAGTGTGTGTGTGTGTGTGTGTAGGACAGCCACATAGCGCTCCATCTGGCTGTGAGGAGGTGTCAACTGGAGGTGGTCAGGTGTCTGCTCCGTCACAGTTGCCCTGTCGACCATCAGGATCGCCACGGCAACACGCCGCTGCACATCGCCTGTAAAGATGGCAACCTGCCTGTTGTCACGACATTGTGTGCTGCCAAGGCAACCCTCGACCTGCCCAACAAGGTAGAGATACTGTATTTATCAACCAGTCTCAACCTGCCCAGCAAGGTATCTATTGTCACTCATTCAATCTGCCAATCAATTCATCAGTCAATCAATCAGTCCTTAATAGCATTGTGTTCCATTTAAAAACATGACAGACTTCAGACTAGTTCAACAAGCTCATCCAGACTGTATCACAACCGGCCGTGATTGGGAGTCCCATAGGGCGGTGCACAATTGGCCCAGCGTTGTCAGAGTTTGGTCGGTGTAGGCCGTCATTGTAAATAAGAATTTGTTCTTAACTGACTTGCCTAGTTAAAATAAAGGTTAAATAAATACAAATAAAAACTCTCTCTGCTTCACAGTACTCTAATATGATATAATAATATAATATCGGTCCTCGTTAGGAGGCATCCATCAGACTGGGTTATTAATTATTCATCCTCGTTAGGAGGCATCCATCAGACTGGGTTATTAATTATTCATCCTCGTTAGGAGGCATCCATCAGACTGGGTTATTAATTGGGTTATTAATTGGGTTATTCATTGGGTTATTCATTGGGTTATTCATTGGGTTATTCATTGGGTTCTGTTTCTGCTGTTGAAGTTCTTTCCTCCTTACTTGAGGTTTGCTGGTAACACTTCACGAACTGTACCAACGTAACGCTCAGATGACCTCCAACCCCTGACCTCTAACCCTGGTCTCTGTCTCTCTCCAGCATGGCAGGACACCTCTCCACATGGCAGCTAACAACGGACTTCTAGAGGTGGTCAGACACCTGTGTGTAGCTGGGGCCAATACCGACGCCGTCACCAACGTAAGATATTTATTTACGCAATAAGGCCAGAGGGGGTGTTGTAGCAAATTAGTAAGAATGTCTCACCTCATGTTCTAGAATGGCCTTTTCCCTTTATTCAGATTACAACCTCTCACTTTCAGTTATTAAAACATTTCCACAGCCATAGAAAGTTGACTCTCCCCCCATCTCTCCCTCCCTTTCTCCCCCCCTCACTCTCCTTCCCCCTCTCTCTCTCTCCCTCTCCCTCTGTCTCTCTCCCTCTGTCTCTCTCCTCTCCCTCTCTCTCTCTTTCCCTCTCTCTCCCCCCTCTCTCTGTATTTCCCCCCGGCTCTCGCTCTCCCCCTCCCGCCCTCCCTCACTCGCTCGCTCTCTCGCTTTCTCTCATTCTCTCGCTTTCTCTCATTCTCTCGCTCCTTCCCCCCTCTCTCTCGCTCTCTCCCACTCCCTCAATTTCTCTCCCTCCCTCCCTCCCTCCCTCAGGATGGTAAAACAGCAGAGGACCTGGCAGTGCAGGAGCAGCAGGAACATGTTGCTGTGTTGCTGGGAAAACTGAAGAAGGTACACATCTCTGTGGTACTCCACAATACATTACTGAAGAAGGTACACATCTCTGTGGTGCTCCACAATACATTACTGAAGAAGGTACACATCTCTGTGGTACTCCACGATACATTACTGAAGAAGGTACACATCTCTGTGGTACTCCACAATACATTACTGAAGAAGGTACACATCTCTGTGGTGCTCCACAATACATTACTGAAGAAGGTACACATCTCTGTGGTACTCCACGATACATTACTGAAGAAGGTACACATCTCTGTGGTACTCCACGATACATTACTGAAGAAGGTACACATCTCTGTGGTACTCCACAATACATTACTGAAGAAGGTACACATCTCTGTGGTACTCCACGATACATTACTGCAGAAGGTACACATCTCTGTGGTACTCCACGATACATTACTGAAGAAGGTACACATCTCTGTGGTGCTCCACAATACATTACTGAAGAAGGTACACATCTCTGTGGTACTCCACGATACATTACTGAAGAAGGTACACATCTCTGTGGTACTCCACGATACATTACTGAAGAAGGTACACATCTCTGTGGTACTCCACAATACATTACTGAAGAAGGTACACATCTCTGTGGTACTCCACGATACATTACTGCAGAAGGTACACATCTCTGTGGTACTCCACGATACATTACTGAAGAAGGTACACATCTCTGTGGTGCTCCACAATACATTACTGAAGAAGGTACACATCTCTGTGGTACTCCACGATACATTACTGAAGAAGGTACACATCTCTGTGGTACTCCACAATACATTACTGAAGAAGGTACACATCTCTGTGGTACTCCACAATACATTACTGAAGAAGGTACACATCTCTGTGGTACTCCACAATACATTACTGAAGAAGGTACACATCTCTGTGGTACTCCACGATACATTACTGAAGAAGGTACACATCTCTGTGGTGCTCCACAATACATTACTGAAGAAGGTACACATCTCTGTGGTACTCCACGATACATTACTGAAGAAGGTACACATCTCTGTGGTACTCCACAATACATTACTGAAGAAGGTACACATCTCTGTGGTACTCCACAATACATTACTGAAGAAGGTACACATCTCTGTGGTACTCCACAATACATTACTGAAGAAGGTACACATCTCTGTGGTACTCCACGATACATTACCATGCCACATCCCATGCCAGGTCCCATGCCAGGTCCCATGCCACGTCTCATGCCAGGTCCCATGCCAGGTCCCATGCCACGTCCCATGCCACGTCCCATGCCACACTACCCATGCCAGAGCCCATGCAAGGTCCTATGCCACATCCCATGCCACGTCCCATGCCAGGTCCCATGCCTTTCCCATGCCACGTCCCATGCCAGGCCCCATGCCACGTCCCATGCCACACTACCCATGCCAGGTCCCATGCCACACTACCCATGCCAGAGCCCATGCAAGGTCCTATGCCACATCCCATGCCACGACCCATGCCAGGGCCCATGCCACGTCCCATGCCAGGTTCTGTAGCAACTTTCTCTATCTAACCTTTTTCTCTCGATCTCTCTCTATCAATCCAATTCAAAGTGGCTTTATTGGCATGGGTAACGTGGCATGGGAAGTGTGGCATGGGTAACGTGGGTAACGTGGCATGGGTAACGTGGGTAGTGTGGCATGGGTAACGTGGGTAGTGTGGCATGGGTAACGTGGCATGGGTAACGTGGGTAACATGGCATGGGTAGTGTGGCATGGGGAACATGGGTAGTGTTGCAGAGATTGGCGCCGCCCTGCTGGTCGCCTGTTAAGCAGCTCCCGTTGTTCGTGCATAAATTGTTGTTTTAGTTCGTTTTCTTTCGTCTCTTTTCTTTAGTTTTATTTTGCTACAGTTTGCTACAGGATTATGGATTTTATGGATTTTATCGCAGCTGAACGTCGACAGGAGCCGTCAACTATTATTGTTTACAACAGAGCCCAGCTCCTGGATTTAGCCCACGCAGCGCTGCTGCTCCCCGGGGAAAAGTTTGATATTCCGGACGAATTGAAAAGACGACGCCGTGGATGCAGGGCGGGATTGAAATGTAAGGCAAAGCGGAGGAGGTTCAAGTACAAGCCGGCTATACCGTCTATTATTATGGGCAATGTGAGGTGTCTACATAACAAGATGGATGAGTTGGAGGGACTTGTTCATGGACAAAGGATTTATCGGGAAACGAGCCTAATGCTTTTTACTGAGACTTGGCTGAACGATAACATCCCCATACAGAACATCACTATCATACAGAACGTCACTATCGACGGTTTCCAGACCATCAGAGCGGACAGGGATCGTGTCTCTTCCGGTAAGAGTAAGGGTGGTGGGCTGGCTTTATTAGTTAACAACAGATGGTGTCATCCGAAACCTAGTACTGTTAAGGAACAGTTTTGTAGCCCGGACATTGAACTGTTAGCCGTTAGCCTGAGACCATACTATTTGCAGAGGGAATTCACGGCGGCCATTGCTGTTATTGTTTACATCCCGCCCTCCGTGGACGCAAACACAGCGTGTGACGTCATCCACTCTGTTATCGCGAGGTTACAGACAGCGCATCCCAGTGCTTTCTTTGCGATTTCGGGGGATTTTAACCATGCATCCCTCTCTTCAACGCTGCCCACGTTCAAACAGTTTGTGAAGTGCCCAACCAGGAATAATAAAACTCTGGACTTGTTATATGCTAATGTGAAGGATGCATACAACTCCACTGCACTCCCTCCCCTCGGTAGATCGGATCACAACCTTGTCAACCTCACCCCACTCTACAGGCCTTTGGTCCAACAGCAGCCTGCGACCACCAGGACTATTAGGAGATGGTCCCCGGAGGCGAATGAGGCCCTACAGGACTGTTTTGAAACAACAGACTGGGATGTGCTCTGTGAGGCTCATGGGGAGGACATCGATGGACTCACTGTCTGCATAACAGACTATATTAATTTTTGTGTAGACAACACTGTACCCACCAGGAAGGTACGCTGTTTCCCAAACAATAAACCCTGGGTCACCAGCGACCTGAAGGCCCTGCTGAATGAGAAGAAGAGGGCCTTCAAGGAGAGGGACAAGGACAAGGACAAATTGAAATGCGTCCAGAGGGAGCTGAAGTTGCGGATTGCTGAGGGGAAGAGAGTGTATAAGGAGAAGATGGAGGACAAGCTGAGGCAGAGCCAGGTGAGAGAGGTGTGGAAGGGGATGAGAAATATCACTGGCTTCAAAAAGTCAAACAGTGGGCAGACGGAGGGGACCCAGGACAGAGCCAATGAGCTGAACCAATTTTTTAACAGGTTTGGCCCTGTCCACCTTTAACAGGTACTGGCCCTGTCCACCTCCCCTCCAGCTCCCCAGACCACATACCCTCACGGCTGTCCCACCCCCACTTTGCTCACAGCACCTCTGCTGAGACAATCAGTGACCCCCACCTCTGCTCCTGCTCCCCCTGGACTGATCCTCAACACCCCCCTTCCCCCCACCTCCCCACCTGGGCTGGCTTTCACCACCAACCAGGTGAAGAGAGAGCTGGAGAGACTACATCAGTGGAAAGCGGCGGGCCCTGATGGCATCAGCCCAAGGGTGCTGAGGGTCTGTGCTGACCAACTGTGTGGAATACTCCAGCGTCTTTTCAACCTTAGCCTGAGCCTAGAAAGGGTCCCTGTGCTGTGGAAAACATCCTCGTCCCAGTGCCCAAGAAGGCACACCCCACTGTCCTGAATGACTTCAGACCTGTAGCGCTAACACCCCACATCATGAAGACCCTGGAAAGGTTAGTCCTCGCTCACCTCAGACCCCTGGTGTGTACATCACTGGACCCCCTGCAGTTTGCATACCAGCGCAACATCGGGGTGGATGATGCAATCATCTACCTTCTGCAGAGGGCCTACTCTCACCTGGACAACGCAGGTTGCACTGTGAGGGTTATGTTTTTTGACTTCTCCAGTGCCTTCAATACCATTCAGCCCCTGCTACTGGGTGAGAAGATGAGGAGGATGAAAGTTGAAGCACCCTTAGTCTCCTGGGTCACAGACTACCTGACCGGTAGGCCACAATTTGTGCGACTACAGAGCTGTGTGTCAGAACGGGCAGTGAGCAACACAGGGGCTCCCCAGAGAACGGTCCTGTCCCCCTTCCTGTTCACCCTCTACACCTCAGACTTCAGATATAACTCTGAAACATGCCACCTACAGAAGTTCTCGGATGACTCTGCTATTGTAGGGTGCATCAGGGGTGGGCAGGAGGAGGAGTACAGGAGCACAATCAGTGACTTTGTGTTGTGGTGTGAGCAGAACAACCTTCAGCTCAACATCAGCAAAACAAAGGAGATGGTGGTGGACTTCAGGAGAACCAAGGCACAACTGACTGCAGTCACTATACAGGGGATGGATGTGGAAATGGTTGGGTCATACAAGTTCCTGGGTGTCCATATGGACAACAGGCTGGAATGGGCTGGTAACACCGGGGCTCTACTGTCTGAGGAGGCTCAGGTCCTTCAACGTGTGCAGTAAACTACTGCATACCTTCTACCAGTCTGTGGTGGCCAGTGCCATCTTTTTTGCAGTGGTGTGCTGGGGAGCAAACATCAAAGCCGGTGATGCTTCTCGGGTAAATAAGCTGATCAGGAAGGCTAGCTCTGTCCTGGGGATGAGCCTTGACACTCTAGAGGAGGTGGCGGAGAGACGGATCCTGGCCAAACTGCTGGCCATCATGGACAACGTCACCCACCCTCTGCACGCTATGGTTATGACGCAGAGGAGCACTTTCAGTCACAGACTGATCCCACCACGGTGTGCCAGAGAGCGCTACAGGAGGTCCTTCCTGCCGGCGGCTATTAGACTATATAATGCCTCACCGGGGTGCCGTGCCGTCGGCAACATAGATCTGGAACTGTTGGGGTGCTAGGACCTAGTTTAACAATTATCCATCCATCCGTGAGTAACTCTGGTCCGTCAGCACTCATCCACTCAGGACCTATTTATTCATACAGGTCTGTATATACATACTCATGTACAGTTGTTATATCATATCACATGCAATATTGTAAGTAATTATTGGAATTAACTTACGTAGGCATTCACTCAGGAATGCATATTAGTATCCTGTCAGTTGCACCTTTTCTCATTGCTTTTAGTATATCGAATGTGCAATAAGTGCAGTTGTCTGTAATTAAACCCTGCGCACTAAGGACTGTATTTTAAGGGAATTACTATTATTACCCCAAATTATATCATACACACATTTAGCTATTAAAGTATCTCTTCCTGTCATTTACCTGTACAGTTTGTGTAACCATGCAAGTATTCACTTATCTGTAAATATAACTGTATACTTACCTGTACAGCTAATTTAACCATGCAAAATATTCACTTACCTGTTCATTTACCCAGTCTGTCTATTAAGTAAACTATTATTACCCTCGCTCATATCATACGCATTTTTAGCTACTGAAGTATTTCTCTGCCATCGACCTGTATAGTATAGTTAACCATCCAACATCCACCAATGTATAGTATACATATTCAGCCAACCACTCATACTATGCAATGTCCTTTTATAGCTTTTTTTGCACTCCAGATATCTTGTATTTCTATTCTTTTTCATACTGCCACTCTATGTATCATGTACCGTGTATCTGTCTTTTGTGTACTTTCGTTGTGGCATTTTGCACCTGCCCTGTGTTTTGTTGTAGCTGCTTGACAATGAAATGAAATTTCATGAAATACAATCAATGAAATACACACAATACCCCATAATGACATCAATCTACCCACAATACCCCATAATGACATCAATACCCCATAATGACATCAATCTACACACAATACCCCATAATGACATCAATCTACACACAATACCCCATAATGATATCAATCTACACACAATACCCCGTAATGACATCAATCTACACACAATACCCCATAATGACATCAGTCTACACACAATACCCCATAATGATATCAATCTACACACAATACCCCATAATGACATCAATCTACACACAATACCCCATAATGACATCAATCTACACACAATACCCCATAATGATATCAATCTACACACAATACCCCATAATGACATCAATCTACACACAATACCCCATAATGATATCAATCTACACACAATACCCCATAATGACATCAATCTACACACAATACCCCATAATGATATCAATCTACACACAATACCCCATAATGACATCAATCTACACACAATACCCCATAATGATATCAATCTACACACAATACCCCATAATGACATCAATCTACACACAATACCCCATAATGATATCAATCTACACACAATACCCCATAATGACATCAATCTACACACAATACCCCATAATGACATCAATCTACACACAATACCCCATAATGACATCAATCTACACACAATACCCCATAATGACATCAATCTACACACAATACCCCATAATGACATCAATCTACACACAATACCCCATAATGACATCAATCTACACACAATACCCCATAATGACATCAATCTACACACAATACCCCATAATGACATCAATCTACACACAATACCCCATAATGACACCAATCTACACACAATACCCCATAATGACATCAATCTACACACAATACCCCATAATGACATCAATACCCCATAATGACATCAATATACACACAATACCCCATAATGACATCAATACCCCATAATGACATCAATCTACACACAATACCCCATAATGATATCAATCTACACACAATACCCCGTAATGACATCAATCTACACACAATACCCCATAATGAGGACGCCTGGTTGTTCTTTAAAAGTGCTTTCCTCACCATCCTAAATAAGCATGCCCCTTTTAAAAAATGTAGAACTAAGAATAGATATAGCCCTTGGTTCACCCCAGACTTGACTGCACTAGACCAACACAAAAACATCCTGTGGCGCACTGCATTAGCATCGAATAGCCCCCGCGATATGCAGCTATTCAGGGAAGTCAGGAACAAGTACACCCAGTCAGTTAGGAAAGCAAAGCCCAGCTTTTTCAAACAGAAATTTGCTTCCTGTAGTACTAACTCCAAAAAGTTCTGGGACACTGTAAAGTCCATGGAGAATAAGAGCACCTCCTCCCAGTTGCCCACTGCATTGAGGCTCGGAAACACTGTTACCACTGATAAATCCACGATTATTGAAAATTTCAATAAGCATTTTGCTACGGCTGGCCATGCTTTCCATCTGACTACCCCTACCCCGGCCAACAGCTCTGCACCCCCGGCAGCTACTTGCCCAAGCCCCCCCTGCTTCTCCTTCACCCAAATCCTGACAGCTGATGTTCTGAAAGAGCTGCTAAGTCTGGACCCCTACAAATCTGCTGGGCTAGATAATCTGGACCCTCTCTTTCTGAAATTATCAGCCAAAATTGTTGCAACACCTATCACTAGCCTGTTCAACCTCTCTTTCGTATCGTCTGAGATCCCTAGAGATTGGAAAGCTGCCGCGGTCATCCCCCTCTTCAAAGGAGGAGACACTCTAGACCCAAACTGTTATAGACCAATATCCATCCTGCCCTGCCTTTCTAAAGTTTTCGAAAGCCAAGTTAACAAACAGATAACTGACCACTTCGAATCCCACCGTACCTTCTCTGCTATGCAATCTGGTTTCCGAGCTGGTCATGGGTGCACCTCAGCTACGCTCAAGGTACTGAACGATATCATAACCGCCATCGATAAAAGACAGTACTGTGCAGCCGTTTTCATCGACCTGGCTAAGGCTTTCGACTCTGTCAATCACCGCATTCTTATTGGCAGACTCAACAGCCTTGGTTTCTCAAGTGACTGCCTTGCTTGGTTCTCTAACTACTTTGCAGACAGAGTTCAGTGTGTCAAATCGGAGGGCCTATTGTCCGATCCTCTGGCAGTCTCTATGGGGGTGCCACAGGGTTCAATTCTTGGGCCAACCCTTTTCTCTATATATATCAACGATGTTGCTCTCGCTGCTGGTGACTCTCTCATCCATCTCTACGCAGATGACACCATTCTGTATACAACTGGACCCTCTTTGGATACTGTGTTTACTAACCTTCAATCAAGCTTCAATGCCATACAACACTCCTTCCGTGGCCTACAACTGCTCTTAAACGCTAGTAAAACTAAGTGCATGCTTTTCTATCGAACAATGCCAGCACCCGCCCACCGGACTATCA
The DNA here is from genome assembly GCA_023634145.1 of Thymallus thymallus. Taxonomy (NCBI): domain Eukaryota; kingdom Metazoa; phylum Chordata; class Actinopteri; order Salmoniformes; family Salmonidae; genus Thymallus; species Thymallus thymallus. Next base: position 796,347 of record CM042402.1, on the reverse strand, counting down.
TCACTACTCTCGACGGATCCGAATTAGAATACGTGGACACCTACAAATACCTAGGCATCTGGTTAGACTATAAACTCAACTTCCAGACTCACATCAACCATCTCCAATCCAAAATTAAATCCAGAATTGGCTTCCTATTTCGCAACAGAGCCTCCTTCACTCATGCTGCCAAACATGCCCTTGTAAAACTGACTATCCTACCGATCCTTGATTTTGGCGATGTCATTTACAAACTAGCCTCCAACACTCTACTTAGCAAATTGGATGTAGTCTATCATAGTGCCATCCGTTTTGTCACCAAAGCCCCTTACACTACCCACCACTGCGACCTGTATGCTCTCGTTGGCTGGCCTTCACTATACATTCGTCGCCAAACCCACTGGCTCCAGGTCATCTATAAGTCTTTATTAGGTAAATCCCCGCCCTATCTCAGCTCACTGGTCACCATAGCAACACCCACCCGTAGCATGCGCTCCAGCAGGTATATCTCACTGGTCACCCCCAAAGCCAACACCTCCTTTGGCCGCCATTCCTTCCAGTTCGCTGCTGCCAATGACTGGAACGAATTGCAAAAATCATTGAAGCTAGAGGTTCCTATCTCCCTCAATACCTTTAAGCATCAGCTGTCAAAGCTGCTTATCGATCGCTGCACCTGTATATAGCCCTTCTGTAAATAGCCCACACTACTACCTCATCCCCATATTTATTTTTGTTTATTTTTCACTAATCTTGCACTCCAGTATCTCTATTTGCACATCATAATTTGCACATCCTTCATTCCTGTGTTAATGATGATAATTCTGTAATTTATTTCTACTCTATAGTCTATTTATTGTCCTACCTCCCAACCTTACTGCATTTTTGCACTACATTTTGCACTCTGTTTATAGATTTTCTATTGTGTTTTTTTGACTGTTTGTTTAATGTGTAACTCTGTGTTGTTATTTGTCGCACTGCTTTGCTTTGTCTTGGCCAGGTCGCAGTTGCAAATGAGAACTTGTTCTCAACTGACCTACCTGGTTAAATAAAGGTGAAATAAAAAAAAATAAAAATGACATCAATCTACACACAATACCCCATAATGACATCAATCTACACACAATACCCCATAATGACATCAATCTACACACAATACCCCATAATGACATCAATCTACACACAATACCCCATAATGATATCAATCTACACACAATACCCCATAATGACATCAATCTACACACAATACCCCATAATGACATCAATACCCCATAATGACATCAATCTACACACAATACCCCATAATGACATCAATCTACACACAATACCCCGTAATGACATCAATCTACACACAATACCCCATAATGACATCAATCTACACACAATACCCCATAATGACATCAATCTACACACAATACCCCATAATGACATCAATCTACACACAATACCCCATAATGACATCAATCTACACACAAAACCCCATAATGACATCAATCTACACACAATACCCCATAATGACATCAATCTACACACAAAACCCCATAATGACATCAATCTACACACAATACCCCATAATGACATCAAACGACACACAGTACCCCATAATGACATCAATCTACACACAATACCCCATAATGACATCAATCTACACACAATACCCCATAATGACATCAATCTACACACAAAACCCCGTAATGTCTCTGGCCTACACACAATACTGCATAATGTAAAAGAGGACATTTATACAAATTAATAAAAAATGAAAAGCTTGAGTCAATAAGTATTCAACCCTTTTGTTATGACGAGCCTAAATAAGTCCAGGAGTAAGAATGTGTTTAACAAGTCACATAATAAGTTGCATGGACTGTGTGGAATACTAGTGTTTAACATGGTTTTTGAATTGACCTCATCTCTGTACTGAGTGATCTCTGTAAGGTCCCTCAGTACAGCAGGGAATTTCAAACACAGATTCAACCAAAGACCAGGGAGGTTTTCCAATGCCTTACAAAGAAGGGCACCTATTGGTAGATGGGTAAAAATAAAAAGCAGATATTGAATATCCCACTGAGCATGGTGAAGTTATTAATTACACTTTGGATGGTGTATCAATGCACCCAAAATACAGGCGTACTAACTCAGTTGCCGGAGAGGATGGAAACTGCTTGTGTGTAAATTCTGGTTATTGGTCCATATAATAACAATATGGTACAAAATATATTAATAGTAATGAAATGCAGTTGTATTATTTACTGAAAGTGCTTTACATTGTTAGTAGGGAAACTCACCTTACCCATTTGAGTAGTTAAATGCTTCCTTCCTTCCTTCCTTCCTTCTCTTTCTCAGCATATGGCAGAAGGAAATGTCTGTTCATAGAAGTTTAAACCGCTACCTCAGGTCTATAGTAGGATTTCTCTTCACTCAGTCGTTGTTTATGTTCTGATTTCACCCCCCCTTTCCCTCCCCAGAACAACCATAAAGGAAGCTACATCCAGGCTCTGCGTCCCACCAGCACCCCCCAGCCCCGGGTCAAGCTAAAGCTGCTGGGCCACTGTGGCTGTGGAAAGAGCTCCCTCCTGGAGAGTCTGAAGTGTGGCATCCTACGGAGCTTCTTCAGGAGGAGACGACCACGCAGCAACAACACCGCACGACACCCCAACTCATCCATGGACGGCAAGGCTGCAGGTAGGCTTCACGCGTACACACACAGGGACACACAGATTTTAATGGCTGAGGATGAACCGTATCCGCGTAGCAAGGCCCAGGATAAGTTATATCTCCACCCCAACTCCCCAGCTCACCATAGTGGGTTCATATTATTAGGATGTTCATATCTCTGGCACAGGGCTGTGTTTGACAGGAAAACAGTCAGTATATTATGGTACTATAGTAAACAGTCAGTATAGTGTATAGTATGGTACTATAGTAAGTAAGTAAGTAAGTAAAATGTATTTATATAGCACATTTCACAGATAAAGATCACAAAGTGCTTCACAATAAAATGAAATACAATAACAAATCTTGAAATACAAGAATATTAAACAAAAATAGAAAACATAACAAAGAACCATAAACCGTGGATGACCTAAAAGCCTGCTGGAAGAGCAAAGTCTTCAGTTGCTTTTTAAAAGAATCAACAGAGTTCGCACAACGCAGAAGGGGAGGCAAAGCATTCCACAGCTTAGGAGCCACTGCCTGGAATGATTGGTCCCCTCTAGTTTTAAAATGAGTGCGAGGAACAACTAATAGCCTCTGATCTAATGACCTGAGACTCCGGGTGGGAGTGTGAAGCTGTATCAAGTCAGTGATGTAAGTAGGCACTTGACCATGCAAGGCTCTGAAGGTAAGAACCAGGATTTTAAAATGAATTCTATACTGGACTGGTAACCAGTGTAATGCTGCTAAAACAGGTGTGATGTGTTCTCTTTTCTTAATGTGAGTTAAAAGCCTTGCAGCAGAGTTCTGAACAGCCTGGAGGCGATACAGCTCCTTCTTACTCTAACAGGTAAAAAGACTGTTACAGTAATCTAAACGAGAGGAGATGAACGCATGAATGATCATCTCCAACTCACCCTTAGTCACAAATTATCTTAATTTGGAAATATTCCTCAGTTGGAAGAAACTGTTTCTAACTAATTGTTTAGAGTGGAGCTCCAAGGACAGCTGAATCAAACAACCCCTAAGGCTCGGTTGGACAGACGAGCCTAAGTCACCAATATGCTGTATTATCTTTGGGATTTTACTTTCAGGGGCGATAATTAGTGTTTCTGTTTTGTCTGAATTCAGAAGCAAAAAGTTGTCACATAACCACTGTTTGATACTAGTCAGACAGTTGATTAGGGAAGACAGTTTAGAGAACTCAGTTTCCTTAAAGGAGCAATACAGTTGTATATCATCCGCATACAGATGGTAAGATATGTCACTAAACTGACTAATTATCTGTCCGAGAGGAAATATGTACAAGAGGAACAGAATAGGGCCCAAGACAGAACCCTGAGGTACCCCACATGACAACTCTGCAGTTTAAGACATGATCTGATTCACATAAACACTAAAACTTCTACCAGACAGGTAGGATGAAAACCATTTTAAAACTGATCCAGACATCCCAACCAGAGTAGTAATATACACTATACTGTATAGTAAACACTCAGTATAGTGTATAGTATAGTAAACAGTCAGTATAGTGTATAGTATGGTAGTATAGTAAACACTCAGTATAGTGTATATTATGGTAGTATAGTAAACACTCAGTATAGTATATATTATGGTACTATAGTAAACACTCAGTATAGTATGGTAGTATAGTAAACACTCAGTATAGTATATATTATGGTACTATAATAAACAGTCAGTATAGTATGGTAGTATAGTAAACAGTCAGTATAGTGTATATTATGGTAGTATAGTAAACAGTCAGTATAGTATGGTAGTATAGTAAACACTCAGTATGGTAGTATAGTAAACAGTCAGTATGGTGTATGGTATGATAGTATGGTAGTATGGTAAACACTCAGTATAGTGTATAGTCAGTATGGTAGTATAGTAAACACTCAGTATAGTGTATAGTCAGTATGGTAGTATAGTAAACACTCAGTATAGTGTATAGTCAGTATGGTAGTATAGTAAACACTCAGTATAGTATAGTAGTATAGTAAGCAGTCAGTATGGTAGTATAGTAAACACTCAGTATAGTGTATAGTCAGTATGGTGGTATAGTAAACAGTCAGTATAGTGTATATTATGGTAGTATAGTAAACACTCAGTATAGTGTATAGTCAGTATGGTAGTATAGTAAACAGTCAGTATAGTATGGTAGTATAGTAAACACTCAGTATGGTAGTATAGTAAACAGTCTGTATAGTGTATGGTATGATAGTATGGTAGTATGGTAAACACTCAGTATAGTGTATATTATGGTAGTATAGTAAACAGTCAGTATAGTGTATATTATGGTAGTATAGTAAACAGTCAGTATAGTATGGTAGTATAGTAAACACTCAGTATGGTAGTATAGTAAACAGTCTGTATAGTGTATGGTATGATAGTATGGTAGTATGGTAAACACTCAGTATAGTGTATATTATGGTAGTATAGTAAACAGTCAGTATAGTATAGTAGTATAGTAAGCAGTCAGTATAGTGTATATTATGGTACTATAGTAAACAGTCAGTATGGTAGTATAGTAAACAGTCAGTATAGTGTATATTATGGTACTATAGTAAACAGTCAGTATAGTATAGTAGTATAGTAAGCAGTCAGTATAGTGTATATTATGGTAGTATAGTAAACAGTCAGTATAGTGTATATTATGGTACTATAGTAAACAGTCAGTATAGTATAGTAGTATAGTAAGCAGTCAGTATAGTGTATATTATGGTACTATAGTAAACAGTCAGTATAGTATAGTAGTATAGTAAGCAGTCAGTATAGTGTATATTATGGTACTATAGTAAACACTCAGTATAGTGTATGGTAGTATAGTAAACAGTCAGTATAGTATAGTAGTATAGTAAGCAGTCAGTATGGTAGTATAGTAAACACTCAGTATAGTGTACAGTCGTGGTCAAAAGTATTGTATTGGTCTCCACAAAGTTTGCTGCTTCAGTGTTCTTAGATCTTTATGTCAGTAGTTACTATGGTAACACTGAAGTATAATTACAAGTATTCCATAAGTGTCAAAGGCTTTCATTGACAATGACATTCAGTTTATGCAAAGAGTCCATATTTGCAGTGTTGACACTTCTTTTTCAAGACCTCTGCAATCCGCCCTGGCATGCTGTCAATTAACTTCTGGGCCACATCCTGACTGATGGCAGGCCATTCTTGCATAATCAATGCTTGGAGTTTGTCAGAAGTTGTGGGTTTTTGTTTGTCCACCCGCCTCTTGAGGATCAACCACAAGTTCTCAATGGCATTAAGGTCTGGGGAGTTTCCTGGCCATGGACCCAAAATGTTGATGTTTTGTTCCCCAAGCCACTTAGTTATCACCAAACAATGGGAAAGGGGATTCATCAGAGAAAATGACTACCCCAGTCCTCAGCAGTCCAATCCCTGTACCTTTTGCAGAATATCAGTCTGTCCCTGATGTTTTTCCTGGAGAGAAGTGGCTTCTTTGCTGCCCTTCTTGACACCAGGCCATCCTCCAAAAGTCTTCGCCTCACTGTGCGTGCAGATGCACTCACACCTGCCTGCTGCCATTCCTGAGCAAGCTCTGCAGTATAGTTTAGTATATCTAAACAGTATGGCAGTATAGTTTAGTATATCTAGACAGGATGGTAGTATAGTTTAGTATATCTAGACAGGTTGTTAGTATAGTTTAGTATATCTAGACAGGTTGTTAGTATAGTTTAGTATATCTAGACAGGTTGTTAGTATAGTTTAGTATATCTAGACAGGTTGTTAGTATAGTTTAGTATATCTAGACAGGTTGTTAGTATAGTTTAGCATATCTAGACAGGATGGTAGTATAGTTTAGTATATATAGACAGGATGGTAGTAAAGTTTAGTATATCTAGGCAGTATAGTTTAGTATATCTAGGCAGTATAGTTTAGTATATCTAGACAGGATGGTAGTATAGTTTAGTATATCTAGACAGGTTGTTAGTATAGTTTAGTATATCTAGACAGGATGGTAGTATAGTTTAGTATATCTAGACAGGTTGTTAGTATAGTTTAGTATATCTAGACAGGATGGTAGTATAGTTTAGTATATCTAGACAGGTTGTTAGTATAGTTTAGTATATCTAGACAGGTTGTTAGTATAGTTTAGTATATCTAGACAGGTTGTTAGTATAGTTTAGTATATCTAGACAGGTTGTTAGTATAGTTTAGTATATCTAGACAGGATGGTAGTATAGTTTAGTATATCTAGACAGGATGGTAGTAAAGTTTAGTATATCTAGGCAGGTTGTTAGTATAGTTTAGTATATCTAGACAGGATGGTAGTATAGTTTAGTATATCTAGACAGGTTGTTAGTATAGTTTAGTATATCTAGACAGGTTGTTAGTATAGTTTAGTATATCTAGACAGGATGGTAGTAAAGTTTAGTATATCTAGGCAGTATAGTTTAGTATATCTAGACAGGATGGTAGTATAGTTTAGTATATCTAGACAGGATGGTAGTATAGTTTAGTATATCTAGACAGGATGGTAGTATAGTTTAGTATATCAAGACAGGATGGTAGTATAGTTTAGTATATCTAGACAGGTTGTTAGTATAGTTTAGTATATCTAGACAGGTTGTTAGTATAGTTTAGTATATCTAGACAGGTTGTTAGTATAGTTTAGTATATCTAGACAGGATGGTAGTAAAGTTTAGTATATCTAGGCAGTATAGTTTAGTATATCTAGACAGGATGATAGTTTAGTATATCTAGACAGGATGGTAGTATAGTTTAGTATATCTAGACAGGATGGTAGTATAGTTTAGTATATCTAGACAGGATGGTAGTATAGTTTAGTATATCTAGACAGGATGGTAGTATAGTTTAGTATATCTAGACAGGTTGTTTGTATAGTTTAGTATATCTAGACAGGTTGTTAGTATAGTTTAGTATATCTAGACAGGTTGTTAGTATAGTTTAGTATATATAGACAGGATGGTAGTATAGTTTAGTATATATAGACAGGATGGTAGTAAAGTTTAGTATATCTAGGCAGTATATTTTAGTATATCTAGGCAGTATAGTTTAGTATATCTAGACAGGATGGTAGTATAGTTTAGTATATCTAGACAGGTTGTTAGTATAGTTTAGTATATCTAGACAGTATAGTTTAGTATATCTAGACAGGTTGTTAGTATAGTTTAGTATATCTAGACAGTATAGTTTAGTATATCTAGACAGGTTGTTAGTATAGTTTAGTATATCTAGACAGGTTGTTAGTATAGTTTAGTATATCTAGACAGTATAGTTTAGTATATCTAGACAGTATAGTTTAGTATATATAGACAGTATGTCTGGAAGGCCAGAGTTCTGATTGAACAAACTGCTCTCTGTCAAGAGTCATTGGGTTCACTGAGGTGTGACCTAAATATTTACCTGGTAAATGTCTCAGGGGCAGGTGACACGCACACACTCAGCCACTCACTCACCAACCCACTCACTCAGGTCCATGTAATAGATGGGGCTGCTACTGGGAGTCTTTAATGTTCTATGAGGTAGCAGCGCCACCTGCTGGTTAGAACGTATATTATTATATACATATTCACTTCTTGAATTCATTCTCCAACCTGTACCCTGGCTGTGAGAACATCAGTGTCTATATTCATTATGTGTGTCTCTGTAGTGTCAGTGAGTATCTCCAACCTGTACCCTGGCTGTGAGAACATCAGTGTCTATATTCATTATGTGTGTCTCTGTAGTGTCAGTGAGTATCTCCAACCTGTACCCTGGCTGTGAGAACGTCAGTGTGCGTAGTCGCAGTATGATGTTTGAGCCCAGCCTGACCAAGGGAGTCCTGGAAGTGTTCAGCCCCGTCACCAACGCACTCTCCTCAGCCGACGACCTCGCCACCAGAGCCATCGACATCCAGAACACTAACATAAATGGTGAATACTAGCCTGACCCCGATCCTTTAACCCAGCGTTTCCCAAACTCACTCCTCGGGACCCAAGGGGGGCATGTTTAGGATTCTTCTCTACCACTACACAGCGGATTCAAATAATCAACTAATCATCAATCTTTGACTTCAGCTATGAAGTAATAGAGCAAAAACCTTGGGGTCCCCAGGACTGAGGAAACGCTGCCTTAACCTCTAACCCTTAACCTGTACTAGTGGAGTTCCAGTGTTAGAAGCTCCTGCTATAACCTCTAACCTCTAACCCTTAACCTGTACTAGTGGAGTTCCAGTGTTAGAAGCTCCTGCTATAACCTCTAACCTCTAACCCTTAACCTGTACTAGAGGAGTTCCAGTGTTAGAAGCTCCTGCTATAACCTCTAACCCTTAACCTGTACTAGAGGAGTTCCAGTGTTAGAAGACTGATTTGTGCTCTTAATAAGTGCTGTTTACTTTCAGGTTGTTTGTTTCTGTGCTGAATTCTTTCAACCCCTCTCTCTTTGCCTCGGTCTCCTCTCTCTCCAGGTGTAGGAGACTTCAGTGTTTGGGAGTTCAGTGGTAACCCTGTGTACTACTGTTCTTATGACTACTTTGCTACCAACGACCCTACAGCCATCCACCTGGTGCTGTTCAGTCTGGAGGAACCCTATGAGACTCAGCTCAGCCAGGCTACATACTGGCTCAACATGTTGAAGGCCTTAACACTGCCACAGGATACTATAGGTATGTACCGTGACCTCTAACCCCTAATAATACTTATCATTACAGAATCTCAGAGCACCTGTTAAGCAAAATAAAAAAGTCATTAAAAAATATAGCTGGATCAGCTAGATCAAGTAAGTTTCAGTGTTTCTAGATCAAGTCTGTTTCAGTGCATCTTGAAGCTTCCAGATGGGCAGCCGTGGTCACGAGAGGATCTCTAAGCTCATAGCTAGATGGTCCATTAACAACAAATTCTTATTTACAATGACGGCCTACACCGGCCAAACTCGCTGGGCCAATTGTGTGGGACTCCCAATCACGGCCGGTTGTGATACAGTCTAGATTCGAACCAGGTTGTCTGTAGTGACTCCTCTAGCACTGAGATGCAGTGTCTTAGACCACTGAACCAGGTTGTCTGTAGTGACTCCTCTAACACTGAGATGCAGTGTCTTAGACCACTGAACCAGGTTGTCTGTAGTGACTCCTCTAGCACTGAGATGCAGTGTCTTAGACCACTGAACCAGGTTGTCTGTAGTGACTCCTCTAGCACTGAGATGCAGTGTCTTAGACCACTGAACCAGGTTGTCTGTAGTGACTCCTCTAGCACTGAGATGCAGTGTCTTAGACCACTGAACCAGGTTGTCTGTAGTGACTCCTCTAGCACTGAGATGCAGTGTCTTAGACCACTGAACCAGGTTGTCTGTAGTGACTCCTCTAGCACTGAGATGCAGTGTCTTAGACCACTGAACCAGGTTGTCTGTAGTGACTCCTCTAGCACTGAGATGCAGTGTCTTAGACCACTGAACCAGGTTGTCTGTAGTGACTCCTCTAACACTGAGATGCAGTGTCTTAGACCACTGAACCAGGTTGTCTGTAGTGACTCCTCTAGCACTGAGATGCAGTGTCTTAGACCACTGAACCAGGTTGTCTGTAGTGACTCCTCTAGCACTGAGATGCAGTGTCTTAGACCACTGAACCAGGCTGTCTGTAGTGACTCCTCTAGCACTGAGATGCAGTGTCTTAGACCACTGAACCAGGTTGTCTGTAGTGACTCCTCTAGCACTGAGATGCAGTGTCTTAGACCACTGAACCAGGTTGTCTGTAGTGACTCCTCTAGCACTGAGATGCAGTGTCTTAGACCACTGAACCAGGTTGTCTGTAGTGACTCCTCTAACACTGAGATGCAGTGTCTTAGACCACTGAACCAGGTTGTCTGTAGTGACTCCTCTAACACTGAGATGCAGTGTCTTAGACCACTGAACCAGGTTGTCTGTAGTGACTCCTCTAGTACTGAGATGTAGTGTCTTAGACCACTGAACCAGGTTGTCTGTAGTGACTCCTCTAGCACTGAGATGCAGTGTCTTAGACCACTGAACCAGGTTGTCTGTAGTGACTCCTCTAGCACTGAGATGCAGTGTCTTAGACCACTGAACCAGGTTGTCTGTAGTGACTCCTCTAACACTGAGATGCAGTGTCTTAGACCACTGAACCAGGTTGTCTGTAGTGACTCCTCTAACACTGAGATGCAGTGTCTTAGACCACTGAACCAGGTTGTCTGTAGTGACTCCTCTAGCACTGAGATGCAGTGTCTTAGACCACTGAACCAGGTTGTCTGTAGTGACTCCTCTAGCACTGAGATGCAGTGTCTTAGACCACTGAACCAGGTTGTCTGTAGTGACTCCTCTAACACTGAGATGCAGTGTCTTAGACCACTGAACCAGGTTGTCTGTAGTGACTCCTCTAACACTGAGATGCAGTGTCTTAGACCACTGAACCAGGTTGTCTGTAGTGACTCCTCTAGCACTGAGATGCAGTGTCTTAGACCACTGAACCAGGTTGTCTGTAGTGACTCCTCTAGCACTGAGATGCAGTGTCTTAGACCACTGAACCAGGTTGTCTGTAGTGACTCCTCTAGCACTGAGATGCAGTGTCTTAGACCACTGAACCAGGTTGTCTGTAGTGACGCCTCTAGCACTGAGATACAGTGTCTTAGACCACTGAACCAGGTTGTCTGTAGTGACTCCTCTAACACTGAGATGTAGTGTCTTAGACCACTGAACCAGGTTGTCTGTAGTGACTCCTCTAGCACTGAGATGCAGTGTCTTAGACCACTGAACCAGGTTGTCTGTAGTGTCTCCTCTAGCACTGAGATGCAGTGTCTTAGACCACTGAACCAGGTTGTCTGTAGTGACTCCTCTAACACTGAGATGCAGTGTCTTAGACCACTGAACCAGGTTGTCTGTAGTGACTCCTCTAGCACTGAGATGTAGTGTCTTAGACCACTGAACCAGGTTGTCTGTAGTGACTCCTCTAGCACTGAGATGCAGTGTCTTAGACCGCTTCTCCTGACACTAACCCTTCCTCTCCTGACACTAACCCTTCCTCTCCTGACACTAACCCTTCCTCTCCTGACACTAACCCTTCCTCTCCTGACACTAACCCTTCCTCTCCTGACACTAATCCTTCCTATCCTGACACTAACCCTTCCTCTCCTGACACTAACCCTTCCTCTTCTGACACTAACCCTTCCTCTCCTGACACTAACCCTTCCTCTCCTGACACTAACCCTTCCTCTCCTGACACTAACCCTTCCTCTCCTGACACTAACCCTTCCTCTCCTGACACTAACCCTTCCTCTCCTGACACTAACCCTTCCTCTCCTGACACTACCCCTTCCTCTCCTGACACTAACTCTTCTCCTAACCCTACCCTCAGCCAGACCACATACTGATTCAACATGTTAATGTCTCTCAGGATAACATCTGTAAGCCAGTCACACAGCTCAGGACAGACTCAGGACAGTAGAGTGGAGACTGCCTGGTTTGAATGAGTTTGCTAGCAATATGAATGCAGGTATAGTGGTTTAGCTAGTCATGTAGTGGGCTAGGAGTAGACCTGGATTTCAGCTGTAGTGGAATGTTGAGCTGACCAGTAACAGTGTGTCCGTCCGTGCCCAGCATTTGGAGGTCGCATCCATAGCCCGCTGACGGTGGTCCTCGTGGGAACTCATGCTGACGTGGCTAGCCTGCCTCGAGGGGCTGGAGGGGAGTTTGGATATGACAAGGAGACGCCTCTACTCAAGGAGCTCCGGAACAGATTTGGCAACGACCTGCAGATCTCAGAGAGGCTGTTTGTGGTGGACACTGGAGCCTCCACTTCTAAAGATGTAAAACTGCTCCGGAACCACCTGCTGGAACTACGCAATAACATCATCTCTGTAAGTTCATACACTCTCATACCCAATAACATCACCTCTGTAAGTTCATACACTCTCATACCCAATAACATCACCTCTGTAAGTTCATACACTCTCATACCCAATAACATCACCTCTGTAAGTTCATACACTCTCATACCCAATAACATCACCTCTGTAAGTTCATACACTCTCATACCCAATAACATCACCTCTGTAAGTTCATACACTCTCATACCCAATAACATCACCTCTGTAAGTTCATACACTCTCATACCCAATAACATCACCTCTGTAAGTTCATACACTCTCATACCCAATAACATCACCTCTGTAAGTTCATACACTCTCATACCCAATAACATCACCTCTGTAAGTTCATACACTCTCATACCCAATAACATCACCTCTGTAAGTTCATACACTCTCATACCCAATAACATCACCTCTGTAAGTTCATACACTCTCATACCCAATAACATCACCTCTGTAAGTTCATACACTCTCATACCCAATAACATCACCTCTGTAAGTTCATACACTGTCATACCCAATAACATCACCTCTGTAAGTTCATACACTCTCATACCCAATAACATCACCTCTGTAAGTTCATACACTCTCATACCCAATAACATCACCTCTGTAAGTTCATACACTCTCATACCCAATAACATCACCTCTGTAAGTTCATACACTCTCATACCCAATAACATCACCTCTGTAAGTTCATACACTCTCATACCCAATAACATCACCTCTGTAAGTTCATACACTCTCATACCCAATAACATCACCTCTGTAAGTTCATACACTGTCATACCCAATAACATCACCTCTGTAAGTTCATACACTCTCATACCCAATAACATCACCTCTGTAAGTTCATACACTGTCATACCCAATAACATCACCTCTGTAAGTTCATACACTCTCATACCCAATAACATCACCTCTGTAAGTTCATACACTCTCATACCCAATAACATCACCTCTGTAAGTTCATACACTCTCATACCCAATAACATCACCTCTGTAAGTTCATACACTCTCATACCCAATAACATCACCTCTGTAAGTTCATACACTCTCATACCCAATAACATCACCTCTGTAAGTTCATACACTCTCATACCCAATAACATCACCTCTGTAAGTTCATACACTCTCATACCCAATAACATCACCTCTGTAAGTTCATACACTCTCATACCCAATAACATCACCTCTGTAAGTTCATACACTCTCATACCCAATAACATCACCTCTGTAAGTTCATACACTCTCATACCCAATAACATCACCTCTGTAAGTTCATACACTCTCATACCCAATAACATCACCTCTGTAAGTTCATACACTCTCATACCCAATAACATCACCTCTGTAAGTTCATACACTCTCATACCCAATAACATCACCTCTGTAAGTTCATACACTCTCATACCCAATAACATCACCTCTGTAAGTTCATACACTCTCATACCCAATAACATCACCTCTGTAAGTTCATACACTCTCATACCCAATAACATCACCTCTGTAAGTTCATACACTCTCATACCCAATAACATCACCTCTGTAAGTTCATACACTCTCATACCCAATAACATCACCTCTGTAAGTTCATACACTCTCATACCCAATAACATCACCTCTGTAAGTTCATACACTCTCATACCCAATAACATCACCTCTGTAAGTTCATACACTCTCATACCCAATAACATCACCTCTGTAAGTTCATACACTCTCATACCCAATAACATCACCTCTGTAAGTTCATACACTCTCATACCCAATAACATCACCTCTGTAAGTTCATACACTCTCATACCCAATAACATCACCTCTGTAAGTTCATACACTCTCATACCCAATAACATCACCTCTGTAAGTTCATACACTCTTTCTCTCTCGCTTTCTCGGCATGACATAACATTCCATCAATTTTGCCAAAGCAACAATTTATACAATATACATTTCGCCTCTGGGGCGAATAAGTTAAAAATGTTGAATAAATGTATTAATTTGTGTGAATAATGAATCTCTTGGTGAGGAATATTTCTCCCAGTAAAGGAGAAAGTGCTTCTCTGTTTCTACCTCCCCTGTGGTGCAGTGACCACATACAGGCTCCTCTTTGGGTAGCCATGTCTTTATGTCTGCCGGTTTCTGTTGCCAGTTGGTCACTCAGCCTGTACTTGGTAAGGATCTGTCTCTGCTTCGTATCTCTGACAGAGTAGAGATAATCAGACATATTCTCTGTTCAGAGCCAGACAGCAATTTAGTCGGCTTTGGGATTTTGTTTTGTTTTTCCAATGATTGTAAATATGAGTCCTTTGATTAGTTCATGATTTTGTTTATTTGAATTCTTTCTTTTGGAGAAGTGCTGGTGTCAGCTTGGTTGATTAGGTCCAACACCAGCTGACTGAGAGTGCTTGTTTCTGGGCTTGGAGACTTGAATTTGGACTTGAATTTAGGTGTGGCAAAAAAAATATATATATTTAATTACCACTGGAAAGCGGCCCAATTCTGCCCTGGATGTTTGTCCCACATTTTAAAGTCCAGTTTATTGAGTGGTCCCCAAACCTCACTTCCATAAGAGCTATTGGTAGGAATACGCTGTCAAATATTTTGGTCCAAATTCTAATT
The DNA here is from genome assembly GCA_023634145.1 of Thymallus thymallus. Lineage (NCBI taxonomy): Eukaryota > Metazoa > Chordata > Actinopteri > Salmoniformes > Salmonidae > Thymallus > Thymallus thymallus. The sequence continues at coordinate 781,264 of CM042402.1, read as the reverse complement.
GGGATGTTGGTTTTGAATAATTCATTTTTATTGCATACAATGCTCTGCAGGCTTTTTCTTTGAGTGCATTCACAGTTTTACAGTTTCCTGATGCAGATCTGATCAGACCAAGGTATGAGGAATGTGTGTTCAACTATTGTGACGTTCAAAGTTCATTTTTATTTATTATTATTAAGTTTCCAAAGCCCACTTTTTGGAGAATTTTGAAGAATAGACCTTCGTGCCAAATAGAATTTAAGGCTTTTTTAAAGTCAATAAAGCCCTCCTTTTGGTGGATGTGTTTATTTATTAGTGTGTGTAAGGTGTGTTTGTGTGAATACAGTGCATTCAGAAAGTATTCAGACCCCATGACTTTATCCACATTTTGTTACCTTACAGCCTTATTCTAAAATGTATTAAATAGTTTTTTCCCCTCATCAATCTACACACAATACCCCATAATGACATCAATCTACACACAATACCCCATAATGACATCAATCTACACACAATACCCCATAATGACATCACTCTACACACAATACCCCATAATGACATCAATATACACACAATACCCCATAATGACATCAATCTACACACAATACAATACCCCATAACGACGTCAATCTACACACAATACCCCATAATGACGTCAATCGACACACAATACCCCATAACGACGTCAATCTACACACAATACCCCATAATGACGTCAATCTACACACAATACCCCATAATGACGTCAATCTACACACAATACCCCATAACGACGTCAATCTACACACAATACCCCATAACGACGTCAATCTACACACAATACCCCATAACGACGTCAATCTACACACAATACAATACCCCATAACGACGTCAATCTACACACAATACCCCATAATGACGTCAATCTACACACAATACCCCATAATGACGTCAATCTACACACAATACCCCATAACGACGTCAATCTACACACAATACCCCATAACGACGTCAATCTACACACAATACCCCATAACGACGTCAATCTACACACAATACAATACCCCATAACGACGTCAATCTACACACAATACCCCATAACGACGTCAATCTACCCACAATACCCCATAACGACGTCAATCTACCCACAATACCCCATAACGACGTCAATCTACCCACAATACCCCATAACGACGTCAATCTACCCACAATACCCCATAACGACGTCAATCTACACACAATACCCCATAACGACGTCAATCTACACACAATACCCCATAACGACGTCAATCTACACACAATACCCCATAACGACGTCAATCTACACACAATACCCCATAACGACGTCAATCTACACACAATACCCCATAACGACGTCAATCTACACACAATACCCCATAACGACGTCAATCTACACACAATACCCCATAACGACGTCAATCTACACACAATACCCCATAACGACGTCAATCTACACACAATACCCCATAACGACGTCAATCTACACACAATACCCCATAACGACGTCAATCTACACACAATACCCCATAACGACGTCAATCTACACACAATACCCCATAACGACGTCAATCTACACACAATACCCCATAACGACGTCAATCTACACACAATACCCCATAACGATGTCAATCTACACACAATACCCCATAACGACGTCAATCTACACACAATACCCCATAACGACGTCAATCTACACACAATACCCCATAATGACATCAATCTACACACAATACCCTTTCAGAGTTTCACAGTAATCATAGTGTATCTCTGGGTTGTTTTAGTCAGTGTATGTTTCTACTGTTTCAGAGTTTCACAGTATTCATAGTGTATCTCTGGGTTGTTTTAGTCAGTGTATGTTTCTACTGTTTCAGAGTTTCACAGTATTCATAGTGTATCTCTGGGTTGTTTTAGTCAGTGTATGTTTCTACTGTTTCAGAGTTTCACAGTATTCATAGTGCAGCTCTGGGTTGTTTTAGTCAGTGTATGTTTCTACTGTTTCAGAGTTTCACAGTATTCATAGTGTATCTCTGGGTTGTTTTAGTCAGTGTATGTTTCTACTGTTTCAGAGTTTCACAGTATTCATAGTGTATCTCTGGGTTGTTTTAGTCAGTGTATGTTTCTACTGTTTCAGAGTTTCACAGTATTCATAGTGCAGCTCTGGGTTGTTTTAGTCAGTGTATGTTTCTACTGTTTCAGAGTTTCACAGTATTCATAGTGTATCTCTGGGTTGTTTTAGTCAGTGTATGTTTCTACTGTTTCAGAGTTTCACAGTATTCATAGTGTATCTCTGGTTGTTCTGCTGCTAATGTTTTTGTCTTCAGTGTTTTCTAGTTGTTTTAGATTCGTTATCAAACCATTTTGACACCTTCTTTATTGTCTTGGTTTTGTGAGTTATAAGTTCAGTTCAGTGAGTTATTGAAGACCTGTATAGAGTTCATCATTTAATTAGAGTTTAATGTTTCAATGAGTTTCTCTGCACTGTTTGGATCCCATCTGTACGACTGGTTCATGTTGTAGAGATTATTGGGCTGTTTTTTTTACAGTGGTGTCTGTGGTCTGACAGTGGTGTCTGTGGTCTGACAGTGGTGTCTGTGGTCTGACAGTGGTGTCTGTGGTCTGACAGTGGTGTCTGTGGTCTGACAGTGGTGTCTGTGGTCTGACAGTGGTGTCTGTGGTCTGACAGTGGTGTCTGTGGTCTGACAGTGGTGTCTGTGGTCTGACAGTGGTGTCTGTGGTCTGACAGTGAATGCACTAATGGAGGAGGGGTCGATGTCAGTGATGTCATAATCAACTACACTTGTCCCAAGAGCTTGTCCCCTCTGATTCTACCATTAAGCGTGTACAGTCGTGGCCAGTATAGTATATATTATGGTACTATAGTAAACAGTCAGTATGGTAGTATGGTAAACAGTCAGTATAGTGTATATTATGGTACTATAGTAAACACTCAGTATAGTATGGTACTATAGTAAACACTCAGTATAGTATGGTAGTATAGTAAACACTCAGTATAGTGTATATTATGGTACTATAGTAAACAGTCAGTATAGTATGGTAGTATGGTAAAAAGTCAGTATAGTGTATATTATGGTACTATAGTAAACAGTCAGTATAGTATGGTAGTATAGTAAACACTCAGTATGGTAGTATAGTAAACAGTCAGTATAGTGTATATTATGGTACTATAGTAAACACTCAGTATAGTATGGTAGTATGGTAAACAGTCAGTATAGTGTATATTATGGTACTATAGTAAACACTCAGTATAGTATGGTAGTATAGTAAACACTCAGTATAGTGTATATTATGGTACTATAGTAAACAGTCAGTATAGTATGGTAGTATGGTAAACAGTCAGTATAGTGTATATTATGGTACTATAGTAAACACTCAGTATAGTAAGCAGTCAGTATGGTAGTATGGTAAACAGTCTGTATAGTGTATAGTCAGTATGGTAGTATAGTAAACAGTCAGTATAGTGTATAGTCAGTATGGTAGTATAGTAAACACTCAGTATAGTATAGTAGGATAGTAAACACTCAGTATAGTGTATAGTCAGTATGGTAGTATAGTAAACACTCAGTATAGTGTATAGTCAGTATGGTAGTATAGTAAACAGTCAGTATAGTGTATAGTCAGTATGGTAGTATAGTAAACACTCAGTATAGTGTATATTATGGTACTATAGTAAACACTCAGTATAGTAAGCAGTCAGTATGGTAGTATAGTAAACACTCAGTATAGTGTATGGTAGTATAGTAAACAGTCAGTATAGTATAGTAGTATAGTAAACACTCAGTATAGTGTATAGTCAGTATGGTAGTATAGTAAACACTCAGTATAGTGTATAGTCAGTATGGTAGTATAGTAAACAGTCAGTATAGTGTATAGTCAGTATGGTAGTATAGTAAACAGTCAGTATAGTGTATGGTAGTATAGTAAGCAGTCAGTATGGTAGTATAGTAAACACTCAGTATAGTGTATAGTCAGTATGGTAGTATAGTAAACAGTCAGTATAGTATAGTAGTATAGTAAACACTCAGTATAGTGTATAGTCAGTATGGTAGTATAGTAAACAGTCAGTATAGTATGGTAGTATAGTAAACACTCAGTATAGTCAGTATGGTGGTATAGTAAACAGTCAGTATAGTATAGTAGTATAGTAAGCAGTCAGTATGGTAGTATAGTAAACACTCAGTATAGTGTATGGTATGATAGTATGGTAGTATAGTAAACACTCAGTATAGTGTACAGTCGTGGTCAAAAGTATTGTATTGGTCTCCACAAAGTTTGCTGCTTCAGTGTTCTTAGATCTTTATGTCAGTAGTTACTATGGTAACACTGAAGTATAATTACAAGTATTCCATAAGTGTCAAAGGCTTTCATTGACAATGACATTCAGTTTATGCAAAGAGTCCATATTTGCAGTGTTGACCCTTCTTTTTCAAGACCTCTGCAATCCGCCCTGGCATGCTGTCAATGAACTTCTGGGCCACATCCTGACTGATGGCAGGCCATTCTTGCATAATCAATGCTTGGAGTTTGTCAGAAGTTGTGGGTTTTTGTTTGTCCACCCGCCTCTTGAGGATCGACCACAAGTTCTCAATGGGATTAAGGTCTGGGGAGTTTCCTGGCCATGGACCCAAAATGTCGATGTTTTGTTCCCCGAACTACTTAGTTATCACTTTTTCCTTATGGCAAGGTGCTCCATCATGCTGGAAAAGGCATTGGTCGTCACCAAACTGTTCTTGGATGGTTGGGAGAAGTTGCTCTCGGAGGATGGCTGTGTTCTTAGGCAAAATTGTGAGTGAGCCCACTCCCTTGGCTGAGAAGCAACCCCACACATGAATGGTCTGAGGATGCTTTACTGTTGGCATGACACAGGACTGATGGTAGCGCTCACCTTGTCTTTTCCGGACAAGGTGTTTTCCGGATGGCCCAAACAATCGGAAAGGGGATTCATCAGAGAAAATGACTCTACCCCAGTCTTCAGCAGTCCAATCCCTGTGCCTTTTGCAGAATATCAGTCTGTCCCTGATGTTTTTCCTGGAGAGAAGTGGCTTCTTTGCTGCCCTTCTTGACACCAGGCCATCCTCCAAAAGTCTTCACCTCACTGTGCGTGCAGATGCACTCACACCTGCCTGCTGCCATTCCTGAGCAAGCTCTGCACTGGTGGTGCCCCGATCCCGCAGCTGAATCAACTTTAGGAGACGGTCCTGGCAATTGCTGGACTTTCTTGGGCGCCCTGACGCCTTCTTCACAACAATTGAACCTCTCTCCTTGAAGTTCTAGATGATCCGATAAATGGTTGATTTAGGTGCAATCTTACCAGCAGCAATATCCTTGCCTGTAAAGCCCTTTTTGTGCAAAGCAATGATGACGGCACGTGTTTCCTTGCAGGTAACCATGGTTGACAGAGGAAGAACAATGATGTCAAGCACCACCCTCCTTTAAAGCTTCCAGTCTGTTATTCTGTCTCAATCAGCATGACAGAGTGATCTCCAGCCTTGTCCTCGTCAACACTCTCACCTGTGTTAACGAGACAATTACTGACATGATGGCAGCTGGTCCTTTTGTGGCAGGGCTGAAATGCAGTGGAAATGTTTTTGGGGGATTAAGTTAATATTCATGGCAAAGAGGGACTTTGCAATTAATGGCAATTCATCTGATCACTCTTCATGACATTCTGGAGTATATGCAAATTGCCATCATCAACACTGAGGCAGCAAACTTTGTGGAGACCAATACTTGTCATTCTCAAAACCTTTGGCCACGACTGTACAGGCCTAAGGCTCGACAGAAATGCAATAACTCCTTCCCGTTTTTGTTCAGTATTTGGTCAGGACTGTTTCTATTATTTATAATAATCTGTAAGAGGACCTCCCGTATCAGTATAGTCAGGCTCTGAACCTGTTCTCACATTGAAATGTCTCCACAAAGAAGCACTTTACCCTCTGCCTGAAATTGAAGGATTTCTGTATGGAGAAAAATTACTGCTCATCATAATATGATGAATCTGAAGGAGGAGCAGAAGCTGCACACATGTATCCATCACTGTCACAATAGATTGTACCCTCGTTAAGTTTTAGCCAAATGTGGTTAGGACCTTTTTTTAAGTCTGTTTAACATTTGTCTGTTTGATTTGATGGTAGTAAACTGTCTCTATAGCCTGAGGGACACTGAGTATCCATGTCTCCATGACACCATGTTTCTAGTAGGATTATGATGTCCTGTCCCTTGATGTTTTTAAGAAAGTCTGGACGTTTTAGAACAAACATGTGACCGACCGCCTTGATTCGGTCTTATATACAGTGGGGAGAACAAGTATTTGATACACTGCTGATTTTGCAGGTTTTCCCACTTACAAAGCATGTAGAAGTCTGTAATTTTTATCATAGGTACTCTTCAACTGTGAGAGACGGAATCTAAAACAAAAATCCAGAAAATCACATTGTATGATTTTTAAGTAATTAATTTGCATTTTATTAAAATCGGCATTGTATCAAATACTTGTTCTCCCCACTGTAGCAACATTTGAAATTGTGTCATTTGTGGATCTTCTTGTAGCCATTACCAGATTCATGAAGGTCTACGACCATCTGTCTCTTCTGAACTGCCAGTTCTTTTTGTGGTGTTGGATTACAAAGGGATATTGCATGACTGTTGCCTCATTTTTCTACCTTAGTGAAACAGGAAGTGATGTAATAGCTCAATATAGTTCCTTAAGACTTAGAATTCCTGTTTTAAATATGGTAGGTGTTATTTACAATAATCTTTAAGGTTGCCATTAATTGTGAAACCTTGATTTGGAGGACATTGATTTTTAATTAAATCAATCAATTGTTTTGGTGGAGCATCCACTGGAATCACAATATTATTGTTATTATTATTATTTAATCAAATCAACTCTAGGTCCATTGGCTTCTTCTTATTGTGTGTAGCAATGCACTGACACAATATACTGCTTGCTGAATGGGATACTATTCTGAAAGAATGACTACACTCCTGCCCATGCTTTACATTTCAATAGTGACCTTAAAAATAATGTGGTTTTGTATTGTTGGAGAAGAAGTTGACTCCAGACCAGGGTTGGGGTCAATTTGAATTGAAGGCAGTCAATTCAGGAAGTGTTTTGAATTAAAAAAACAAAAACTGAAATAATTAGCTTTTACTTTTCAGTTAATTGAGAAGTCATTCAAAAAGCCAGTGTCTATAGGCAGCAGCCTCTAATGTGCTAGTGATGGCTGTTTAACAGTCTGATGACCGAGAGATGACCGTCTCTCTGTCTCAGCTTTGATGCACCTGTACTGACCTCACCTTCTGGATGATAGGCAGTGAACAGGCAGTGGCTCGGGTGTTTGATGTCCATGATGATCTTTGGCCTTCCTGTGACATCAGGTGCTGTAGGTGTCCTGGAGGGCGGGTAGTATGCCCCCGGTAATGCGTTGGGCAGACGTACCACACTCTGGAGAGCCTTGCGGTTGTGGGCGATGCAGTTGCCGTACCAGGAGGTGATACAGCCCGACAGGATGCATCTTTGAGGGTTTTAGGTGCCAAGACAAATTTCTTCAGCCTCCTGAGGTTGAAGAGGATCTGTTGCGTCTTTTTCACCACACTGTCTGTGTGGATGGTCCATTTCAGTTTGTCAGTGATGTGTACGCCGAGGAACTTGAAGCTTTCCACCTTCTCCACTGCGGTCCCGTCGATGTGGACAGGGTGGTGCTCCCTCTGCTGTTTCCTGAAGTCCATGGTCATCTCCTTTGTTTTGTTGACGTTGAGTGAGAGGTTGTTTTCCTAGCACCACACTCCCAGAGCCCTCACCTTGGAGGCGTGCTTGTCCACACAGTCATGGGTGAACAGGGAGTACAGGAGTGGTCTGAGTACGCACCCTTGTGGGGCCCCAGTGTTGAGGATCAGCGAGGAGGAGGTGTTGTTTCCAACCTTCACCACCTGGGGGCGACCCATCAGGAAGTCCAGGACCCAGTTGCACAGGGTGGGGTTCAGACCCAGGGTCCCGAGCTTAATGATGAGCTTGGAGGGAACTATGGTGTTGAATGCTGAGCTATAGTCAATAAAAAGCATTCTTACATAGGTATGCCTCTTGTCCAGATGGGATAATGATGGCAGCTGGTCCTTTTGTGGCAGGGCTGAAATGCAGTGGAAATGTTTTTGGGGGATTAAGTTCATTTTCATGGCAAAGAGGGACTTTGCGATTAATTGCAATTCATCTGATCACTCTTCATGACATTCTGGAGTATATACAAACTGAGGCAGCAAACTTTGTGGAGACCAATACTTGTGTCATTCTCAACTTTTGGCCACGACTGTTGACTGTGCCTTTAAACAGCTTGGAAAATTCCAGAAAATGCTTTAGATAAAGAAATCAGCCAAGACCTCCACAAGTCTGGTTCATCCTTGTGAGCAATTTCCAAATGCCTGAAGGTACCACGTTCATCTGTACAAACAATAGTACGCAAGTATAAACACCATGGGACCACACAGCCGTCATACCGCTCAGGAAGGAGACGCGTTCAGTCTCCTAGAGATTAAAGTACTTTGGTGCGAAAAGTGCAAATCAATCCCAGAACAACAGCAAAGGACCTTGTGAAGATGCTGGAGGAAACAGGTACAAAAGTATCTATAGCCACAGTAAAACGAGTCCTATATCGGCATAACTTGAAAGGCAGCTCAGCAAGGAAAAGCCAGACCACAGTTTGCAACTGCACATGGGGACAAAGATCGTACTTTTTGGAGAAATGTCCTCTGGTCTGATGAAACAAAAATAGAACTGTTTGTTCATAATGACCATCGTTATGTTTGGATGAAAAAGGGGGAGGCTTGCAAGCCGAAGAACACCATCCCAACCGTGAAGCACGGGGGTGGCAGCATCATGTTGTGGGGGTGCTTTGCTGCAGGAGGGACTGGTGCACTTCACAAAATAGATGGCATCACGAGGAAGGAAAATTATGTTCATATATAGAAGCAACATCTCAAGACATCAGTCAGAAAGTTAAAGCTTGGTCGCAAATGAGTCTTCCAAATGGACAATGACCACAAGCATACTTCCAAAGTTGTGGCAAAATGGCTTAAGGACAACAAAGTCAAGGTATTGGAGTGGCCATCACAAAGCCCTGACCTCGATCCTATAGAAGATTTGTGGGCAGAACTGAAAAAGCGTGTGCGAGCAAGGACGCCTACAAACCTGACTCAGTTACACCAGTTCTGTCAGGAGGAATGGGCCAAAATTCACCCAACTTATTGTGGGAAGCTTGTGGAAGGCTACCTGAAACGTTTGACCCAAGTTAAGCAATTTAAAGGCAATTGCTTAACTTTATTTATATAAAAATAATTCTCTCTACTATTATTCTGACATTTCACATTCTTAAAATAAAGTGGTGATCCTGACTGACCTAAGACAGGGAATTTTTACTAGGATTAAATGAAAAAAACTGAGTTTAAATGTATTTGGTTAAGGTGTATGTAAACCTCCGACTTCAACTGTCTGTCCTTGGCTCTGTCTGCTGCAGGTGAGGAAGGTAGAGGGACACTGAGGGCTTCTTGCTGGATCACAGAGGCTGTTGAGGCCTGCTTTTCTCCATCTCCCTCCTTTACTTCTTCCTCAACTTCTGAGATGAGTTCAGCTTCTACTTTCAGGGCAGCAAACACATTCTCAAAAGCCTGGAGGCTTGAATCATTTCCTTGTATCAATACCGTTCCATTATTGCAGAAGTTCACAGTTTAAGTGTTGCTCTGGTCAGCTTTTTCAACAATGCTGATCTGACAGCCTTAACTGATGCCTGTCTTTCCATATGTTTGGTATTAAATATAACATTTGCTCTATGTTTGCGACTGGTAAGATCTGCAGACAGCCACTCATGGTTCTGTCCCTTCATCAAACCTTTGAAAACCTTCTTAAATGTCTTGCCATCTGGATGTCTGGTGGGTAAACAGTTTCCAGCAACACAAGCCTACATTGTTTCTTGTATTATTTGTCTTTAGAACCATTTTACTTTGTATGTGTCTTTCTGTTGTTCTGTTAACTAGCTGTTGTTCTGTTAACTAGCTGTTTTTCTGTTAACTAGCGGTTGTTCTGTTAACTAGCAGTTGTTCTGTTAACTAGCGGTTGTTATGTTAACTAGCGGTTGTTCTGTTAACTAGCAGTTGTTCTGTTAACTAGCGGTTGTTCTGTTAACTAGCGGTTGTTCTGTTAACTAGCTGTTGTTCTGTTAACTAGCGGTTGTTCTGTTAACTAGCGGTTGTTCTGTTAACTAGCAGTTGTTCTGTTAACTAGCGGTTGTTCTGTTAACTAGCGGTTGTTCTGTTAACTAGCGGTTGTTCTGTTAACTAGCGGTTGTTATGTTAACTAGCGGTTGTTCTGTTAACTAGCAGTTGTTCTGTTAACTAGCGGTTGTTCTGTTAACTAGCTGTTGTTCTGTTAACTAGCGGTTGTTTGTTAGCGAGCTAGCTTCTTTTAGGAGGGTCCCTAGCAACTGCTTAGCAACTGGTAAACAATCCAGCTAGCTAAGATAACTGCAGGATTTTTATACAAATAGATACTTTTCCACAAGCCTGTCTTCTCCATGTGTTGCTTGTTTTGTCTCCCATTCAGTCTTGCCGTTTTCCTCTAGTTTTTTCCAACGTACTTCACTCTAAAAACCATGTACATCTCAATATTTGTAGGAGCTCATTTTTTCAGCTGCTGCTGCTCTCCTCTCTCCCTCCTCTCTCTGTTAATACAGACCTGTAGTCCCATGTCGGCCCTTTCAGAGTGTCTGGTCTCCACCCTGCCCTCCTGGAGGAGGATGAGTGGTCCTAACCAGCTGACCTCATGGCAACAGTTTGTTTCTGACATCCAGGAACACATCAACCCGCTGGTCAGCGAGGAGCACCTCCGAGGGGTCGCACAGCAGCTCCACAGCATGGGAGAGGTACACACACACACACACACACACACACACACACACACACACACACACACACACACACACACACACACACACACACACACACACACACACACACACAGCAGCTCCACAGCATGGGAGAGGTACACACACACACAGCAGCTCCACAGCATGGGAGAGGTACACACACACACACACACACACACACACAGCAGCTCCACAGCATGGGAGAGGTACACACACACACAGCAGCTCCACAGCATGGGAGAGGTACACACACACACACACACACACACACACACACAGCAGCTCCACAGCATGGGAGAGGTACACACACACAACATATTACACAAAAGTAAAGCCAGGGATGCAAACTAGTCACTTTTCGGCCAAATTTGCCGTTTTGAATCCAAAATAGGTGACCTATGTGAATCGTGTCGATCCAATGAGCTTTTGATCACTACTGTCTGTAAGCGAACGAGTGATGCGCGTTTGGAGCAGTACCGGCTGTATCCAAGGCTCAGCCAATCGTTGACATAACAACAGAATGCAGCATGTGACTGAAGAGAGAAGTTACAACCAATTTGCCAGTTACAGCATATACAGTGGGGAGAACAAGTATTTGATACACTGCCGATTTTGCAGGTTTTCCTACTTACAAAGCATGTAGAGGTCTGTAATTTTTATTATAGGTACACTTCAACTGTGAGAGACGGAATCTAAAACAAAAATCCAGAAAATCACATTGTATGATTTTTAAATAATTAATTTGCATTTTATTGCATGACATAAGTATTTGATCACCTACCAACCAGTAAGAATTCCGGCTCTCACAGACCTGTTAGTTTTTCTTTAAGAAGCCCTCCTGTTCTCCACTCATTACCTGTATTAACTGCACCTGTTTGAACTTGTTACCTGTATAAAAGACACCTGTCCACACACTCAATCAAACAGACTCCAACCTCTCCACAATGGCCAAGACCAGAGAGCTGTGTAAGGACATCAGGGATAAAATTGTAGACCTGCACAAGGCTGGGATGGGCTACAGGACAATAGGCAAGCAGCTTGGTGAGAAGGCAACAACTGTTGGCGCAATTATTAGAAAATGGAAGAAGTTCAAGATGACGGTCAATCTCCCTCGGTCTGGGGCACCATGCAAGATCTCACCTCGTGGGGCATCAATGATCATGAGGAAGGTGAGGGATCAGCCCAGAAATACACGGCAGAACCTGGTCAATGACCTGAAGAGAGCTGGGACCACAGTCTCAAAGAAAACCATTAGTAACACACTACGCCGTCATGGATTAAAATCCTGCAGCGCACGCAAGGTCCCCTGCTCAAGCCAGCGCATGTCCAGGCCTGTCTGAAGTTTGCCAATGACCATCTGGATGATCCAGAGGAGGAATGGGAGAAGGTCATGTGGTCTGATGAGACAAAAATAGAGCTTTTTGGTCTAAACTCCACTCGTCGTGTTTGGAGGAAGAAGAAGGATGAGTACAACCCCAAGAACACCATCCCAACCGTGAAGCATGGAGGTGGAAACATCATTCTTTGGGGATGCTTTTCTGCAAAGGGGACAGGACGACTGCACCGTATTGAGGGGAGGATGGATGGGGCCATGTATCGCGAGATCTTGGCCAACAACCTCCTTCCCTCAGTAAGAGCATTGAAGATGGGTCGTGGCTGGGTCTTCCAGCATGGCAATGACCCGAAACACACAGCCAGGGCAACTAAGGAGTGGCTCCGTAAGAAGCATCTCAAGGTCCTGGAGTGGCCTAGCCAGTCTCCAGACCTGAACCCAATAGAAAATCTTTGGAGGGAGCTGAAAGTCCGTATTACCCAGCGACAGCCCCGAAACCTGAAGGATCTGGAGAAGGTCTGTATGGAGGAGTGGGACAAAATCCCTGCTGCAGTGTGTGCAAACCTGGTCAAGAACTACAGGAAACGTATGATCTCTGTAATTGCAAACAAAGGTTTCTGTACCAAATATTAAGTTCTGCTTTTTTTTAATTTATTTTTTTTATTTCACCTTTATTTAACCAGGTAGGTCAGTTGAGAACAAGTTCTCATTTGCAACTGCGACCTGGCCAAGACAAAGCAAAGCAGTGCGACAAAAGACAACACAGAGTTACACAGTAAAACAAACAGTCAAAAACACAATAGAAAAATCTATATACAGAGTGCAAAATGTAGTGCAAAAATGCAGTAAGATTAGGAGGTAGGACAATAAATAGACTATAGTGGTGAAATAAATTACAGAATTATCATCATTAACACAGGAATGAAGGATGTGCAAATTATGATGTGCAAATAGAGGTACTGGTGTGCAAGATTAGTGAAAATAAACAAAAAATAAATATGGGGATGAGGTAGTAGTGTGGGCTATTTACAGAAGGGCTATATACAGGTGCAGTGATCGATAAGCAGCTTTGATAACTGATGCTTAAAGTTATTGAGGGAGATAGGAACCTCTAGCTTCAATGATTTTTGCAATTCGTTCCAGTCATTGGCAGCAGCGAACTGGAAGGAATGGCGGCCAAAGGAGGTGTTGGCTTTGGGGGTGACCAGTGAGATATACCTGCTGGAGCACATGCTACGGGTGGGTGTTGCTATAGTGACCAGCGAGCTGAGATAGGGCGGGGATTTACCTAATAAAGACTTATAGATGACCTGGAGCCAGTGGGTTTGGCGACGAATATATAATGAAGGCCAGCCAATGAGAGCATACAGGTCGCAGTGGTGGGTAGTATATGGGGCTTTGGTGACAAAACGGATGGCACTGTGATAGACTACATCCAATTTGCTAAGTAGAGTGTTGGAGGCTAGTTTGTAAATGACATCACCAAAATCAAGGATCGGTAGGATAGTCAGTTTTACAAGGGCATGTTTGGCAGCATGAGTGAAGGAGGCTTTGTTGCGGAATAGAAAGCCAATTCTGGATTTAATTTTGGATTGGAGATGGTTGATGTGAGTCTGGAAGTTGAGTTTATAGTCTAACCAGATGCCTAGGTATTTGTAGGTGTCCACGTATTCTAATTCGGACCCGTCGAGAGTAGTGATGATAGTCCGGTGGGCGGGTGCTGGCAGCGTACGATAGAAAAGCATGCACTTAGTTTTACTAGCGTTTAAGAGCAGTTGGAGGCCACGGAAGGAGTGTTGTATGGCATTGAAGCTTGATTGAAGGTTAGTAAACACAGTGTCCAAAGAGGGGCCAGATGTATACAGAATGGTGTCGTCTGCGTAGAGATGGATCAGAGAGTCACCAGCAGCGAGAGCGACATCGTTGATGTATATAGAGAAAAGAATGTATTCTGAAAAGAATGTTTTCTGATGTCATGCAATAAAATGCAAATTAATTACTTAAAAATCATACAATGTGATTTTCTGGATTTTTGTTTTAGATTCCGTCTCTCACAGTTGAAGAGTACCTATGATAAAAATTACAGACTTCTACATGCTTTGTAAGTAGGAAAACCTGCAAAATCGGCAGTGTATCAAATACTTGTTCTCCCCACTGTATCTGTCTCTCTGGACAGCAGGGAGTAGAAAGGCAGTTTGTCAGTTACAGCATATAGCTGTCTCTCTGGACAGCAGGGAGTAGAAAGGCAGTTTGCCAGTTACAGCAGATAGCTGTCTCTCTGGACAGCAGGGAGTAGAAAGGCAGTTTGTCAGTTACAGCATATATCTGTCTCTCTGGACAGCAGGGAGTAGAAAGGCAGTTTGCCAGTTACAGCAGATATCTGTCTCTCTGGACAGCAGGGAGTAGAAAGGCAGTTTGTCAGTTACAGCAGATATCTGTCTCTCTGGACAGCAGGGAGTAGAAAGGCAGTTTGTCAGTTACAGCATATATCTGTCTCTCTGGACAGCAGGGAGTAGAAAGGCAGTTTGTCAGTTACAGCATATAGCTGTCTCTCTGGACAGCAGGGAGTAGAAAGGCAGTTTGCCAGTTACAGCATATAGCTGTCTCTCTGGACAGCAGGGAGTAGAAAGGCAGTTTGTCAGTTACAGCAGATATCTGTCTCTCTGGAAAGCAGGGAGTAGAAAGGCAGTTTGCCAGTTACAGCAGATATCTGTCTCTCTGGACAGCAGGGAGTAGAAAGGCAGTTTGTCAGTTACAGCAGATATCTGTCTCTCTGGACAGCAGGGAGTAGAAAGGCAGTTTGTCAGTTACAGCATATATCTGTCTCTCTGGACAGCAGGGAGTAGAAAGGCAGTTTGTCAGTTACAGCATATAGCTGTCTCTCTGGACAGCAGGGAGTAGAAAGGCAGTTTGCCAGTTACAGCATATAGCTGTCTCTCTGGACAGCAGGGAGTAGAAAGGCAGTTTGTCAGTTACAGCAGATATCTGTCTCTCTGGACAGCAGGGAGTAGAAAGGCAGTTTGTCAGTTACAGCAGATATCTGTCTCTCTGGACAGCAGGGAGTAGAAAGGCAGTTTGTCAGTTACAGCAGATATCTGTCTCTCTGGACAGCAGGGAGTAGAAAGGCAGTTTGTCAGTTACAGCAGATATCTGTCTCTCTGGACAGCAGGGAGTAGAAAGGCAGTTTGTCAGTTACAGCATATATCTGTCTCTCTGGACAGCAGGGAGTAGAAAGGCAGTTTGCCAGTTACAGCAGATATCTGTCTCTCTGGACAGCAGGGAGTAGAAAGGCAGTTTGCCAGTTACAGCAGCGCGTCCCTGAACGATAACTAAGAGGAAGGTGAGAGTCCTGACCACGGAGAGAAGGTGATGAAGGTGATGAAGCATACTTATCGAGCTGTAACGGAAAAACAACTGGCATTTGGAACGTTTGAGGTGAGGGAGAAAGTGTGGTGGAACAAGTATTATTAGTATTGTTAAGTATCTTGCTAGCTGGATCTAATTCTCCGTTAGCTAGCCAGAGAAATGTTGAGCAGCATTAGCCAACTTTACGGATCTGGACCCTGGCAATCTGTGTGAAATGTTAGCTAGTTAACTACTACTATCTGTGAACTGATGTTTTCCCTCTACAGTATGTGGTTAATCTTTTGAATGAGAGAATTAGGTGAAAATGAGGCGTTGCTTGTTAAACAAGTGGATTCAGGGATGAAGTGTAGCTGGAGCTGGGCCTGGTTTAAGCTGGAGCTGGGCCTGGTTTAAGCTGGAGCTGGGCCTGGTTTAAGCTGGAGCTGGGCCTGGTTTAAGCTGGAGCTGGGCCTGGTTTAAGCTGGAGCTGGGCCTGGTTTAAGCTGGAGCTGGGCCTGGTTTAAGCTGGAGCTGGGCCTGGTTTAAGCTGGAGCTGGGCCTGGTTTAAGCTGGAGCTGGGCCTGGTTTAAGCTGGAGCTGGGCCTGGTTTAAGCTGGAGCTGGGCCTGGTTTAAGCTGGATGCCACTATAGAGGTGAAAGGAACAACACACTCTCCCTCTTTCTGGTTCAGCAAGAACATTCAGAGACGTGTCCTGAAGCCACTTGTGCGGTGTCTTGGCTGTGTGCTTAGGGTCATTGTCCTAGTGGAAGGTGAACCTTGCCCCAGTCTGAGGTCCTGAGCGCTCTGGAGCAGGTTTTCATCAAGAATCTCTCTGTACTTTGCTCTGTTCATCTTTCCTACAAACCTGACTCAGTTACACCAGTTCTGTCAGGAGGAATGGGCCAAAATTCACCCAACTTATTGTGGGAAGCTTGTGGAAGGCTACCTGAAACGTTTGACCCAAGTTAAACAATTTAAAGGCAATGCTACCAAATACTAATTGGGTGTATGTAAACTTCTGACCCACTGGGAATGTGATGAAAGAAATAAAAGCTGAAATAAATCATTCTCTCTACTATTATTCTGACACTTCACATTCTTAAAATAAAGTGGTGATCCTAACTGACATAAGACAGGGAATTTTTACTAGGATTAAATGTCAGAAATTGTGAAAAACTGAGTTTAAATGTATTTGGCTAAGGTGTATGTAAACAGAGTTTAAATGTATTTGGCTAAGGTGTATGCAAACTTCAGACTTCAACTGTATATAAGTCTTTGGTAGTGGTGTTGCTAGTTGATTTGTCTTTCCCACGAATTAGCATTGCATTTATTTGCAGTACTGCCATATACTTTCCACTCAAGGATTGTTCCAGCAGAGATGCTACCACTGTACTGTTTACTTTAGGTAATGTGAGAGACAGAGGGTAAAGTTATAAACTAGCTAGTTGTGGACATAAGCTAGTTGTGCTAGTGCATCATGTGATGCAGGGAATGGCAGCTATCTAGCTCAATACATTTGGTTATCAATATAACATCTTTGAACAATGTCAGAATAACTAGTGAAACAGTATACTTTGGCTTAAACCTTGCTTTTATTGATGTTTATTTATCTATACAAACAAGCTAAAACGCACACCTCAGAACAAGCCATCTCAGCCAGCTGACAGCTAATTATGCTAGCTAGCTAAATCAAGGGTGAGGGAGGGTGTAAGAGAGACATTCCCATCAAGAGACGCACAAGAAATGATTGAACTGGAAACATTTTCACACTGTGAGAAATTTTACAACATGACGTCACAATCACAACACATTCACACTCAGATTTTTACATGACACCCTTCACTATGGACAATTTTTTTATATTTTTATGGATGATATATCTCTCCTGTATCCATCTCGTTATCTCTCTCTCTCTCTCTCTCTCTCTGTATCATCACATTCTCTCTGTATCCATCACATTCTCTCTCCCTCTCTGTATCCATCACATTCTCTCCCTCTCTCCCTCTCTATCCTCACATTCTCTCTCTCTCTCCCTCTCTCCCTCTCTCTGTATCATCACGTTCTCTCTCTCCCTCTCTCTGTATCATCACGTTCTCTCTCTCCCTCTGTATCCATTACATTCTCTCTCTCTCCCTCTGTATCCATCACATTCTCTCCCTCTCTCCCTCTCTATCCTCACATTCTCTCTCTCTCTCCCTCTCTCCCTCTCTCTGTATCATCACGTTCTCTCTCTCCCTCTCTCTGTATCATCACGTTCTCTCTCTCCCTCTGTATCCATTACATTCTCTCTCTCTCCCTCTGTATCCATCACATTCTCTCTCTCACCCTCTGTATCCATCACATTCTCTCTCTCTCCCTCTGTATCCATCACATTCTCTCTCTCTCCCTCTGTATCCATCACATTCTCTCTCTCTCCCTCTGTATCCATCACATTCTCTCTCTCCCTCTGTATCCATCACATTCTCTCTCTCTCCCTCTGTATCCATCACATTCTCTCTCACCCTCTGTATCCATCACATTCTCTCTCTCTCCCTCTGTATCCATCACATTCTCTCTCTCCCTCTGTATCCATCACATTCTCTCTCTCTCCCTCTGTATCCATCACATTCTCTCTCTCTCCCTCTGTATCCATCACATTCTCTCTCTCTATCTTCCCCCCTCCTCTTAACAGATCAACCTGATGCAGAGTGAGACAGTGCAGGATGTAGTGGTGTTGGAACCTCGCTGGCTGTGTAGTGGGGTGTTAGCCCGCCTCCTTTCTGTGGACACGCCTAAAGCCATCCACCACTACAGGGGGCGCTACAGACTGGAGGAGATACAGGCTCTGGCCCCAGAGAGCGACGTGGACGAGCTGCTACAGGTCAGAGACAGTCATCATTACTAAGACAGGGAACTGTTAGCATCTCCCATAGGAAAACATGTCACAATTAGCATCCATGCTAACATCCTCTCTTACTACAGGTGCTGGATGCCATGGACGTGTGCGCCCGTGACCTGACCAACCCTGGCATGGTGGATGTCCCTGCCCTGATCAAGACCAACAGCCTCCACCGCTCCTGGACGGAGGAAGAGGAGGAGGAAGATGTTCTGATCTACGGAGGGGTCAGGCTGGTTCCAGCTGAACACCTCACACCTTTCCCCTGTGGACTGTTCCACAAGCTACAGGTACACTACTCTGAATGACACCCCAGTCCCTATCAAGAACACTACTTAATACGCAGCCATTTGGGATGCTCCAGAGTAGGTTTCATCTCCCAGTGAATAGTATGTTTTTGTCATGTTTTCTGACCTCCAGGTGAACCTGTGTCGCTGGAGTCACCAGCAGCGCCCTGATGCCGACACTGGGGAGGAGCCTGACGCAGACATCCGCCTCTGGACCAATGGGGCAAAGGTGAGCCAAGGCGGAGTGGAGGCCATTATCCTATTGGTCAACCACGGCCAAGGGGTGGAGATTCAGGTCAGAGGTCACGACAGCGAACGGGCCAAGTGCTACACCCTCCTGGACACCATGGTTACCATCACAGAGTCGCTCCTTTCCTCCACCCTCCCTGGCCTCCTCACCGCCCGATACTACCTCAGCCCCCAGCAGCTCAGAGAGCACGACGGTCCCATCATGCTTTACCAGCCTAAAGACTTCCTGAAGGCCCAGACCCAGAGAAAGACCAGCCTCACCAACACCATGGGGGGGTACAGGGAGAGCTTCATCAGTATCCTAGCCTTGGGCTGTACTGAGGTCTATAGTCAGGGTAGTCTGTGTGCAGACGTCCACATTTCAGAGATCAGCCTGCTGGCCAGGAGGAAGCTGTGTCGTCTGTTAGACCCTCCTGATGCCCTGGGGAAGGACTGGTGTCTGCTTGCTATGAACCTGGGTCTCACCCACCTGGTGGCCAAACACAGCTCCACCCCCAACGGCACCCCAACCAATGGGGGCCCTGCACTGGACAATGACCCTGCCCCTGACCCCGCCCTCCCAGCCAGCCCCACGGCAGCGCTGCTCCAGGATTGGTCAGTCCGTCCAGATAGCACGGTGGGGGTGTTGATGTGGAAGCTGCGTGAGCTGGGGAGGCGGGACGCGGCTGATTTCCTGTTAAAGACCTCGCCTGTCTTCAGGGTCAACATAGAGGGTGTGGCTGGGGGAGGGGGAAAAGCCTCTGAGGGATACACCCACACCTGTAATGGAGGCACCTCCTACAACTCCATCAGCTCCGTCATCTCCCGGTGAGACGGGTGGATTCACCAGGGACCATCAGCTCCGTCATCTCCCGTTGAGACGGGTGGATTCACCAGGAACCATCAGCTCCGTCATCTCCCGTTGAGACGGGTGGATTCACCAGGAACCATCAGCTCCGTCATCTCCCGTTGAGACGGGTGGATTCACCAGGAACCATCAGCTCCGTCATCTCCCGGTGAGACGGGTGGATTCACCAGGAACCATCAGCTCCATCATCTCCCGGTGAGACGGGTGGATTCACCAGGAACCAAACGGATTCAAGCGGTTAGAGAAACAGAGGGACCTACCTGAATCTGTAATCCGTCATTCTTTTTCCGTTGCAATACATTTTGCTTCAGTGTGCACTATTGAATACACACCAGATCCTGGATCAAAACAAACTCTCCTCATCCTGATCTGGCCCACCAGGGAAGGAGACTAGAAACTGATCCTAGATCAGAGTCCTGATTGGGGAAACAAACTGTGTCCTGTCCCCAGAGTGAGGCTGGGCTAACTATGGCTGACGAACCAACCAACACCTGTGGGTTTAGTGTTGGTTCTCTCCTGTTAGCCCCTAGGCCACCTTGGAGGTCCAGTGTACATATAGCTCTCCTTACCCTTCCCTCAGCCTCCTCCCTGCTCTCCTTACCCTTCCCTCAGCCTCCTCCCTCCTCTCCTCACCCTTCCCTCCTCTCCTCCTCACCCTTCCCTCCTCTCCTCCTCACCCTTCCCTCCTCTCCTCTCTCCTCCTCTTCTCCTCTCTTCTCTCCTCCTCCTCCTCCTCCTCCTCCCTCCTCACCCTTCTCTCCTCTCCTCACCCTTCCCTCCTCTCCTCACCCTTCCCTCCTCTCCTCACCCTTCCCTCCTCTCCTCTCTCCTCCTCCTCATCCTCCTCTCTCCTCCTCCTCCTCCCTCCCCCTTCCCTCCTCTCCTCACCCTCCCCCTTCCCTCCTCTCATCCTCATCCTCATCCTCTCCTCTCCCCTATATGAATGTTGAAATCAACTGGCTGTCCTGAGTTCCAAAGAGGATCAATGTGGGGTCCCAATAGAACCCTATTCCCTACAGACTTCAATAGTGACCTGACTCTGTCTGCCCTGCTTCTCTTCAATAGTGACCTGACTCTGTCTGCCCTGCTTCTCTTCAATAGTGACCTGACTCTGTCTGCCCTGCTTCTCAGTTGGTCAGTACATCTCAAGTCCAACTCAACACTAGAAGTTAATGTCAGCACATGTTCATAAAGCAGAAGATAGAAGTCACTCTGGACGATTTGAAATCAATCTGGGATCATTTTATTACCGTTTGATAACAGAGGAAGTCTCTGTTCATGTCTTTCTAACATGATATAAGGAGTTCAATGCTTGACTAGTTCCAGTGACAGTGAGATCTCTCTGACCCTCTACCTCTCCTAAAAAGCACAACAGTCCAACAACCCTGTCTGTTGCCTGAACTAATGTATTGGCTTAACATCAGCAGGCCAACACAGTCTAGTGTTGTGAAGACGGGCCTAGTTTATACCCAGACAGAGACCTAGCTACCTTCACAGGACCTTCCTAGCAGAAACAACATGTCCATTACAATGATGTAAATACCCAGAGGCCTTCACTTCACAGTCTACTCTGTTTGTCTGTTACCCAGGTCTGTGTCTGTGGAGTTAGACTGATAGACAGACACTACTGACATGCAGTAAAGATATGAAGAAGTCTGTCAGTCCATTGTCTAACTCTTCTCCATAATGTTGCTTCTATCGTTGGACTGAATTAACCATCCAAACAAATAAACATTTTAGGTGGAAGAGACTGGTATCAGAGACAACATGCTGCGTCACACCTAAAGACACACACACACACACACACTCTCAGCTCTCCTACTGTTGTCTTGCGAAGCCGAGCTGAAGAAAGGGAAGTGGGTTTACTAGTAATGTATTACTGAGCTTTTCAAATCTTATAATGAACATTGAAAAGTTTTCGTTGTTTCTTGATTCTGATGGTGAGTGGCTTCCACTGTTTCCTTGGACCCGAGTTCGTCCCAAATGACACGCTATTCTCTAAATAGTGCACTGCTTTTGACCAGGGCTCGATATGGTTCGCACTATGTAGGGAATACGGTGGCATTTGTCGAACACCCTCTGTATCTGTCTGTCTGAGCGGATGGAGACAGGTGTATTTAAGACTGTCTGAGCGGATGGAGACAGGTGTATTTAAGACTGTCTGAGCGGATGGAGACAGGTGTATTTAAGGCTGTCTGAGCGGATGGAGACAGGTGTATTTAAGACTGTCTGAGCGGATGGAGACAGGTGTATTTAAGACTGTCTGAGCGGATGGAGACAGGTGTATTTAAGACTGTCTGAGCAGATGGAGACAGGTGTATTTAAGACTGTCTGAGCGGATGGAGACAGGTGTATTTAAGACTGTCTGAGCGGATGGAGACAGGTGTATTTAAGACTTTGTACAGACACAACAGAAATATTGTTACCACAGACTGGGATGTTACCATGTCCTGAAAACGTCCGGGACCTTTATAGTGTAGTAGTTACATTTGATAATAAATAGTTTCCCTGAGAACATTGTGTATTGTGACTTATTAAATGCAGAGTCTATATGTAGCTGTGAAACCTTTCCTCGCCCATAAACAGCACTTTATATTGATGCTAGAATTACCTGAACAGGATTGAATTGTGTTTGTGTTGGTGGTCAATCAATAACGATAATGTTCTGTTGAAAGTTAGTGGCAGATTAAGACCACTCTGACAATGATAGATGAACACTGAGCACCACTCTGACAATGATAGATGAACACTGAGCACCACTCTGACAATGATAGATGAACACTGAGCACCACTCTGACAATGATAGATGAACACTGAGCACCACTCTGACAATGATAGATGAACACTGAGCACCACTCTGACAATGATAGATGAACACTGAGCACCACTCTGACTCTGTAATGGCTGATTTGTCTGTTTGATCCCAACAGACAGAAAGAAGGAGTGATCTGATCCAGATCAATGTCAGAGGTGTTATGTAGACTGACTATACATATGTTATCCACAGTGTTATGTAGACTGACTATACATATGTTATCCACAGTGTTATGTAGACTGACTATACATATGTTATCCACAGTGTTATGTAGACTGACTATACATATGTTATCCACAGTGTTATGTAGACTGACTATACATATGTTATCCACAGTGTTATGTAGACTGACTATACATATGTTATCCACAGTGTTATGTAAGGTCTGTTTACTACAACATCCTTATGATTGATCTGCAGTCATACCAGATCAATATAGTTCAATGTCTTGACCTGACTGTGCTTAGTAAGATTCCTGAGCTGTTGTCAGACTGGCTATCGAACATTGTTAGAGGTATTATTATTTGAGAATGACAATTCACTGACCGTTAACAAATGAGTTACCAACATTATATACTTTATATATTTTTAAAGATACCTTTAAAGAAAGTGGAAACCTACTGACCTTTTATTAATGAGTTGCAAACATTTAAAACAGCATATAATCTCCTCAAACATTTATAACGGCATATAATCTCCTCAAACATTTCTAACAGCATATAATCTCCTCAAACATTTATAACAGCATATAATCTCCTCAAACATTTCTAACGGCATATTATCTCAAACATTTCTAACGGTATATAATCTCCTCAAACATTTCTAACGGTATATAATCTCCTCAAACATTTCTAACGGTATATAATCTCCTCAAACATTTCTAACGGTATATAATCTCCTCAAACATTTCTAACAGCATATAATCTCCTCAAACATTTCTAACGGTATATAATCTCCTCAAACATTTATAACGGTATATAATCTCCTCAAACATTTCTAACAGCATATAATCTCCTCAAACATTTCTAACGGGATATTATCTCAAACATTTATAACGGTATATAATCTCCTCAAACATTTATAACGGTATATAATCTCCTCAAACATTTCTAACAGCATATAATCTCCTCAAACATTTATAACAGCATATAATCTCCTCAAACATTTCTAACAGCATATAATCTCCTCAAACATTTCTAACAGCATATAATCTCCTCAAACATTTCTAACGGCATATTATCTCAAACATTTATAACGGTATATAATCTCCTCATTTCAGTTTTGAGCGTATCGTTTGTCTCTGTGCTGCTGTTTGTTACTTCTTGGTTACCTGCCAAGTTTTACGTTTTTATAACCGTTTAAATACATTTTAATTTAATACATTTACCCACGTTAGTTCTTTTTATTTTCTCGGTCTACGTTTTTGTATAAATACATTTATTTTATTTTTTCATTCACCTTTTTTACCCCGGACGCTTTATCTGGACATGGTTCTACAGGACTTCCACCAGCCGAAGATAAGTAGTAACATTATTAACACTATGTCATCTGACGTTAACTGCAGTCACTGTATTCATAACATACAGGAAAACTATCGCCTTATGGTGAGGATAGCCTCGCTGCAAGCCCAGCTTCAGACGCCATCATCAGGCAAGGACAGTTTAAGTGTAGGAAAGGATGAAACAGTGTCTGTGTCACCAGTAAGTACAGATAGTAGTATAAATCCCCTCCACAGTCCCCACCAGTAAGTACAGATAGTAGTATAAATCCCCTCCACAGTCCCCACCAGTAAGTACAGTTACTAGTATAAATCCCCTCCACAGTCCCCACCAGTAAGTACAGATAATAGTATACATCCCCTCCACAGTCCCCACCAGTAAGTACAGATAGTAGTATAAATCCCCTCCACAGTCCCCATCAGTAAGTACAGATAGTAGTATAAATCCCCTCCACAGTCCCCATCAGTAAGTACAGATAGTAGTATAAATCCCCTCCACAGTCCCCACCAGTAAGTACAGATACTAGTATAAATCCCCTCCACAGTCCCCATCAGTAAGTACAGATAGTAGTATAAATCCCCTCCACAGTCCCCATCAGTAAGTACAGATAGTAGTATAAATCCCCTCCACAGTCCCCATCAGTAAGTACAGATAGTAGTATAAATCCCCTCCACAGTCCCCATCAGTAAGTACAGATAGTAGTATAAATCCCCTCCACAGTCCCCACCAGTAAGTACAGATACTAGTATAAATCCCCTCCACAGTCCCCATCAGTAAGTACAGATAGTAGTATAAATCCCCTCCACAGTCCCCATCAGTAAGTACAGATAGTAGTATAAATCCCCTCCACAGTCCCCACCAGTAAGTACAGATAGTAGTATAAATCCCCTCCACAGTCCCCATCAGTAAGTACAGATAATAGTATACATCCCCTCCACAGTCCCCACCAGTAAGTACAGATAGTAGTATAAATCCCCTCCACAGTCCCCATCAGTAAGTACAGATAGTAGTATAAATCCCCTCCACAGTCCCCATCAGTAAGTACAGATAGTAGTATAAATCCCCTCCACAGTCCCCACCAGTAAGTACAGATACTAGTATAAATCCCCTCCACAGTCCCCATCAGTAAGTACAGATAGTAGTATAAATCCCCTCCACAGTCCCCATCAGTAAGTACAGATAGTAGTATAAATCCCCTCCACAGTCCCCATCAGTAAGTACAGATAGTAGTATAAATCCCCTCCACAGTCCCCATCAGTAAGTACAGATAGTAGTATAAATCCCCTCCACAGTCCCCACCAGTAAGTACAGATACTAGTATAAATCCCCTCCACAGTCCCCATCAGTAAGTACAGATAGTAGTATAAATCCCCTCCACAGTCCCCATCAGTAAGTACAGATAGTAGTATAAATCCCCTCCACAGTCCCCACCAGTAAGTACAGATAGTAGTATAAATCCCCTCCACAGTCCCCACCAGTAAGTACAGATACTAGTATAAATCCCCTCCACAGTCCCCATCAGTAAGTACAGATAGTAGTATAAATCCCCTCCACAGTCCCCATCAGTAAGTACAGATAGTAGTATAAATCCCCTCCACAGTCCCCACCAGTAAGTACAGTTACTAGTATAAATCCCCTCCACAGTCCCCACCAGTAAGTACAGATAGTAGTATAAATCCCCTCCACAGTCCCCATCAGTAAGTACAGATAGTAGTATAAATCCCCTCCACAGTCCCCGCAGCCGGACAGTTTTCTCAGGGCTTCTGGAAAGAAATGCAGTCGGCATGTTCAACCGGTGTTGCTCATTCAGCTGACAGAAACTTTCAACCCGTTCTCCCCATTAAGCAACGAGTCGGAGCCAGAGGCTTCTCAGGTCTCTCCTCCACCCGTTACGGGGTCTGAGCCACCGAAGCCTCCCACCATTAGCTCTGACTAATTGAAAACCCTAGTCGTTGGCGACTCCATTACCCGCAATATTAGACTTAATAAGAATCATCCAGGATCATACAGTGTTTACCAGGAGGCAGGCTACCGACGTAAAGGCTAATCTGAAGATGGTGCTGGCTAAAACAACATCTGGTGAGTGTAGAGATATTGTTATCCATGTCGACACCAACGATGTTAGGATGAAACAGTCAGAGGTCACTAGGGCAACATAGCTTCAGTGTGTAAATTAGCTAGAAAGATGTGTCGGCATGGAGTAATTGTCTCTGGCCCCTCCCAGTTAGGGGGAGTGATGAGCTCTACAGCAGAGTCACACAACTCAATCGCTGGTTGAAAACTGTTTTCTGCCCCTCCCAAAGGATAGAATTTGTAGACAATTGGCCCTCTTTCTGGGACTCCCCCACGAACAGGACCAAGCCTGGCCTGCTGAGGAGTGACGGACTCCATCCTAGCTGGAGGGGTGCTCTTATTTTATCTATGAACATAGACGAGGCTCTAACTCCTCTAGCTCCACTATGAGATAGGGTGCAGGCCAGGCAGCAGGCTGTTAGCCAGCCTGACAGTTTAGTGGAGTCTGACACTAGCATAGTCAGTGTAGTCAGCTCAGTTACCCCCATTGAGACCGTGTCTGTGCCTCGATCTAGGTTGCGCAAATGTAAACATGGCGGTGTTCGCCTTAGTATTCTCACTGGAATAAAGACCTCCTACATTCTTGTCATTATTGAAAGAGGTTGTGATATCTCACTTCTTAAAATAGGGTTACTTAATGTTAGATCCCTCACTTCCAAGGCAGTTATAGTCAATGAACTAATCACTGACCATAATCTTGATGTGATTGGCCTGACTGAAACATGGCTCAAGCCTGATGAATTTACTGTGTTAAATGAGGCCTCTCCTCCTGGTTACACTAGTGACCATGTCCCCCGTGCATCCCGCAAAAGCCGAGGTGTTGCTAACATTTACGATAGCAAATTTCAATTTACCCCCCAAAAAAGGACAGCGTTTTCATCTTTTGAGCTTCTAGTCATCTATGCAGCCTACTCAATCACTTTTTATAGCTACTGTTTACAGGCCTCCTGGGCCTTATACAGAGTTCCTTACTGAGTTCTCTGAATTCCTATCAGACCTTGTAGTCATGGCAGATACTATAACCATTTTGGTGACTTTAACATTCACATGGAAAAGTCCACAGATCCACTACAAAAGTCTTTCGGAGCCAACATTGACATTACTCATTGACACAGTCATACCTGGATCTTGTTCTGTCCCGTGGAATAAATATTGTGGATCTAAATGTTTTTCATCATAATCCTGGACCACCATTGTATTCTGGCGTGGAAGCCTGTGTTTCAGACATAAGGAAGTGAATGGCGGCAAATTCTTTACTTTTAAATTCTGACAAAACAGAGATGCTAGTTCTAGGTCCCAAGAAACAAAGAGATCTGCTTTTGGATCTGACAATTAATCTTGATGGTTGTACAGTCGTCTCCCAAAAAACTGTGAAGGACCTTGGCATTACTCTGGACCCTGATCTCTCTTTTAATGAACATTTCAAGGATAGCTTTTTTCCATCTTTGTAATATTGCAAAAATCTGACGCGGAAAAACTAATCCATGCTTTTGTCACTTCTAGATTAGATTACTGCAATGCTCTACTCTCCGGCTACCCGGATAAAGCACTAAATACATTTCAATTAGTGCTAAACACGGCTGCTAGAATCCTGACTAGAACCAAAAGATTTGATCATATTTCTCCCGTGCTAGCCTCTCTACACTGGCTTCCTGTTAAGGCTAGGGCTGATTTTAAGGTTTTACTGCTAACCTACAAAGCATTACATGGGCTTGCTCCTACTTATCTCTCAGATTTGGTCCTGCCGTACATACCTACACGTACGCTCCGGTCACAAGACGCAGGCCTCCTTATTGTCCCTAGAATCTCTAAGCGAACAGCTGGAGGCGGGGCTTTCTCCTATAGAGCTCAATTTCTATGGAATGGTCTGCCTATCCATGTTAGAGACGCAGACTCCGTCTCAACCTTTAAGTCTTTACTGAAGACTCATCTCTTCAGTATGTGCTATGATTGAGTGTAGTCTGGCCCAGGGGTGCAAGGGTTCAGGGCAAGGCACTGGAGCGACCAACCACCCTTGCTGTCTCTGCCTGGCCAGCTACCCTCTCACCACTGGGATTCTCTTCCTCTGACCCGATTACGGGGGCTGAGTCACTGGCTTACTGGTGCTTTCCATGCCATTCCAAGGAGGGGTGCGTCACTTCCTGTCCGGTTTGTCGCCCCCTCTGGCTTGGGGGCGACAAACCGGGATCTTTCGTGGACTATACTCAGCCTTGTCTCAGGGTAGTAAGTTGGTGGTTGTTGATATCCCTCTATTGGTGTAGGGGCTGTGCTTGGCAGAGTGGGTGAGGTTATATCCTGCCTGGTTTGGCCCTGTCCGGGGGTATTGTCTGGGTATTGTCGGAGGGGGCCACAGTGTCTCCTGACCCCCCCTGTCTCAGCCTCCAGTATCTATGCTGCAATAGTCTATGTGCCGGGGGGGCTAGGGTCAGTTTGTTAAATCTGATGTTATTATCCGGTGTCTTGTGTGAATTTAAGTATGCTCCCTCTAATTCTCTCTCTCTCCCACTCTACCTCCTCTCCTGGAGGACCTGAGCCTACCCGGAGGACCATGCTTCAGGACCACCTGCCCTGATCACTCCTAGCTGTCCCCAGTCCACCTGGTCGTGCTGCTGCACCGGTTTCAACTCTTCTGCCTGCGGTTATGGAACCCTGACCTGTTCATTGGACGTGCCACCTTGTCCCAGACCTGCTGTTTTCATCTCGCTCTCGCTCTATTGCACTGAAAAACTACTGAAAAACAACCACAACTACTTTTATTATTATTTGACCCTGCTGGTCATCTATGAACATTTGAACATCTTGGAGAAAGAACTGGCCTTAATGGCCATGAATTGTTATAATCTCCACCCGGCACAGCCAGAAGAGGACTGGCCAACCCTCAGAGCCTGGTTCCTCTCTAGGTTTCTTCCTAGGTTTTGCCTTTCTAGGGAGTTTTTCCAGCCACCGTGCTTCTACATCTGCATTGCTTGCTGTTTGGGGTTTTAGGCTGGGTTTCTGTAAAGCACTCTGAGACATCTGATGATGTAAAAAGCGCTTTATAAATACATTTGATTGATAATCTCCTCAAACATTTATAACAGTATATAATCTCATATTTTCCCAGGACCGAGTTTGGGAAATCCTGAGCTAAACTATTCAGTATTATAATGATAGGCTACAGATTTGAGTCTGCAATTTGAAAACAGAAAGAGGAACTAACAAAGTCACTGAGAACATCCTGTGTCGGAGTTCTACGGACAATTCCTTCGACCTCATGGCTTGGTTTTAGCTCTGACATGCACTGTCAACTGTGAGACCTCATATAGACAGGTGTGTTCCTTTCCAAATAATAGCGAGCCTTATCTTGTTTTCTCACGCTTGAGCCTGGCTAGCTGTTTACATGTAACCATGGCGATTGCAACTGCAGAGAGAGTAATCGAGGACGATGTGGCGGCTAAATTGTTAGCATCGCCCTTTTCAAGTTAAATCTTGTACAGACCGGGAGACCGACTCCTGCACTGCCTGATTTGGTGCAACGAGGAAAGAGTTTTGAAGAGACTAATTGAGTTTAGAAGAGACTAATTGATAGCATGCACCAATTGTATCTGCTTACCTGTCTAGTTTTGACCATTCCAGTGTCCACTGCATCAGTAGAAAGAACATGTTCTGCACTAAAAAGGATCAAGACATATTCCAGGAACACCACTGGACAGCCAGACTGTCAGCCCTAGCTTTGATCTCAATCGAAAAAGAACTTATTTAAAATGTTTAATCAAAAGACAATCTATTTCAACCTGCCATTGACATCACAAAATAGTTATTCGTTTTTCAGCTAGTGTATACAATTGTATTGCTGTTGTGCACGTTTGTGCATGTGCTTTGGGCTGAAGTGAGACTTGGCTGATGTGATGAATGTGTTGTCATAGGAACCTGTTGACTGTGTGCTCTACAGTCACGGAAGACATCATCGATGCACGTATTAATGAAGCCGGCAACTGATGTGGCAAACTCCTCAATGTTATCAGATGTATCCCGGAACATATTCCAGTCTGTGCTAGCGAAACAGTCCTGTAGCTTATCTGCTTCATCGGACCAGTTCCGTATTGACAGTATCACTGGTACTTCCTGTTTGAGTATTTGCTTGTAAACAGGAAGCACAAGTATAGAGTTCTGGTCATATTTGCCAAAGGGGGATGTGTTTCTGTGTGTGGAGTCATCTGGATCAACTTTTTTTTTGTGTGACGTGCCAATTTACCCTACCATTTCTCGCTAAACAGAGCTATTGTTTCAATTCAACCCAGGATTCAACTAGAAATAGATAATACATAGGCCTAGGGTTTCAAGCGTTGGTTGATTCCAAATGGATATCAGCTCTACTGTCCACCCCTTGACCTGGCAACCCGTCTCCGTCACAAACCGGGTTAGGTTCACACAGCCGCGTCATCTGACGTGTGTGAGGGGAAGAGGCAGAGTATGTGTGGTGTGTGGACTTGTATGACTATCCTTGTGGGGACTGGAAATCCCCCACAAGGACAGTAAAACAAGGAAAATGATCCCTCGTGGGGACATTTCCCAGGACCCCACAAGGACAGTAAAACAAGGAAAATGATCCCTCGTGGGGACATTTCCCAGGACCCCACAAGGACAGTAAAACAAGGAAAATTATACCTCGTGGGGACATTTCCCAGGACCCCACAAGGACAGAGGCTATTTTAGGGGTTAGGGGTTAGGGTTAGGGTTGGGGTAAATATGATTATCCATAAGGATAGTAAAACTGTGTGTGTGGCTGTTAATTATAAGGTCCTCTTAATTAATTCCTACAGCATGGATACATTTTTAATGAGCAGAGATTGGGTATCAAGTGATAGCAAAGCTTTTGTGACAGACAGCCAGACGTGTGTGGTCTCTCTAAAACAAAGTTAAACACAGACAACTTCCTTATCACGCAAGACAAGTGTGCAACATTACACTGTTGTTGCTCAAAGATTGAGTTGTTTTTCTTTAGAATAGGTCAGTATAATATTCCTTCATTATACCAGTTGTCTATTGGATGCAAGAAAAACAACACATTTTGGCCCGGTTTTCAGGACACAGATTAGGCCTAGTCCTGGCTCAATGGAGAATCTCTGTTGAAAATTATTTCTTCCAGGACTTTATCTGTGTCCAGGAAACCACACCCTAACATTAGGGGGTTGTGACATTAGCTGTTCCCAGGGTAAGTGTTAACCCTGTATGAGTCCATGCCAGAAGGATACGTAGGTAACACAGACTGCTATTGAAGTTTAGAGACAGCTCCCTGTTACCTACACCAACCCTTCACTGATGAGGAAAGCTCCACACAGTTAAAATGTCTTTAACAGGGCCAGGGATTGTAATGTCATCCAGATATGACACATTTAATCATGATGGCTATGACTGCAGGGTCTGTCTTGAATACTTTTCTGAGATTTCAACTTTTCACTAGACATTACCTTTTGGGGTTTGTAGAAACTTCCAAAACGTTGGACAGAACATGAAGTATGAACTGAGAACTATGTTAAGGTCAACGATTCTGGAATTACTTTTATTTTCATTGACTGTTGGGTTATATCGTGCTGCACCACGCGCCTCCTACAACAATGAATTGTCTGTATCAAAGCAACCTGCCATATCTGAAATCACAGTATTGAACACATGAAGAAAGGGAGGTGCAAAAAGGCATGGAAAGCCAAGACAACAGCTGAAAACTATCAGTAATTAAAAAGCAATCCAGCCCCCTGTCAGTGCAAATTAATATCAGCTGGTTCAGTCCCAACTGATGGCCTACAAAAAGGTCTCATTGCCAAGGTGTCACACAAGACACATCTCATGATGGGTAAAAGCAAAGAGCTGTCTCAAGACCTTCGCAACCTAATTGTTGCAAAACATAATGATGGCATTGGTTATAGGCGCATTTCTAAGCTTCTGAATGTTCCAGTGAGCACTGTTGGGGCCATAATACGGAAGTGGAAAGACAATAATTTCACCATAAATTTGCCTCGACCAGGTGCTCCTCGCAAGATTTCTGAGAGGAGTGAAAAGAATAATCAGAAGAGTTGTCCAAGAGCCAAGGACCACTTGTGGAGAGCTTAAAAAAGACCTGTAATTAGCAGGTACTGTTGTCTCAAAGAAAACAGTAAGTAATGCACTCCACCGCCATGGCCTGTATGCACACTCACCACGCAACATTTGGAAAAGCCAGTGAAATACTGGGAGAATATAGTGTGGTCAGATGAGAGCAAAATTGAACTGTTTGGATGTCATAATACATGTTTGGAGGAGAAATGACACTGCACATCACCCTAAAAACACCATACCAACAGTGAAGTTTGGAGGTGGGAACATCATGGTGTGGACAGTAAAACAAGGAAAATGATCCCTCGTGGGGACATTTCCCAGGACCCAACAAGGACAGTAAAACAAGGAAAATTATACCTCGTGGGGACATTTCCCAGGACCCCACAAGGACAGAGGCTATTTTAGGGGTTAGGGGTTAAGGTTAGGGTTAGGGTTGGGGTAAATATGATTATCCATAAGGATAGTAAAACTGTGTGTGTGGCTGTTAATTATAAGGTCCTCTTAATTAATTCCTACAGCATGGATACATTTTTAATGAGCAGAGATTGGGTATCAAGTGATAGCAAAGCTTTTGTGACAGACAGCCAGACGTGTGTGGTCTCTCTAAAACAAAGTTAAACACAGACAACTTCCTTATCACGCAAGACAAGTGTGCAACATTACACTGTTGTTGCTCAAAGATTGAGTTGTTTTTCTTTAGAATAGGTCAGTATAATATTCCTTCATTATACCAGTGTGTTTGGAGGAGAAATGGCACTGCACATCACCCTAAAAACACCATACCAACAGTGAAGTTTGGAGGTGGGAACATCATGGTGTGGGGCTGCTTTTCAGCAAATGGTACTGGCAAACTTCACATAATTGAAGGAAGGATGAATGGGCAAATTTACAGAGACATTCTTGACAAAAATCTGCTGCCATCTACCAGGATGATAAAGATGAAACGAGGGTGGACATTTCAGCAAGGAAACTCTCAATTGGTTTCAAATAAAGAAAATAAAGCTGCTAGAATGGCCCAGCCAATCACCTGACTTAAATCCCATTGAAAATCTATGGAAAGAACTGAAGATCAAGATTCATAGAAGAGGCCCAAGGAACCTTCAAGATTTGAAGACTGTTTGTGTGGAAGAATGGGCCAAAATCACACCAGAGCAATGCATACAACTAGTTTCTCCATACAGGAGGCGTCTTGAAGCTGTCATTACCAACAAAGGCTTTTGTACAAAGTATTAAATAAATATCAGTAAGTGTGTTAAATACTTTTTCCCTGTGTCATTTCACATTATTAAACACAACTTAATTTCTGAACGTATTTGTTTTGTTTTGTATGTATGGATTACTTGGGTTGTTACCAACATCTGGTGAAAATTTCATGTCAATAGCACCTTTGGAAATATATTTACTGAGAAAAATGGTGACGTGTTCAATACTTATTTCACTTATGTCAGTCCCAACAACAAGAGGAAGGTAAGGTGCATTGTTGACTACAAACTTTCTTTTTTTCCCAACCGTGGGACAGACTGTCTCACACTCGGGACTCTGACTCTTTATTTCTATTTTGCCCTGTTTATCAAAAGTGTTGGAAAAACCTGTCAATAATCAACTGACTGGCTTTCTTGATGTCTATAGTATTCTCTCTGGTATGCAATCTGGTTTCCACTCAGGTTATGGATGTGTCACTGCAACCTTAAAGGTCCTCAATGATGTCACCACTGTCCTTGATTCTAAGCAATGTTGGGCTGCTATTTTTATTGACTTGGCCAAAGCTTTTGATACGGTAGACCATTCCATTCTTGTGGGCCGGCTAAGGAGCATTGGTGTCTATAAGGGGTCTTTGGTCTGGTTTGCTAACTACCTCTCTCAAAGAGTGCAGTGTATAAAGTCAGATAATCTGCTGTATCAGCCACTACCTGTCACCAAGGGAGTACCCCAAGGCTCAATCCTAGGCCCCACGGTATTCTCAATTTACATCAACAACATAGCTCAGGCAGCAGGAAGCTCTCTCATCCATTTATATGCAGATGATAGTCTTCTACTCAGCTGGCCCCTCCCTGGATTTTGTGTTAAATGCTCTACAACAAACTTTCTTAGTGTCCAACAAGCTTTCTCTACCCTTAACCTTGTTCTGAACACCTCCAAAACAAAGGTCATGTGGTTTGGTAAGAAGAATGCCCGTCTCCCCACAGGTGTGATTACTACCTCTGAGGGTTTAGAGTTTGAGGTAGTCACCTCATACAAGTACTTGGGAGTATGGCTGGACGGTACACTGTCCTTCTCTCAGCACATATCAAAGCTGCAGGCTAAAGTTAAATCTAGACTTGGTTTCCTCTATCGAAATCGCTCCTCTTTCACCCCAGCTGCCAAACTAACCCTGATTCAGATGACCATCCTACCCATGCTAGATTACGGAGACATCATTTATAGATCGGCAGGTAAGGGTGTTCTCCAGCGGCTAGATGTTCTTTACCATTCGGCCATCAGATTTACCACCAATGCTCCTTATAGGACACATCACTGCACTCTATACTCCTCTGTAAACTGGTCATCTCTGTAGACCCGTCACAAAACCCACTGGTTGATGCATATTTATAAAACCCTCTTAGGCCTCACTCCCCCCTATCTGAGATATCTACTGCAGCCCGCATCCTCCACATATAACACCTGTTCTGCCAGTCACATTCTGTTAAAGGTCCCCAAAGCACACACATCCCTGGGTCGCTCATCTTTTCAGTTCTCTGCAGCTAGCGACTGGAACGAGCTGCAACAAACACTCAAACTGGACAGTTTTATCTCAATCTCTTCATTCAAAGACTCAATCATGGACACTCTTACTGACAGTTGTGTCTGCTTTGTGTGATGTATTGTCATCTCTACCTTCTTGCCCTTTGTGCTGTTGTCTGTGTCCAATAATGTTTATACCCTGTTTTGTGTTGCTACCATGTTGTGTTGCTGCCTTGCTGTGTTGTTGTCTTGGGTCTCTCTTCATGTACTGTTGTTACTTGGGTCTCTCTTCATGTACGGTCTGCCTGCTCTTCAGTTGACCTTTAGTGTCAGGTCGGCTCCTAGTGACAGCACTGTCTCTAGTCTACACTCTGTCCTCATCATGGGAACTATTGTGATGGGTCTCTGAGTTTGTCTGCCCTAAAGTAAAGTTGTCTAAATTAGTTTTGTGAAAATCATTGGTTTGCAGAGAAAATATCTAGTCATCATGATATTCTGGTATGTTGTTAGGCATGTTGTGATACTCTGGTGTGTTAGGTATGTTGTGATACTCTGGTGTGTTAGGTATGTTGTGATACTCTGGTGTGTTAGGTATGTTGTGATACTCTGGTGTGTTAGGTATGTTGTGATACTCTGGTGTGTTAGGTATGTTGTGACACTCTGGTGTGTTAGGCATGTTGTGATACTCTGGGGTGTTGTTAAGTATGTTGTGGTACTCTGGTATGTTGTTAGGCATGTTGTGATATTCTGGTGTGTTAGGTATGTTGTGATACTCTGGTGTGTTGTTAAGTATGTTGTGATACTCTGGTATGTTGTTAGGCATGTTGTGATATTCTGGTATGTTGTGGTACTCTGGTATGTTGTTAGGCATGTTGTGATATTCTGGTATGTTAGGTATGTTGTTACTCTGGTATGTTGTGATATTCTGGTATGTTAGGTATGTTGTTACTCTGGTATGTTAGGTATGTTGTGATATTCTGGTATGGCAGGTATGTTGTGATATTCTGGTATGTCAGGTATGTTGTGATACTCTGGTATGGCAGGTATGTTGTGATATTCTGGTATGTCAGGTATGTTGTGATATTCTGGTATGTTAGGTATGTTGTGATATGCTGGTATGTTGTGATACTATGGTATGTTGTTAGGCAGCCCACAATACATTGATTGCCTATCAGTCTGGTTCATCTTTACTGTTCATTTAAAAGCATCTGACTACTATTGGGCCACGTTCAGTTGCCAAACATTGCAGATAGAAATGCCATGAAGTGTCCACGTGATACGTCAGAGACATGTTTGTTGTACATAAGCGTATTTCTATCTGAACGTTCCAAAACATCCTGCTGAACGCACCCCTGGTGTTGAGTATATACTGTATGTGCTGAAATGTGGTTCTAAAGATACAACATTCTGTTTGGTACATCACCACCAGGGTTTATTATTCACATGCTTCATCATACCAAACAATATCTGTGTCAAGGCACATTTTCTGTACTGCATAGCGGTAACATTAGGTCTGTTTGATATGTAGTAGTACTGATAATTATTCATGGAAATATTTAATGCAGTGGTTCCCAACTTGTGGTCTGGGGGCCAATAGTGGTCAGAGGATACTGCAGGTTGTCTGCAAATTCTTTTAAAATAAATGACAATGAAGGAATGAGGGAAAATGGTATCTTCCCCTCCAGTTCCTGGTCCAGGATGGAAAGTCATAGGTGGTCTATCTTGGTTTTGTTCTTGGGTCTGGGTGGTGAGGCTCAGTCTGGGTGGTGAGGCTTGCGTGTGTGTCTTTGTTCTTCAGTCTAGTGGTTGATGGTTGTGGATCTTTGGTCAACAGCATGCTGATCCCATTGGGTCTCAGATAAGTGATAGGGGAATGTGTCACATAGGGAGTGTGTACCTGTGTGTTTGGTCCCTAGTTTCCGTTGTTGGCCTGGTGTTTGTGGTATATCTCCAGGTACTCCTGGACGTCGCTAGGTGACCCCATCACCACGGGAACTCTCTGGTGGATGCTGATTGGCTGGATGTCCAGGACGTTCTGACTTCCTGTGGTTGCCATGCCGCCCGCCTGCTCGATGATGAACGCCATGGGGTTGCACTCATACAGCAGACGCAGCTAGAATACAGATAACAATATTAATATTACACTATATACACTGTGTACAAAACATTAACAACACCTTCCTAATATTGAGTTACTCCCCCTTCTACCCTCAGAAGAGCCTCAGTTCATCGCGGCATGGACTCTACAAGGTGTCAAAAGAGTTCCACAGGGATGCTGGCCCATGTTGACTCCAATGGTTCCCACAGTTGTCTAGTTGGCTGGATGTCCTTTGGGTGGTGGACCATTCTTGATACACACAGGAAACTGTTGAGTGTGAAAAACCCAACAGCGATGCACTTGACACAAACCGTTGCACCTGGCACATAATACCAGACCCCGTTTAAAGGCACTTAAATATTTTGTCTTGCCCATTCACCCTCTGAATGGCACACATACACTGGGGGCTGTAGAATAAAAGTGAAGACATCAAAACTATGACATAACACATATGGAATCATGTAGTAACCAAAAAAGTGTTAAAACAAATCTAAATCTATTTTATATATTTGAGATTCTTCAAAGTAGCCACCCTTTGCCTTGATGACAGCTTTTCATTCTCTTAAACGGGCCTATTTATATAATGAATATGCATTCTGAGGGCTGAAATTGTAAAATAATTAACTTTTCACTAAAGGCTTCAGTCATAAAACAAAGTTGTACTTAAACTCCAAACCGGTTTTCCAGCAGATTATTAAAACTGGCCTTTTTCCCTTCATTCAGATTTCAACCTCACGTTGTTATTTTAAAAACAAGCTATAGAAAATTGGTTGCAATTTCTATTTAATCCACCAGAAAATAGCCGATATTACAACATATTATGGTTGAACTCAGATATACTAATTGATCATAACTAGGACTGGTGGAGTTGTCACATGCATGGAGAAGAAAACTGGAAATGTCTGCTCTACCCAAAACTACAGCCAACTCATTGCAGCATTACCACAAGAGGAAGAGGAAGAGGAGAAGGTGTCTGTCGGCCCTGAAGCTTTAAACACCAACATCGGTTAAATGAATAATAAAGTTGACTAGTTTCATTTAACAACACAATGTGAATAGTTGGGAGGAGATTCCATGGATAATATAATAACTCAGTAAAAACGTTCACCCTTAATGTGTAGAAACTATGAGAATACAAAGGTTCACAACTTTAGTGAAACAGCACAGTTGAAAAATATATGGCAAATATCCAATACTGGATGGTGATGGGAGGGGTTGAGTGGAGCTGAAGGATGGGACTGGATGGTGATGGGAGGGGTTGAGTGGAGCGGGCCTGGGAGGGCCTGGGTGGGCCTGGGAAGGCATATGCCAGGCCCAGCCAATCAGATTCCCCACAAAAGGGGAAAATACTCCTGTTTCAGACAGAAATACTCCTGTTTCATCAGCTGTGGCTGGTCTCAGACGATCCCGCAGGTGAAGAAGCCAGACGTGGAGGTCCCGGTCTGGCGTGGTTACATGTGAGGCCAGTTGGACATACTGCCAAATTCTCTAAAATGACGTTGGGAGGCGGCTTATGGTAGAGAATTTAACATTAGATTCTCTGGCAACAGCTCTGGTGGACATTCCTGCAGTCAGCATGTCAATTACACGCTCCTTCAAAACTAGAGACTGTGGCATTGTGTTGTGTGACAAAACTGCACATTTTATATTGGCCTTTTATTGTCCACAACACAAGGTGCACCTGTGTAATGACCATGCTGTTTAATCAGCTTCTTGATATGCCACACCTGTCAGGTGGATGGATTATCTTGGCAAAGGAGAAATGCTGACTAACAGGGATGTAAACTAATGTGTGAACAACATTTGAGAGAAATTAGCTTTTCGTGCGAATGGAACATTTCAGGGATCTTTTATTTCAGCTCATGAAACATGGGACCAACACTTTACATGTTGCATTTATTTTTTTGTTCAGTATAGTAAGTATAAACTGGAAGTAGAGGCCTAAGTGTTGTTGATCATTAGTTTACTCCAATGAGGGGAGGGGCTAGGGTTAGGAGGAACATGTCCTTACACATAACCTTCACTGTTCTGAAGACATCAGTCTTGTGACATGCCCAGAGTAGAAAACCACAGCTGTTTCTCTAGCAGCTCCATTTCTTACGCTTTAAGCAATAGAGGATATGGACACACATTGTGACCCTCAACATTAGGAAACTGAACTAACTATTAAACAAAGCTACAAAACAATGAGAGCATTTCCCTTGGGAGGGTTAGAGGTCAGGTGTTAGGGCCTACCTTTCCCTTGGGAGGGTTAGAGGTCAGGTGTTAGGGCCTACCTTTCCCTTGGGAGGGTTAGAGGTCAGGTGTTAGGGCCTACCTTTCCCTTGGGAGGGTTAGAGGTCAGGTGTTAGGGCCTACCTTTCCCTTGGGAGGGTTAGAGGTCAGGTGTTAGGGCCTACCTTTCCCTTGGGAGGGTTAGAGGTCAGGTGTTAGGGCCTACCTTTCCCTTGGGAGGGTTAGAGGTCAGGTGTTAGGGCCTACCTTTCCCTTGGGAGGGTTAGAGGTCAGGTGTTAGGGCCCACCTTTCCCTTGGGAGGGTTAGAGGTCAGGTGTTAGGGCCCACCTTTCCCTTGGGAGGGTTAGAGGTCAGGTGTTAGGGCCCACCTTTCCCTTGGGGTTCTTGACGTTAGCAGGGTAGAGGAAGATTCCTCCGTAGACCAGGGTCCTGTGGACGTCTGATACCATAGAACCCACGTAGCGGGAACCGTATGGGGCACTGCCATCCTGAGACACAGAGTAAGGGTTAGCCCTGAACCACAAACACAGTTACACTGTCTAAATAGTTAGCCTATAACGGGGACATTTTAACATTCTAGCTGTCCTGTATACTGCCAGTAGTAGAGTACCTTATCAGGTAACTGCCAGAATAAAGGAAACACTTGAGTGATACAAGCATTTTCCACCACCATCAACAAAAACACCAAATGATGGAATTTCTTGTTGAAGAATGGTGTCACATCCCTCCAATAGAGTTCCAGACACTGGTAGAATCTCTGCCCAGCTGCACTGAAGCGGTTCTAGGTTGAGGTGGACCAACGCTCTATTAAGACACTTGTGTGTATATTGTAAACTTTAAAGCTTACTATTCCACTGGATCTTAATAACATCTGGTAACCATGTGACCAATAAAATGTGATTTGATTTGGTGTTTCCTTCATTTTGGCAGTTATCTGAATTTGATGATTGTGGCTAAACGCCAGCCTAACCTCGGAACTACTTTGAGCATGTGTACCTCGGGGAACTACTTTGAGCATGTGTACCTCGGGGAACTACTTTGAGCATGTGTACCTCGGGGAACTACTTTGAGCATGTGTACCTCTGGGAACTACTTTGAGCATGTGTACCTCAGAACTACTTTGTGAGCATGTGTACCTCGGGGAACTACTTTGTGAGCATGTGTACCTCGGGGAACTACTTTGTGAGCATGTGTACCTCGGAACTACTTTGTGAGCATGTGTACCTCGGGGAACTACTTTGAGCATGTGTACCTCGGGGAACTACTTTGAGCATGTGTACCTCGGGGAACTACTTTGTGAGCATGTGTACCTCGGGGAACTACTTTGTGAGCATGTGTACCTCTGGGAACTACTTTGTGAGCATGTGTACCTCGGAACTACTTTGTGAGCATGTGTACCTCGGGGAACTACTTTGTGAGCATGTGTACCTCGGGGAACTTCTTCTTTTGTAGGTACTCTGTGACAGCGGGGTCAAAGTATTGGGCGTATCCTTCATTCAGACTGTAGATATTCCCTTTAGGTTTGATCTTTACATCTCTGTCCACCAGAATGAACTCACCTATGGCCTGACAGACAGATGGACACATCAACATGAATGATCCTATCACCTGACAGACAGATGGATACATCAACATGAATGATCCTATCACCAGACACAGATGGACACATCAACATGAATGATCCTATCACCAGACAGACAGATGGACACATCAACATGAATGATCCTATCACCAGACAGACAGATGGATACATCAACATGAATGATCCTATCACCAGACAGACAGATGGATACATCAACATGAATGATCCTATCACCAGACACAGATGGACACATCAACATGAATGATCCTATCACCAGACAGACAGATGGACACATCAACATGAATGATCCTATCACCAGACAGACAGATGGATACATCAACATGAATGATCCTATCACCAGACAGACAGATGGACACATCAACATGAATGATCCTATCACCAGACAGACAGATGGACACATCAACATGAATGATCCTATCACCAGACAGACAGATGGACACATCAACATGAATGATCCTATCACCAGACAGACAGATGGACACATCAACATGAATGATCCTATCACCAGACAGACAGATGGACACATCAACATGAATGATCCTATCACCAGACAGACAGATGGACACATCAACATGAATGATCCTATCACCAGACAGACAGATGGACACATCAACATGAATGATCCTATCACCAGACAGACAGATGGACACATCAACATGAATGATCCTATCACCAGACAGACAGATGGACACATCAACATGAATGATCCTATCACCAGACAGACAGATGGACACATCAACATGAATGATCCTATCACCAGACAGACAGATGGACACATCAACATGAATGATCCTATCACCAGACAGACAGATGGACACATCAACATGAATGATCCTATCACCAGACAGACAGATGGATGGTCCCATAAGACTTATAACAGCTGTAGTGGTTGAGGGTGTGTGTACTGACCGGGTCCAACATGAAGCAGTTGACTCCCTGCCCAGTGGACAGTACCATCATGGTGGCGCTGCCATAGAGGGCGTATCCAGCGGCAGCGATGTTCCTACCGGGCTGCAGCGCGTCTTTCTCACACGGGTCATCCTCTGTACTCTTGAAGACACCAGACGATTGGTTGATTCGATCATTAAAATGCATATAAAGCTAAATACATTAGGTCTCAATTAAGCACTTCTGTTTGGTTAAAGACAACGTGAGATATGGCTCTATAGAAACTTATCAAATACATACCTTTCTGAAGATGGCAAAGATTGTGCCGATGGAAGCCAAGCAGTCGATGTTGGAGGAACCATCCAGAGGGTCAAAACACACCACGTATTTACCCTAGAGGACACCAGAGAATAGAATATCTGTATGATGTTCATCAATGCTGGTATAGAACCAAACTGTGGACTATCTGGTGAGTTGCCCCTACCCCCCCCCCCCCCCACTGTAAACAGCAGTGTTGCCGGAATTTGAAGAACTCCTGCTCCAATAACTAACCTTCATCTGGCTTTACTATGATGGCGTTGTCATCCTCCTCTGACACCAGGACAACAACAACAGTGTTAGTTACCTGTCTGTCTGGTTCTACTATGACGGCGGTGTCATCCTCCTCTGACACCAGGACAACAACAACAGTGTTAGTTACCTGTCTGTCTGGTTCTACTATGACGGCGGTGTCATCCTCCTCTGACACCAGGACAACAACAACAGTGTTAGTTACCTGTCTGTCTGGTTCTACTATGATGGCGGTGTCATCCTCCTCTGACACCAGGACAACAACAACAGTGTTAGTTACCTGTCTGTCTGGTTCTACTATGATGGCGGTGTCATCCTCCTCTGACACCAGGACAACAACAACAGTGTTAGTTACCTGTCTGTCTGGTTCTACTATGACGGCGGTGTCATCCTCCTCTGACACCAGGACAACAACAACAGTGTTAGTTACCTGTCTGTCTGGTTCTACTATGACGGCGGTGTCATCCTCCTCTGACACCAGGACAACAACAACAGTGTTAGTTACCTGTCTGTCTGGTTCTACTATGACGGCGGTGTCATCCTCCTCTGACACCAGGACAACAACAACAGTGTTAGTTACCTGTCTGTCTGGTTCTACTATGATGGCGGTGTCATCCTACTATGATGGCGGTGTCATCCTCCTCTGACACCAGGACAACAACAACAGTGTTAGTTACCTGTCTGTCTGGTTCTACTATGACGGCGGTGTCATCCTCCTCTGACACCAGGACAACAACAACAGTGTTAGTTACCTGTCTGTCTGGTTCTACTATGATGGCGGTGTCATCCTCCTCTGACACCAGGACAACAACAACAGTGTTAGTTACCTGTCTGTCTGGTTCTACTATGATGGCGGTGTCATCCTCCTCTGACACCAGGACACAGGATGTGAAGGAGGATTTGATCATGTTGATCAGCAGGTTGTTAGACAGGATGTCCAGCTTCTTCACCTGGTCACCCGTCACATTGATGCTGCCTGCTATGCCATACCTGTCAACCAGGGGAGAGAGAAGACAGTTAGTACCCACTACTAACCACATTTCATATTGGAGAGAGAGGAGACGTGGAAAGGGTGCTTGTAATGAAATACCCTACGTAAAAAAACAAAAACATAATGATAGCCTGTTTTTGCTTTCTCATTATGGGGTATTGTGTGTAGATTGATGTCATTATGGGGTATTGTGTGTATATTGATGTTATTATGGGGTATTGTGTGTAGATTGATGTCATTATGGGGTATTGTGTGTATATTGATGTCATTATGGGGTATTGTGTGTAGATTGATGTCATTATGGGGTATTGTGTGTATATTGATGTTATTATGGGGTATTGTGTGTAGATTGATGTCATTATGGGGTATTGTGTGTAGATTGATGTCGTTATGGGGTATTGTGTGTAGATTGATGTCATTATGGGGTATTGTGTGTAGATTGATGTCATTATGGGGTAGTGTGTGTAGATTGATGTCATTATGGGGTATTGTGTGTAGATTGATGTCATTATGGGGTATTGTGTGTAGATTTATGTCATTATGGGGTATTGTGTGTAGATTGA
The DNA here is from genome assembly GCA_023634145.1 of Thymallus thymallus. Lineage (NCBI taxonomy): Eukaryota > Metazoa > Chordata > Actinopteri > Salmoniformes > Salmonidae > Thymallus > Thymallus thymallus. Next base: position 737,288 of record CM042402.1, on the reverse strand, counting down.
TGTCATTATGGGGTATTGTGTGTAGATTGATGTCATTATGGGGTATTGTGTGTAGATTGACGTCATTATGGGGTATTGTGTGTAGATTGACGTCGTTATGGGGTATTGTGTGTAGATTGACGTCGTTATGGGGTATTGTGTGTAGATTGATGTCATTATGGGGTATTGTGGGTAGATTGATGTCATTATGGGGTACTGTGTGTAGATTGATGTCATTATGGGGTATTGTGTGTAGATTGATGTCATTATGGGGTATTGTGTGTAGATTGATGTCATTATGGGGTATTGTGTGTAGATTGATGTCATTATGGGGTATTGTGGGTAGATTGATGTCATTATGGGGTATTGTGGGTAGATTGATGTCATTATGGGGTATTGTGTGTAGATTGATGAGGAAACATTTATTTTTAATCAATTTTAGAATAAGGCTGTAACGTAACAAAATGTGGAAAAAGTGAACGGATCTGAATACTTTCTGAAGGCACTGCTGTATACGATCACATCTTTCTATTATGTGGGAACACTTGGGAACAGATTTCCAAACATGTAAATCACGTAGCTGATTTCCAAGTGTTTTTACAGTTTTAAATTATTTTTTGGCTGAAACCTTGAGGTCCATAGAGTGGTTAAAAATTAACTTCCTGTATTCACTCAAACATAGTTTTAAGCTTTGTTTTACTATTGCCAATTACAACTGATTTCAGGATTGTATATTGATTTGCTGTCCTTAAATATAAGTCATCTGATGTATTTGTTTGTCTCTCAATTGTTTCATCAAACTTTTTTGCTGCCAGCTCCTGATATCAGGGCATAAAAAAAACTACAGTCGGTCTCCTGAATTAGCCTAAACTAGCTGGCTAGCTGGATAAACTAGCTGGCTAGCTGGATAAACTAGCTGGCTAGCTGGATACACTAGCTGGCTAGCTGGATAAACTAGCTGGCTAGCTGTACTAAGCTAGTTTGTCCTCATTGCCAAACTTCATAAATACTGCTCAACTTCAAAACAAATTTTCTAGTTATACAATCATGTAGCTAAGAAATTCACTGGAAAGAAACTTAGATGATTTATTGTTTTGTTCAATAGTAATGACTGGTTCAAGCTACTTAACACAGATCCAAGTTCAGTTTTGAGATCCACCGGCGTAGGGTTAGCTGGACGTTTCCCACTGGTCTTGGAACTGTGACAACGGGCAGCCTCTCCCCGATTGACTCGATGGGATAGGTAGTGATTTTGCCAACACAGTCTTGTACTCTGTCTTTATTAGTATACTGAGTAATCCAGGAATGTCACGAGTTGATTGACAGAAGAAAATAGTAACTCCACAGCACACTAACTACTACTACTACACGGTAGTAGGCAACAGCACACTAAAGGCTACAATGAATGAGTAAATTACTTTGGGACATGAAGGACCTCCTCCTCACCACTCTACTACACGGCCCGCCAGTTGGGGAACCCTGTAGTAAGACGTTTACTACACGGCCCGCCAGTTGGGGAACCCTATAGTAAGAAGTTTACTACACGGCCCGCCAGTTGGGGAACCCTGTAGTAAGAAGTTTACTACACGGCCCGCCAGTTGGGGAACCCTGTAGTAAGACGTTTACTACACGGCCCGCCAGTTGGGGAACCCTGTAGTAAGACGTTTACTACACGGCCCGCCAGTTGGGGAACCCTGTAGTAAGACGTTTACTACACGGCCCGCCAGTTGGGGAACCCTGTAGTAAGAAGTTTACTACACGGCCCGCCAGTTGGGGAACCCTGTAGTAAGACGTTTACTACACGGCCCGCCAGTTGGGGAACCCTGTAGTAAGAACCCTGTTGGAAGAAGTTTACTGCAATGATGACTAGGTTGGTTCGCAGAAATAAAAGTGTATGCTTTGATACCGGCAACACCTTTCCAGTCATTACTATTTTTATTTTTTTTATTATTATTTTATTAAAAAATTCACCTACCACTCCTAGTATTCACCTAGTATAGTTAACCATCCACCAATGTATAGTGTACATATTCAGCCATCCACTCATACTAAGCAATGTCTTTTTATAGCTTTTTTGCACTCCAGACATCTTGTATTTCTATACTTTTTCATACTGCCGCTCTATGTATCATGTATCATGTATCTGTCTTTTGTGTATTTCGTTGTGGCATTTTGCACCTGCCCTATGTTTTGTTGTAGCTGCTTGACAAAGACATTTCCCCCTCGGGGATCAACAAAGTATCTATCTATCTATCTATCTATCTATCTATCTATCTATCTATCTATCTATCTATCTATCTATCTATCTATCTATCTATCTATCTATCTATCTATCTATCTATCTATCTATCTATCTATCTATCTATCCAGAAAAAGGGGAAATAAAGTTGACAGGATGTTAAAGTTGTTGGAAAAACATATTGGTTTAAAAGGTATGTCTCTCCCTCTCTCTAATGAGAGATATACATATTAGTCCTAATCTGTTGATGGATGTGATGTTTTAGTTGACTACTGCTCTTTCACAAAAACAAGTCCACATGTAAAGATAACGAAATATGTGCCAAGCAAGCGTGATATAGCAATTTTGAAATGAGGACGTGAGTGTGATTGCGTATTGTGTGTACCACATCAAATGAATGTGAAGTTACATAAAATACACCTACTTACCTTACCTTTGTTGAGCTAAAGTGATTATGATTGGTCAAATAGCCTACTAACCCTAGGGCCTAGGCTACCCTTTGGTGAGGGGAGAACGGCTCATAATAATGTCTAGAACAGAGCGAATTTAATTTAGTCAGGAAATGCAGCTCTGTCTCTGGTTCTGCTGTGGTGAAGTGGTTGCACAGCCTTTCCTCTACAGGGAGACAGGTTTTCCTGTGTCTCCCCTTCTCAATAGCAAGGCTGTGCTCACTGAGCCTGTACTTTGTCAAGGTTTTTCTATCTGACCAGTAACCATGGTCAGATAGTTTGCCACGGTGTAACATCCGTTTAGAGCCAGATAGCACTGAATTGTACTTTTTGCTTGTGTTTCCCAATAAAGTTGCAGCAGTTAAATTTGACCTTTATTTAACTAGGCAAGTTAGTTAAGAACAAATTCTTATTTACAATAACGGCCTACACCGGCCAAACTCGGACGACGCTGGGTCAATTGGGTTATTGGAGGCAGTCATTGTAAATAAGAATTTGTTAAATAATAAAAGGTTAAATATAAAAAAACATAAAAGTAATGTAGTTTTGTTTTGACTGTGTTGTAATTTGTTTTGATGTGATTGATTGGATGTTCTGGTCCTGAGGCTTCAGTGTGTTAGTAGAACAGGTTTGTGAACTCAGCCCCAGGACCAGCTGGATGAGGGGACTCTGTTCTTCAGTGTGTTAGTATAACAGGTTAGTGAACTCAGCCCCAGGACCAGCTGGATGAGGAGACTCTGTTCTTCAGTGTGTTAGTAGAACAGGTTTGTGAACTCAGCCCCAGGACCAGCTGGATGAGGGGACTCTGTTCTTCAGTGTGTTAGTATAACAGGTTTGTGAACTCAGCCTCAGGACCAGCTGGATGAGGGGACTCTGTTCTTCAGTGTGTTAGTATAACAGGTTTGTGAACTCAGCCCCAGGACCAGCTGGATGAGGGGACTCTGTTCTTCAGTGTGTTAGTATAACAGGTTAGTGAACTCAGCCCCAGGACCAGCTGGATGAGGAGACTCTGTTCTTTGCTCAGTTCTTGGTATTGCAGGGCTTGGTAATGATATGAGAGGGGGTCACTGTATTTTAGATGTTTCCAAAACTTAATTGCTCTTTTTTGAGTTTTTATAATTAGTGGATATTGGCCTAAATCTGCCCTTCATGCATTGTTTAGACAGGAGGAGAATACAGAGCTCTGCATGCAGGGTTTCAATTGTGTTTGTCCCGTTGTTTGTTATAGTTAACTTACTTGCCTATTTAAATAAAGGTTAAGAACAAATTATTATTTACAATGACGGCATACACCGGCCAAACCCGGACGATGCTGGGGCAACTAAGACATTAGCCTATGAATTAATCTGTAAACAAATTGCTACTTGTGCAATGACTTGAACAACAAACTTATTATCTCTGTCTCTCTCTCTCTCTCTCTAATGAGAGACAGACAGACTAGTCCTAATTTGTTGAAAGCATGATTGCTAACTGTAATGATCATTACTTACAGGTTGGCGATGCCAGCTTTCCTCACAGCAGTGGAGATGGCTTTTACGGCAGTGCACATGGAGTTGAGCAGGGTAGTGAGCTCCCCCGTCCCCTTCGCTTTCCTCCCTTCCTCCAGCACAAACCGGGTTAAAGTCACCACGTCCGTATCAAAAGAGCCTCGGTCCGACATAACTGTAGCGAGCGGCGGGCCAGAAGAGTCCGGAATGAAATGTAGGCTACAATTCAAACTATGAAATACCTGGCTGGAGGGGAGACAGGGGAGGGGAGACAGGACAGGGGAGACAGGACAGCCAATCCGAAGTGAAAGCGCACAGGGAAAGAGGAGTGTCGGGCTGGGTGGAGACATTATGCCGGGCTGGGTTATTTCGATTATGCTGAGCCTTGAGGACCCGGTTTATGTCCCGTCACATAAACGGGCAAAAGCGGTAGGCCTCATCTTCTTCTTTGGGGTTTATCGTGGTTGGCATTTTCATTTTATTTATTTAACCTTTATTTAACTAGGCAAGGCAGTTATGAAAAAAATATGATTTACAATGACAGCCTGCCAAAAGACCTCCTGCAGGGACGAGGGGATTCAAAATAAATACATCAAATATAGGACCAAACACACATCATGACAAGAGAGAGCTAAGACAACAACACAGCAAGGCAGCAACACTTGACAACACAGCATGGTAGCAACACAACATACAACAACATGGTAGCAACACAGCATGGTAGCAACACAACATGACTACAACCTGGTAGCAACACAACATGGTAGCAACACAACATGAATACAACATGGTAGCAACACAACATGGTAGCGACACATAACATGGTACAAACATTATTGGACACAGACAACAGCACAAAGGGCAAGAAGGTAGAGATGACAATACATCACACAACGCAGCCACAACTGTCAGTAAGAGTGTCCATGATTGAGTCTTTGAATGAAGAGATTGAGATAAAACTGTCCAGTTTGAGTGTTTGTTGCAGCTCGTTCCAGTCGCTAGCTGCATAGAACTGAAAAGATGAGCGACCCAGGGATGTGTGTGCTTTGGGGACCTTTAACAGAATGTGACTGGCAGAACGGGTGTTGTATGTGGAGGATGAGGGCTGCAGTAGATATCTCAGATAGGGGGGAGTGAGGCCTAGGAGGGTTTTATAAATAAGCATCAAACAGTGGGTCTTGTGACGGGTATACAGAGATGACCAGTTTACAGAGGAGTATAGAGTACAGTGATGTGTCCTATAAGGAGCATTGGTGGCAAATCTGATGGCCGAATGGTAAAGAACATCTAGCCGCTGGAGAACACCCTTACCTGCCGATCTATAAATGATGTCTCTGTAATCTAGCATGGGTAGGATGGTCATCTAGCCGCTGGAGAACACCCTTACCTGCCGATCTATAAATGATGTCTCTGTAATCTAGCATGGGTAGGATGGTCATCTAGCCGCTGGAGAACACCCTTACCTGCCGATCTATAAATGATGTCTCTGTAATCTAGCTTGGGTAGGATGGTCATCTGAATCAGGGTTAGTTTGGCAGCTGGGGTGAAAGAGGAGTGATTACGATAGAGGAAACCAAGTCTAGATTTAACTTTAGCCTGCAGCTTTGATATGTGCTGAGAGAAGGACAGTGTACCGTCTAGCTATACTCCCAAGTACTTGTATGAGGTGACTACCTCAAACTCTAAACCCTCAGAGGTAGTAATCACACCTGTGGGGAGACGGGCATTCTTCTTACCAAACCACATGACCTTTGTTTTGGAGGTGTTCAGAACAAGGTTAAGGGTAGAGAAAGCTTGTTGGACACTAAGAAAGTTTGTTGTAGAGCATTTAACACAAAATCCGGGGAAGGGCCAGCTGAGTAGAAGACTATCATCTGCATATAAATGGATGAGAGAGCTTCCTGCTGCCTGAGCTATGTTGTTGACATCCAACACTATGGTGCTGCATTACTGCCACCTACTGTACCACCCTACTGTACCACCCCCTGAAGAAATGGACCAATAGAAGCATAAAAAGGGGTTCTTGCATCACTTGCACCTTCTCGTGGAAAACACAGCATGCTTTGTAGGGGACAATGATCACTGTAACTAGAATGGGATAATAATAATAGATGATCATGCCTGAAATACAGTTGAAGCTGAGTTTTCTGAATGCACAGTTGAAGCTGAGTTTTCTGAATGCACAGTTGAAGCTGAGTTTTCTGAATGCACAGTTGAAGCTGAGTTTTCTGAATGCACAGTTGAAGCTGAGTTTTCTGAATGCACAGTTGAAGCTGAGTTTTCTGAATGAACAGTTGAAGCTGAGTTTTCTGAATGCACAGTTGAAGCTGAGTTTTCTGAATGCACAGTTGAAGCTGAGTTTTCTGAATGTACAGTTGAAGCTGAGTTTTCTGAATGCACAGTTGAAGCTGAGTTTTCTGAATGCACAGTTGAAGCTGAGTTTTCTGAATGCACAGTTGAAGCTGAGTTTTCTGAATGCACAGTTGAAGCTGAGTTTTCTGAATGAACAGTTGAAGCTGAGTTTTCTGAATGCACAGTTGAAGCTGAGTTTTCTGAATGCACAGTTGAAGCTGAGTTTTCTGAATGTACAGTTGAAGCTGAGTTTTCTGAATGCACAGTTGAAGCTGAGTTTTCTGAATGCACAGTTGAAGCTGAGTTTTCTGAATGTACAGTTGAAGCTGAGTTTTCTGAATGCACAGTTGAAGCTGAGTTTTCTGAATGCACAGTTGAAGCTGAGTTTTCTGAATGCACAGTTGAAGCTGAGTTTTCTGAATGCACAGTTGAAGCTGAGTTTTCTGAATGCACAGTTGAAGCTGAGTTTTCTGAATGAACAGTTGAAGCTGAGTTTTCTGAATGCACAGTTGAAGCTGAGTTTTCTGAATGTACAGTTGAAGCTGAGTTTTCTGAATGCACAGTTGAAGCTGAGTTTTCTGAATGCACAGTTGAAGCTGAGTTTTCTGAATGCACAGTTGAAGCTGAGTTTTCTGAATGCACAGTTGAAGCTGAGTTTTCTGAATGCACAGTTGAAGCTGAGTTTTCTGAATGTACAGTTGCGCGCTTTGTCAGAAAATTGGAAGCACAGAATTTTCTAGAATGTCATTGCATGCTGTTGCTTTAAGATTGAAAGAAACTGGAACTAGGGGCCTGAACCATGAATAACAGCCCAAACCATTATTCCTCCTCCACCAAACGTTACAGTTGCCACCATGCATTCGGACAGGTAGCGTTCTCCTGGCATCCGCCAAACCCAGATTTGTCCGTCAGACTGCCAGATGGTGAAGAGTGATTCATCACTCCAGAGAACGTGTTTCCACTGCTCCAGAGTCCAATGGCGGTGAGCTTTACACCACTCCAGCCGACGCTTGGCATTGCGCATGGTGATCTTAGACTCTCTCTTTTGGGAAGGGCCCATCAGGAAGCCTTTCACTGTTAGTCTACCCCTGTTGTTTACCAAGCATGTGACAAATAAAATTAGATTTCATTTTAATCCCCTTAATGCGCTGTCTGTGAATGTCCAGCTATGTATCCGAACGCCTAGGACCAAGAGGCATGGAGAGGCAGCCGTTAGTTACTGTGTCCCCAGCCTCTGGAATAGCCTGTCAGAGAACCTGAGGGGGGCTGAAACTTATTTGAAAGAGATCTTAAACCACACCTTTTTTCTCTTAGTCGTTCAGACCATACTGTGGGTCTATGGATCCATCATCCAGCGTACTTTCATTGAATGAAGTGAATACGGTAGTACCAGTGGATGACCACAAGGTGACGCTCTGTACTTACAGTTCTAGGGCCTGATTCATTGGGCTACATACTATATTATACTACTGTGATTGTAATTCCATTTTTTTTTACCCAGCCCTCTATACCTCCTTCCCCACTCCAACCCCTCTACCCTCACCCCTCCTCCTCCTCCATCTCCAACCCCTCTACCCTCACCCCTCCTCCTCCTCCATCTCCAACCCCTCTACCCTCACCCCTCCTCCTCCATCTCCATCTCTAACCCCTCTACCCTCACCCCTCCTCCTCCTCCTCCTCCATCTCCAACCCCTCTACCCTCACCCCTCCTCCTCCATCTCCATCTCCAACCCCTCTACCCTCACCCCTCCTCCTCCATCTCCAACCCCTCTACCCTCACCCCTCCTCCTCCATCTCCAACCCCTCTACCCTCACCCCTCCTCCTCCTCCATCTCCAACCCCTCTACCCTCACCCCTCCTCCTCCATCTCCAACCCCTCTACCCTCACCCCTCCTCCTCCTCCTCCTCCATCTCCAACCCCTCTACCCTCACCCCTCCTCCTCCTCCATCTCCAACCCCTCTACCCTCACCCCTCCTCCTCCTCCATCTCCAACCCCTCTACCCTCACCCCTCCTCCTCCTCCATCTCCAACCCCTCTACCCTCACCCCTCCTCCTCCTCCATCTCCAACCCCTCTACCCTCACCCCTCCTCCTCCATCTCCAACCCCTCTACCCTCACCCCTCCTCCTCCATCTCCATCTCCAACCCCTCTACCCTCACCCCTCCTCCTCCATCTCCATCTCCAACCCCTCTACCCTCACCCCTCCTCCTCCATCTCCATCTCCAACCCCTCTACCCTCACCCCTCCTCCTCCATCTCCAACCCCTCTACCCTCACCCCTCCTCCTCCATCTCCATCTCTAACCCCTCTACCCTCACCCCTCCTCAATGTAGGCTAATATAAAAACATATATATTACTCACCATCCCCCTCATAACATTTACAAAAAAAATCATAATTAAATAATAACTTTAGCAATCCTATAAATAAACGTGGATATCGACTTTACCACTTTTTACCACTTTTCTGGCACAGTTGATGCCACGCAGCGCTACAGGCCAGAAGGTAGAGGGTTTGCCGAACACCACGGACGAGCTCACTCTTCCTGCCAGTCTCAGTACGATCAGACCCGGCTGCAGACAAGGATCATCTAGGGGGAATTCAGATTTTCTAAAATGTTATTCTATATTTATAATTATAAACTGGGTGGTTCGGCCTCCCTAGTGGCGCAGTGGTCTAAGGCACTGCATCGCAGTGCTAGTTGCATTACTACAGATCCTGGTTCGACCCGGAGACCCATGAGGCGGTGCACAATTGGCCCAGCGTTAGGGGAGGGTTTGGCCGGCAAATCATTGTCCCATCGTGCTCTAGCAACTCCTGTGGCGGGCCGGGCGCATGCACTCTGACACGGTGCGGCTGTTTTTAGAAATATTTGCAAATGTAATTAAAAAAAAACAGAAATACCTTATTTACATAAGTATTAAGACCATGCTATGAGACTCTAAATTGAGCTCAGGTCCATCCTGTTTCCATTGATCATCCTTGAGATGTTTCTACAACTTGATTGGAGTCCACCTGTGGTAAATTCAATTGATTGGACATTATTTGGAAAGGAACACACCTGTCTATATGAGGTCCCACAGTTGACAGTGCATGTCAGAGCAAAAACCAAGCCATGAAGTCGAAGGAATTGTCCATAGAGCTCCGAGACAGGATTGTGTCGAGGCACAGATCTGGGGAAGGGTACCAAAACATTTTTGCAGCATTGAAGGTCCCCAAGAACACAGTGGCCTCCATCATTCTTAAATGGAAGATGTTTTGAACCACCAAGAGCTGGCCGCCCGGCCAAACTGAGCAATCGGGGGAGAAGGGCCTTGGTCAGGGAGTTGACCAAGAACCCGAGGGTCACTCTGATAGAGTTCCTCTGTGGAGAGGGGAGAACCTTCCAGAATGACAACAATTTCTGCAGCAGTCCACCAATCAGGCCTTTATGGTAGAGTGGCCAGATGGAAGCCACTCCTCAGTAAAAGGCACGTCAGCCTGCTTGGAGTTTGCCAAAAGGCACCTAAAGACTCTCAGAACATGAGAAACAAGATTCTCTGGTCTGATGAAACCAAGATTGAACTATTATGCCTGAATGCCAAGCTTCACGTCTGGAGGAAATCTGGCACCATCCCTATGGTGAAGCATGGTGGTGGTAGCATCAAGCTGTGGGGATGTTTTTCAGCATCAGGGACTGGGAAACTAGTCAGGATCGAGACAAAGCCACTACACACATTTTTTATTTTATTTATTTATTTAACCTTTATTTAACTCGGCAAGTCAGTTAAGAACAAATTCTTATTTATAATGACGGCCTACCTTGGTCAAACCCGGACGACGCTGGGCCAATTGTGTGCCACACTATGGGACTACCAATCACAGCTGGTTGTGATCAGTGACAGGGATAAACAAACATACAGTCAATAACACAATAGAGAATCTATATACAGTGTGTACAAATGTAGTAAGATTAGGAAGGTAGGACAATAAATAGACCATAGTGGTGAAATAATTACAAATTAGCATTAACACTGGAATGATAGATGTGAAGATGATGATGTGCAAATAGAGATACTGGGGTGGAAATGAGCTAAAATAATAATATGGGGATGAGGTAGTAGGATGGGCTATTTACAGATGGGCTATATACATGTGCAGTGATCGATAAGCAGATCTGACAGCTGATGCTTAAAGTTAGTGAGGGAGATGGTAGTCTCCAGCTTCAAGGATTTTTGCAATTCGTTCCAGTCATTGGCAGCAGAGAACTGGAAGGAATGGCGGCCAAAGGAGGTGTTGGCTTTGGGGATGACCAGTGAGATATACCTGCTGGAGCGCATGCTAGGGGTGGGTGTTGCTATGGTGACCAGCGAGCTGAGATAAGGCGGGGATTTACCTAATAAAGACTTATAGATGACCTGGAGCCAGTGGGTTTGGTGACTAATATGTAGTGAGGGCCAGCCAACAAGAGAATACAGGTCGCAGTGGTGGGTAGTATATGGGGCTTTGGTAACAAAACGGATGGCACTGTGATAGACTACATCCAATTTGCTGAGTAGAGTGTTGGAGGCTATTTTGTAAATGACATCGCCGAAGTCAAGGATCGGTAGGATAGTCAGTTTTACAAGGGCATGTTTGGCAGCATGAGTGAAGGAGGCTTTGTTGAGAAATAGGAAGCCGATTCTAGATTTAATTTTGGATTGGAGATGGTTAATGTGAGTCTGGAAGGAGAGTTTACAGTCTAACCAGACGCCTAGGTATTTGTAGGAGTCCACGTATTCTAAGTCAGACCCGTCGAGGGTAGTGATGATAGTCCGGTGGGCGGGTGCGGGCAGCGTTCTATTGAAGAGCATGCATTTAGTCTTACTAGTATTTAAGAGCAGTTGGAGCCACGGAAGGAGTGTTGTATGGTATTGAAGCTCGTTTGGAGGTTTGTTAACACAGTGTCCAAAGAAGGGCCAGATGTATACAGAATGGTGTCGTCTGTTTAGAGGTGGATCAGAGAGTCACCAGCAGCGATAGCGACATCGTTGATGTATACAGAGAATAGAGTCGGCCCAAGAATTGAACCCTGTGGCACCCCCATAGAAACTGCCAGAGGTCCGGACAACAGGCCCTGCGATTTGACACACTGAACTCTATCTGAGAAGTAGTTGGTGAACCAGGCGAGGCAGTCACTTGAGAAACCAAGGCTGTTGAGTCTGCCGATAAGAATACAGTGATTGATAGAAAATAAAAGTAACAAATAATTAAACAAGTGATGGAAATGTTTCTTTTTACTTATTTCTGTGATCAGAACGATGATCGGACAAATCCACACTTATCAGTATCTGTAATTTGTCAGTATTGTGTGTAGATTGATGAGGGGAAAAAAAGATTACATACATTTTAGAATAAGGCTAAAGTACGATCTATGTCCCCATGTGCAGTTGCAAACCGTAGTCTGGCTTTTTTTATGGCGATTTTTCAGGTTATGTCGAACCGTAGTCTGGAATCTTCCTTGCTAAGCAGCCTTTCAGGTCATGTCGATATAGGACTCGTTTTACTGTGGATATAGATACTTTTGTACCTGTTTCCTCCAGCATCTTCACAAGGTCCTTTGCTGTTGTTCTGGGATTGAGTTGCACTTTTCGCACCAAAGTACGTTCATCTCTAGGAGACAGAACACGTCTCCTTCCTGAGCGGTATGACAGGAAGCTTCTAAAGCCATGACATCATTTTCTGGATTTTTCCAAGCTGTTTAAAGACACAGTCAACTTAGTGTATGCAAACTTCTGACCAACTGGAATTGTGATATAGTGAATTATAGTGAAATAATCTGTCTGTAAACAATTGTTGGAAGAATTACTTGTGTCATGCACAAAGTAGATGTCCTAACCGACTTGCCAAAACTATAGTTTGTTAAACTGTTGAAAAATGAGTTTTAATGACTTCAACCTAAGTGTATGTAAACTTCCGACTTCAACTGTACATATGAAATGAGTAAAGCAGTATGTAAACATTATTAAAGTGACCAGTGACTCCATGTCTATGTACACAGGGCAGCAGCCTCTAAGGTGCAGGGTTGAGTAACCAGGTGGTAGCCGGCTAGTGTCGGCTATTTAGCAGTCTGATAGCCTTGAGATAGAAGCTGCTTTTCTGTCTACTCTGAACATATCCCAGTCTGTGTGATCAAAACAATCTTGAAGCATGGATTCCGATTGGCCCGATATTACAGGTACTTCCTGTTTGAGTTTCTGCTTATAGGAAGGGAGGAGCAAAATGGTTGATTTGCCGAAGGGAGGGCGGGGAAGGGGCTTGTCACCGTCCAGGAAGGGCGAGTAGCAGTGGTGGAGTGTTTCAGCAGCGTGAGTACTACAGTCAATGTGTTGGTAGAACTTTGGTAGCATTTTCCCCAAATTTGCCTTGTTGAAATCCCCATCTACAATAAATGCAGACTCAGGATATATGGTTTCCAGTTTGCATAGACTCCAGTGTAGTTCCTTGAGGGCCGTCGTGGTATCAGCTTGAGGGGGAATATACACTGCTGGAACTATAACCAGAGAGAATTCTATTGCGAGGAAATACGGACGGCATTTGATTGTGAAGTATTCTAGGTCGGGTGAACAGAAGGACTTGAGTTTCTGTACGTTATCACAATCACACCATGAGTAGTTAATCATGAAACATACACCACCACCTTTCTTCTTCCCAGAGAGTTCTTTATTCCTGTCTGAGCGATGAACTGAGAACCCAGCTGGCTGTATGGACAGGGACAGTATATCCAGAAAGCGCCATGATTCCGTGAAACAGAGTATGTCTGTTAATATAATATGTTACAGTCCCTGATGTCTCTCTGGAAGGAGATCCTTTCCCTGAGTCGGACTAGAAATCCACTCTGAATACCTCTTCTCTGCCGGAGGCTCAGGTCCTTCAACGTGTGCAGTAAACTACAGCATACTTTCTACCAGTCTGTGGTGGCCAGTGCCATATTTTTTGCAGTGATGTGCTGGGGCGCCAACATAAAGGCTGGTGATGCTTCTCGGGTAAATAAGCTGATCAGGAAGGCTAGCTCTGTTATTAGTTGTTATAGTTGTAGTTGTTATATCATATCACGTGCAATATTGTAAGTAAGTCTTGGACTGAACTTACTTACGTAGTCATTCACTCAGGACTGCATATTAGTATCCTGTCAGTTGTATCTTTTTTCATTACTTTTATTATATTGAATGTGCAATACGTGCATTTATCTGTAATTAAACCCTGCACACTAAGGACTGTATTTTAAGGGAATTATTATTATTACCCTAAATTATATCATACACACATTTAGCTATTTAAGTATATATTCCTGTCATTTACCTGTACAGTTAATGTAACCATGCAAATATTCACTTATCTGTAAATTTAACCAGACTGTATATTAAGTAAACTATTATTAACCTCACTTATATCATACACACATTTAGCTATTTAAGTATTTCTCTGCCATCGACCTGTATAGTACAGTTAACCATCGACCTGTATAGTATAGTTAACCATCGACCTGTATAGTACAGTTAACCATCGACCTGTATAGTATAGTTAACCATCGACCTGTATAGTATAGTTAACCATCGACCTGTATAGTATAGTTAACCATCGACCTGTATAGTACAGTTAACCATCGACCTGTATAGTACAGTTAAGCATCGACCTGTATAGTACAGTTAACCATCGACCTGTATAGTATAGTTAACCATCGACCTGTATAGTATAGTTAACCATCGACCTGTATAGTATAGTTAACCATCGACCTGTATAGTATAGTTAACCATCGACCTGTATAGTATAGTTAACCATCGACCTGTATAGTATAGTTAACCATCAACCTGTATAGTACAGTTAAGCATCGACCTGTATAGTACAGTTAAGCATCGACCTGTATAGTACAGTTAACCATCGACCTGTATAGTACAGTTAACCATCGACCTGTATAGTACAGTTAACCATCAACCTGTATAGTATAGTTAACCATCGACCTGTATAGTATAGTTAACCATCGACCTGTATAGTATAGTTAACCATCGACCTGTATAGTATAGTTAACCATCGACCTGTATAGTATAGTTAACCATCGACCTGTATAGTTAACCATGCAAATACTCCTTATTCTACTATATGAACTTGCAATATTTGTATACTTGTTTTCACCTAACACTCATCCACCTATTCTATGCAATGCCTTTTTATAGCTTTTTTTGCACTCCAGACTTCTTGTATTTTTATACTTTTTCATACTGTCGCTCTATGTATCATGTAACGTGTATCTGTCTTTTGTGTATTTCGTTCTGGCGTTTTGCACCTGCCCTGTGTTTTGTTGTAGCTGCTTGACAATGAAATTTCCCCTCAGGGATCAATAAAGTACCTATCTATCTACCTACCTACCTACCTACCTACCTACCTACCTACCTATCGATCGATCGGGTGAAATACCACAGTAACTATTTGCACATCATTACAACACTGTATATGGACATAATATGACATTTTAAATGTCTTTATTCTTTTGGAACTTCTGAGTGTAATGTTTACTGTACATGTTTTATTGTTTATTTCACTTTAGTTCATTATCTATTTCACTTCCTTTGGCAACGTTAACATACAGTATGTTTCCCATGTAGATAAAGCCATTGAATTGAATTGAAAGCTGTCGCTTCGCGTCGTCCTGTCTGTCTCCATCCGGATCCATCGCGCTATGAGGCGGAGCGTTGCGCGGCCTGCCTCTGCGCATGTGCAGCACGCTGCTGAAGGACAACTACAACGCGACGGGAGAGATAAGGACGGAAAGTGTGCTCACTGACGAAATGTGGTTTTAATTCAACTAAAAGTGATTCTTCTTTTCTAGTTGTTCACATAAAAGGTGGAGATAAGAAGCGCGTGGTAACACAGTAGATTTGGGATTTAAATGAAGAAGACCTGAAACAAGAAGCCTAGTTAAAACCGACTGCGTCTGCTTGAGAAACACTTGTGGCTTTTTGACTTGCAATTGGGAAGCGGTGAGTTTACTTTATTTATGTTATTTAAATAATCAGATATACGTTACTGTAGCTTTTAATAGTATTGCTCGTTTAGATGTATTCTGGAGCCTGGAGCACACGTCAATTTAATGTCTATTCCACTTTGGTTCAACCTACTTACATTGAAATGACGTGGAAACAACGTTGACTCAAACAGTGTATGGCCAGTGGGTTGGTTCTTGCAGCAAAACGTGTTCACAAGTAGAAATAACTGATTGTGTTAGAAATGAAAATGCTAACAGGACTAGTAGTTAATTATCTTAGTTGTGGGTCGCCTGTTCTGCATATCGCAGTTATGTTTATTTATTGAACCTTTATTTAACTAGGCAAGTCAGTTAAGAACAAATTCTTATTAACAATGACAGCCTACCTACAGGGTCAGACCCTGGAGAAAATTAGGGTTAAGTGCCTTGCTCAAGGACACATCGACAGGATTTCACCTTGTCAGCTCGGGGATTTGAACCAGCGACCTCTCAGTTACTGGCCCAACGTTCTAACCGCTAGGCTTCCTGCCGCCCTATAGTTATAGATAGATAGATACTTTATTGATCCCAGAGGGGGACATTTCTTAGTTACTTTACACGTTTTTCATCTGTTATAGTTGTTTATTTCTTTTTGACTTGCATTATAGACTGCAGCAGCCATACATCTGGCTTAGGTATTATAGACTGCAGCAGCCATACATCTGGCTTTGGTATTATAGACTGCAGCAGCCATACATCTGGCTTAGGTATTATAGACTGCAGCAGCCATACATCTGGCTTTGGTATTATAGACTGCAGCAGCCATACATCTGGCTTAGGTATTATAGACTGCAGCAGCCATACATCTGGCTTTGGTATTATAGACTGCAGCAGCCATACATCTGGCTTTGGTATTATAGACTGCAGCAGCCATACATCTGGCTTTGGTATTATAGACTGCAGCAGCCATACACCTGGCTTAGGTATTATAGACTGCAGCAGCCATACATCTGGCTTTGGTATTATAGACTGCAGCAGCCATACATCTGGCTTTGGTATTATAGACTGCAGCAGCCATACATCTGGCTTTGGTATTATAGACTGCAGCAGCCATACATCTGGCTTTGGTATTATAGACTGCAGCAGCCATACATCTGGCTTTGGTATTATAGACTGCAGCAGCCATACATCTGGCTTTGGTATTATAGACTGCAGCAGCCATACATCTGGCTTTGGTATTATAGACTGCAGCAGCCATACATCTGGCTTTGGGATTATAGACTGCAGCAGCCATACATCTGGCTTTGGTATTATAGACTGCAGCAGCCATACATCTGGCTTTGGTATTATAGACTGCAGCAGCCATACATCTGGCTTTGGTATTATAGACTGCAGCAGCCATACATCTGGCTTTGGTATTATAGACTGCAGCAGCCATACATCTGGCTTTGGTATTATAGACTGCAGCAGTCATACATATACATTTGTTGTAAATGAACACATGTTGTTGCATCTGATGCGAGTGAAACAATGTGTTAATAACCCAAACTGGTGTTTGTTTGATTGTTGGTATGTAGGCTATGACATGACGTGATGTAGGCTATTATGGAAGACAGTACAGTATGTCCTATCATTCATTCATGCTGTCCTATCATTCATTCATGCTGTCCTATCATCCATTCATGCTGTCCTATCATCCATTCATGCTGTCCTATCACCCATTCATGCTGTCCTATCACCCATTCATGCTGTCCTATCACCCATTCATGCTGTCCTATCACCCATTCATGCTGTCCTATCATCCATTCATGCTGTCCTATCACCCATTCATGCTGTCCTATCACCCATTCATGCTGTCCTATCACCCATTCATGCTGACCTATCACCCATTCATGCTGTCCTATCACCCATTCATGCTGTCCTATCACCCATTCATGCTGTCCTATCATCCATTCATGCTGTCCTATCATCCATTCCGTTCTCTCTTGATAACTGGTCGCGCGATTCTTGTAGAAATGACAATTCTTACCTGTACCTGTGTTGGTCCTGTACATTATGGTCCTTCCGCGGGGCTGGAATTCATACATTTAATACAAACTTTTATCGAATACAACCCTGTACAGGTAGCTAAGCGTTTTCTGAATGTATATTTACATTTAAATGTTTACAAGAATCGACTGATGGTGACTCACTGTTGTTGCTATCAGATCCTAAGCGAGCTACACACGGTTCTATTCAGTAATCTACTTTCCAAAAGGGATCTGGTCCAAAGTAGAGCACTGAATGGAGAATAGGTGTTCATCTGTCATCCACCCATGGCTCACACTTTACATTACAGTTATTGATGTTATTTATTACAGTGTAATAAAGTGTTTAATACTCACCAACAAAACACAAAAACACAGATGAGCATGCTTTGTAGTGTTTCTAAATCAATACATGTGTTATTAGTAAGATGTTATGTGGTATATTGTTTAATTTCATTATTTGTGACTTGAGTATTTTAATCAAAATACCAGAGACAAAAATGTTCACCTGCCCCTTTAAGGGCGGGAGGTTACCGTGGTAACAGGAGTCATGTTGTGCCTGTGAGCCCTCTCTCTGTTTTATTTAATGTAACCTTTATTCAACCAGGCAAGTCAGTTAAGAACACATTATTATTTACAATGACGGCCTCCCCGGTCAGACTGTGCGCTGCCCTATGGGACTCCCAATCACAGCCGGATATGATACAGCCTGGATTCCAACCAGGGACTGTAGTGACGCCTCTTGCACTGAGATGCAGTGCCACTCGGGAGCTTCTCTAGCAGTTGAAACTCAAACATAGAAGAAAAACAACGTAGCTTGTGAACAAAACAATGTAAACAGCCAAGTAACACGAGGACAAAGTCTCACCAGTAGACTTTGGTTTCAAGTAAATTAGACCAACCTTTATGCCTGTGCACAGCACTTCTAAAATGTATCTTTCACTCTGCTCTTCACGTGAGCTCAGCCCCCAGCCAGACAGTGTTGCAGCCAGGGTTGCCAGATCTACCTACAGTTTTTAGCCCAATGACTTCTGAAAACCGTCCCACAAGGCCTGAAAACCGTCCCACAAGGCCTGAAAACCGTCCCACAAGGCCTGAAAACCGTCCCACAAGGCCTGAAAACTATGCCCAAAAAATGTTTTGCAGCAAGAGAGGAGTTGCCACATTTATCTAATAAATTCTTTTTCCATGACTTTATCGAACTAATTAAGAAGGAATATTGAAGTAATATTTAACGATGTAAAGCTAAGAAGCAAAATGTGGTTAACATCAAAATAACAATTATTGCAAGTGTAAGACTATGGCAAGAGAACATATAAATAGTCCTTATTAAACTCTCCAGATCATTTTCCATCAATGGATGTCCATTTAACTTGTTTGACTGCTATGATTAAGCAATAAGGCCGAGGAGGTGTGGTATATGGCCAATATACCACGGCTAAGGGCTGTTCTTTGAATGTAGCCCTTAGCCGTGGTATATTGGCCATATACCACAAAGAACAGTCCTTAGTCGTGGTATATTGGCCATATACCACAAAGAACAGTCCTTAGCCGTGGTATATTGGCCATATACCACAAAGAACAGTCCTTAGCCGTGGTATATTGGCCATATACCACAAATCCCTGAGCTGCCTTATTGCTATTATAAACTGGTTACCAACGTAATTATAGCTGTAAAAAGTATGTTTTTGTCTGTCAGCCAATCAGCATTCAGGGTTCAAACCACCCAGTTTATAATTGTAAATACATCCTGTTTGTGCATGTGCGTAACTATATATTTTCCTATTCATTGTAAATGTTTGTAGGCCTATGTAGCCAAATTGTATCTATGATCGTATGCGATCCATTCATGGTTTTTGTATGTACTGTTTATATCTGTGAATTAACCAATGATATCAAGCCACACCCGGCACCCATGATTACAGACACCTGTGTGTGTCATTTGACACAATATAAAGTAGTATTTGTCATTATACCCTGATGAAGACAGCTTGTCTGTCAACGTTGGTTATTAGGTTATTACAGTATTGTATCTGAGTGTGCCTTCATAACTATAGATACACCTGACAGTAGAGTTGGGCAGAGGATCTCAATCTCTGTGCAAGAAACACTTGGACGAACTTCAAAAAGCTAATATTGGGCTATTTTCTGGCAATTGTGACCCTATTACTGAGCAGGAGTAAAACCCTTCCTTTGATACATAAGTTATCTAGAAAAGTCGACATTAAAATGCAGTTTACTTTAAACCAATGAATTTCCACCCCTGAGAGAATGTATCTAAAGAGCTTCTAGTGCGTCTAAAGTTGATTTCCAATGTTTTGTCTCCGTTATATCAGTTCTAATGTGTTAATATGTTTTATGGAAAAAGGGTGTGTCCGTAATGACCTAAACAGCCTGCCTACAACTGGTAAATATATATATATATATATATATATATATATATATATATATATATATGTATCACTGTGACCTACACGTCGTGACAACGTTTTACCAGAGATTGAGATCCTCTGCCCAACTCTACTGTCAGGTGTATATAGTTATGAAGGCACACTCAGATACAATACTGTAATAACCTAATATATACACTTTTATATATATATATACACTTTTATATATATATATACAATTTTATATACAGTGGGGAGAACAAGTATTTGATACACTGCCGATTTTGCAGGTTTTCCCACTTACAAAGCATGTAGAAGTCTGTAATTTTTATCATAGGTACTCTTCAACTGTGAGTGACTGAATCTAAAACAAAAATCCAGAAAATCATATTGTATGAATTTTAAGTAATTAATTTGCATTTTATTGCATGACATAAGTATTTGATACATCAGAAAAGCAGAACTTAATATTTGGTACAGAAACCTTTGTTTGCAATTACAGAGATCATATGTTTCCTGTAGTTCTTGACCAGGTTTGCACACACTGCAGCAGGGATTTTGGCCCACTCCTCCATACAGACCTTCTCCAGATCCTTCAGGTTTCGGGGCTGTCGCTGGGCAATACAGACTTTCAGCTCCCTCCAAAGATTTTCTATTGGGTTCAGGTCTGGAGACTGGCTAGGCCACTCCAGGACATTGAGATGCTTCTTACGGAGCCACTCCTTAGTTGCCCTGGCTGTGTGTTTCGGGTCGTTGTCATGCTGGAAGACCCAGCCACGACCCATCTTCAATGCTCTTACTGAGGGAAGGAGGTTGTTGGCCAAGATCTCGCGATACATGGCCCCATCCATCCTCCCCTCAATACGGTGCAGTCGTCCTGTCCCCTTTGCAGAAAAGCATCCCCAAAGAATGATGTTTCCACCTCCATGCTTCACGGTTGGGATGGTGTTCTTGGGGTTGTACTCATCCTTCTTCTTCCTCCAAACACGGCGAGTGGAGTTTAGACCAAAAAGCTCTATTTTTGTCTCATCAGACCACATGACCTTCTCCCATTCCTCCTCTGGATCATCCAGATGGTCATTGGCAAACTTCAGACAGGCCTGGACATGCGCTGGCTTGAGCAGGGGGACCTTGCGTGAGCTGCAGGATTTTAATCCATGACGGCGTAGTGTGTTACTAATGGTTTTCTTTGAGACTGTGGTCCCAGCTCTCTTCAGGTCATTGACCAGGTCCTGCCGTGTAGTTCTGGGCTGATCCCTCACCTTCCTCATGATCATTGATGCCCCACGAGGTGAGATCTTGCATGGTGCCCCAGACCGAGGGAGATTGACCGTCATCTTGAACTTCTTCCATTTTCTAATAATTGCACCAACAGTTGTTGCCTTCTCACCAAGCTGCTTGCCTATTGTCCTGTAGCCCATCCCAGCCTTGTGCAGGTCTACAATTTTATTCCTGATGTCCTTACACAGCTCTCTGGTCTTGGCCATTGTGGAGAGGTTGGAGTCTGTTTGATTGAGTGTGTGGACAAGTGTCTTTTATACAGGTAACGAGTTCAAACAGGTGCAGTTAATACAGGTAATGAGTGGAGAACAGGAGGGCTTCTTAAAGAAAAACTAACAGGTCTGTGAGAGCCAGAATTCTTACTGGTTGGTAGGTGATCAAATACTTATGTCATGCAATAAAATGCAAATTAATTATTTAAAAATCATACAATGTGATTTTCTGGATTTTTGTTTTAGATTCCGTCTCTCACAGTTGAAGTGTACCTATGATAAAAATTACAGACTTCTACATGCTTTGTAAGTAGGAAAACCTGCAAAATCGGCAGTGTATCAAATACTTGTTCTCCCCACTGTATATATACACTTTTTTTCTCTTTTTTTTTTTAACGAGAAATGCCATGGCGGCCATGGTGCAATTTTATAAGTAGTCCAGAAACCCAGAACCTGCGACCAATATGTTTTCACCTGCGGCATCGTTTTCAAAGTAGCGGCGGGAAAACCGCAAACATGGCAACACTGGTTGTAGTGCGAGGTGGGATAGACCATAGGATTCAACGATTTTTAATTTACCAGCTATAAAACAAAACATCTGAAATACTTCGACAGCTGCTGCAGCATTTCTTTTACTATACATGTGATCATACTTTTTATTCCCTTCTACCCTCAGAACAGCCTCAATTCATCGGGGCATGAACTCTACAATGTGTCTAAAGCGTTGCACAGGGATGCTGGTCCATGTTGACTCCAATGCTTCCCACAGTTGTGTCTAGTTGGCTGGATGTCCTTTGGGTGGTGGACCATTCTTGATACACACAGGAAACTGTTGAGCGTGAAAAACCCAGAAGTGTTACAGTTCTTGACCCAACCAGTTCGCCTGGCACCTACTACCATACCCCGATTAAAGACACTTAAACATTGTCTTGCCCATACACCCTCTGAATGACACACAAACACAATCCATGTATCAATTGTCTGAAGTGGATTTAACAGGTGACACCAATAAGGGATCATATCTTTCACCTGGATTCACCTGGTCAGTCTGTCATGGAAAGAGCAGGTGTTCTTAATGTTTTGTCCAGTTCAGTATAACTGAACAAATGAAGTGGGCAGTGGCATGGTGCATATAGCCATAGCAGCACACATACAGTATGCCTCAATGCAGTCATATTCCTGGCTTATTGGGGGTGGCTTTCAATGAGATATTTTTTGGCCACCCATCCCATGAGTGAATGTCATTCCAGTGCACTGCTTGCTATGAATTCCATCTGATGGTGTTTGCATGTTTAGGTGTAAAGACAAATAATGTACCATTTGGAACACTACTCGGCTGGTCTCTATTTGTGGATAATGTTAGCGTTTGGACTATCCACAGGGTGTAAACATCTGGACTGGGCGGGTCTCTGGTCTCTATTGTCCTGCCAAGAGGACCAGGCTGGAATTTGGAGATTTTCCCAATGGTCAAAAAGTTCACTTCCATCTTTTCATAATATCTCTTCATAACAAGGAGCTATTACCTTTGATGCAATGATAGAAAGCTGGAACAAGGAACCAAATTCATTGTTGCCATGGCATCTTACTGAGATTTCTTCTTCTTGAGTGGTTTAACTCCTCACAGTAAAGTTGAACATCATCCTTGGCATCTAACTGGCACAACAACCCCATAGGAACACTCAAACTATGGCTGCCTGGTATCTCAAGGTAGGAGTCTGTATGTACCATAACTCCATTAGTAGTCTGTATGTACCATAACTCCATTAGTAGTCTGTATGTACCATAACTCCATTAGTAGTCTGTATGTACCATAACTCCATTAGTAGTCTGTATGTACCATAACTCCATTAGTAGTCTGTATGTACCATAACTCCATTAGTAGTATGTATGTACCATAACTCCATTAGTAGTCTGTATGTACCATAACTCCATTAGTAGTCTGTATGTACCATAACTCCATTAGTAGTCTGTATGTACCATAACTCCATTGGTAGTCTGTATGTACCATAACTCCATTGGTAGTCTGTATGTACCATAACTCCATTGGTAGTCTGTATGTACCATAACTCCATTGGTAGTCTGTATGTACCATAACTCCATTGGTAGTCTGTATGTACCATAACTCCATTGGTAGTCTGTATGTACCAGAACTCCATTAGTAGTCTGTATGTACCAGAACTCCATTAGTAGTCTGTATGTACCAGAACTCCATTAGCAGTCTGTATGTACCAGAACTCCATTAGTAGGCTGCAATGTACCAGAACTCCATTAGTAGTCTGTATGTACCAGAACTCCATTAGTAGTCTGTATGTACCAGAACTCCATTAGTAGTCTGTATGTACCAGAACTCCATTGGTAGTCTGTATGTACCAGAACTCCATTGGTAGTCTGTATGTACCAGAACTCCATTGGTAGTCTGTATGTACCAGAACTCCATTGGTAGTCTGTATGTACCAGAACTCCATTGGTAGTCTGTATGTACCAGAACTCCATTGGTAGTCTGTATGTACCAGAACTCCATTGGTAGTCTGTATGTACCACAACTCCATTGGTAGTCTGTATGTACCACAACTCCATTGGTAGTCTGTATGTACCAGAACTCCATTAGTAGTCTGTATGTACCAGAACTCCATTAGTAGTCTGTATGTACCAGAACTCCATTGGTAGTCTGTATGTACCAGAACTCCATTGGTAGTCTGTATGTACCACAACTCCATTGGTAGTCTGTATGTACCATAACTCCATTGGTAGTCTGTATGTACCACGACCCCAAAAGGACAACACAAGGTTTCAACAAAATAATATTTTGGAACAATCAATGCTACGGTTGAGAACTATCTACAGTAGAAGTAGGAAGTTTACATACACTTAGGTTGAAGTCATTAAAACTAATTTTTCAACCACTCCACAGATTTCATGTTAACAAACTATAGTTTTGGCAAGTCGGTTAGGACATCTACTTTGTGCATGACACAAGTAATTCTTCCAACAATTGTTTACAGACAGATTATTTCACTTATAATTCACTATATCACAATTCCAGTTGGTCAGAAGTTTACATACACTAAGTTGACTGTGCCTTTAAACAGCTTGGAAAATTCCAGAAAATGATGCCATGGCTTTAGAAGCTTCTGATAGGCTAATTGACATAATTTGAGTCAATTGGAGGTGTACCTGTGGATGTATTTCAAGGCCTTCCTTCAAACTCAGTGCCTCTTTGCTCAACATCCATGGGAAAATCTAAAGAAATCAGCCAAGACCTCAGAAAAGAAATTGTAGACCTCAAGTCTGGTTCATCCTTGGGAGCAATTTCCAAATGCCTGAAGGTACCACGTTCATCTGTACAAACAATAGTACGCAAGTATAAACACCATGGGACCACGCAGACGTCATACCGCTCAAGAAGGAGACGCGTCTCCTAGAGATTAACGTACTTTGGTGCGAAAAGTGCAAATCAATCCCAGAACAACAGCAAAGGACCTTGTGAACATGCTAGAGCCATGAAGTCGAAGGAATTGTCTGTAGAGTTCTGAGAAAGGATTGAGCAATCGGGGGATAAGGGCCTTGTATAGACAGGTTCCTTCGACATCAAAGAATCCAATGATCACTCTGACAGAGCTCCAGAGTTCCTCTGTGGAGATGGAATAACCTTCCAGAAGGACAACCATCTCTGCAGCACTCTACCAATCAGGCCTTTATGGTAGAGTGGCCAGACGGAAGCCACTCCTCAGTAAAAGGCACATGACAGCCAACTTGGAGTTTGTAAAAACGGCACCTAAAGGAGTCTCAGACCATGAGAAACCAAGATTTAACTCTTTTGCTTGAATTCCAAGTATCACGTCTGGAGAAGCATGGTGGTGGCAGCATCATGCTGTGGGGATTTTTTTTCAGTGGCAGGGACTGGGAGACTAGTCAAGATCAAGGCAAAGATGAACGGAGCAAAGTACAGAGAGATCCTTGATGAAAACCTGCTCCAGAGCGCTGAGGACCTCAGACTGGGGTGAAGGTTCATCTTCTACTAGGACAATGACTCTAAGCACACAGCCAAGACAACGCAGGAGTGGCTTCTGGACAAGTCTCTGAATGTCTTTGAGTGGCCCAGCCAGAGTCCGGACTTGAACCTGATCAAACATCTCTGGAGAGAACTGAAAATAGCTGTGCATCAACACTCCCCATCCAACCTGACAGAGCTTGAGAGGATCTGCAGAGAAGAATGGGAGAAACTCCACAAATACAGGTGTGTCAAGTTTGTAGTGTCAGACCCAAGAAGACTTGAGGCTGTAATCACTGCCAAAGGTGC
Organism: Thymallus thymallus; assembly: GCA_023634145.1. Classification (NCBI taxonomy): domain Eukaryota; kingdom Metazoa; phylum Chordata; class Actinopteri; order Salmoniformes; family Salmonidae; genus Thymallus; species Thymallus thymallus. Next base: position 711,593 of record CM042402.1, on the reverse strand, counting down.
TTCAACAAAGTACTGAGTAAAGGGTCTGAATACTTAATAAAGTACTGAGGAAAGGGGCTGAATACTTAATAAAGTACTGAGGAAAGGGGTATTGTGTGTAGGCCGGTGACATTATGGGGTATTGTGTGTAGAGTTAGAGCAGTAGGGGTGGGAGGATCTAGAGACCAGAGGTAACAGAACAGAGTTACTGCCTTCGCTCCCTGTACCTGGAGCGTCTGGCCTCTAAACCTCTATACCGCCTGGAGCACAGCCTGTGGCTCAGGGAACATGCATGGTAAAGCCTGGATATCTCAGGTTTTTGCTTCCACACATGGCAGGGTGGGGGCGGGTCACCTAGGCAACGGGTGCCTGTGTCCTCCCAAAGTCCTGATCCCTGGTAACCCAGTGTAGAGCATAGTGGTGGATCGTGATCCCTGGAACAGCTCTTCACAAGACTATCCCAGGGATCACACCAGTGACACAGAGACAGGAAGCCACCAGACCAGTTTGAGCCCAGGGCTAAGGCAGGATGAGCAGACCCATATTTTTGCGAGGCCAGAAAAAGCTTTGTGAAATCAGCCTGCTTTGTTTAGTCAAAGTAGTGGACCAACTGATTTCATGCAAATAAGGAGTTACCTACACTAGGCCTTTTATTTAAAGATCTCTGCAGCAACTCATTCCCAGTTATTTGTCATTATTCCATTCAATCTCTTACTCCTTGGCAGGAACTAATGGGGATCCATAATAAACCCCAGGAAGAGTAGCTGCTGCCTTGACAGGAACTAATGGGGATCCATAATAAACCCCAGGAAGAGTAGCTGCTGCCTTGGCAGGAACTAATGGGGATCCATAATAAACCCCAGGAAGAGTAGCTGCTGCCTTGACAGGAACTAATGGGGATCCATAATAAACCCCAGGAAGAGTAGCTGCTGCCTTGACAGGAACTAATGGGGATCCATAATAAACCCCAGGAAGAGGGAGGTAGGAGATGGGAGGTATGAGGGGGGAGGTGGTGGAAGTATGGGATGGGAGAGGGAGGTATGAGAGGGGGGAGGAATAGATAGATAGATAGGTAGGTACTTTATTGATCCCCCGGGGGGGGGATTTCATTTGATGAGGGGGGGGGGGGGGTGTGAGAGGGGGGAGGAATGAGGGGAGAGGGAGGTATGAGATGGGTGGGTGGGAGGGGGAGAGGGAGGGAGGTATGAGATGGGAGGGAGCGGGAGGGAGGTATGAGATGGGTGGGTGGGTGGGTGGGAGGGAGGTATGAGATGGGAGGGAGCGGGAGGGAGGTATGGGAGGGGGGGAGGTATGAGATGGGAGGGGGGGAGGTATGAGATGGGAGGGAGGGGGAGGTATGAGATGGGAGGGAGGGGGAGGTATGAGATGGGAGGGAGGGATGTTTTGTCTTGTTGAATCCCTGTTAAAGGAGGGATGTTTTGTCTTGTTGAATCCCTGTCAAAGATGCACTAAGCAGAAATGTCTTCTCTATTTCCTGGATGCTAAAATTCTAATAGTTCTCCTCATTTCAGTTTATGTGACAAAACAAACAAGTATAGAGAAGAGATTCATTGAACATCTAAACCAGTGTAGAGAATCATTGAACATCTAAACCAGTGTAGAGAATCATTGAACATCTAAACCAGTGTAGAGAATCATTGAACATCTAAACCAGTGTAGAGAATCATTGAACATCTAAACCAGTGTAGAGAATCATTGAACATCTAAACCAGTGTAAAATATATTTTCCATAAACAAAAATATAGTACTTTCTGCTGTTTGAAGCTGGTGGACAAAACTGAAAGTAAAAGGCCCAAAAACTGAACTAAAGGTCTTTATAACATCCAGCTGTGATTGGAAGTCCCACAGGGCGGCGTATCATTGGCCCACGGTCGTCCAGGTTTGGCCGGGGTAGGACGTCATTGTAAATAAGAATGTGTTCTTAACTGACTTGCCTCGTTAAATAAAGGTTAAAGAAGGACGTGGAACATAGAAATTGCACACATAAAACATATCTACTGCTTCTTAGACTTGTATTCAATGAGAATGTCAGCTCTATAACTCACATTTTTATGTGAATTTTATCATGTTGCAGCTTAAAGTGTGCTAACTTGTTTGGGTCTGTGTCGGAAACCTAAATTCCGCCAGTTGATTTGGCATATCAGGATCTCTTCCTCTCCTCTCCTCCTTTCCTCCTCCGCTGTTCCAGCCACCAAGCTCTCAAACTCTTTTGTTTCATTATGGGGAGACATTTAGAATTTCAAGGGCTCCTTTCAATGTGGTGCTTGAGAATACACCCTGGTTGTGGAGGGGGTGATGGGAGGGAGGCTTGGGGCCTGTCAGAGAGGATAACAAAGCCCCATGTCAGGGGAGGGAGGCTTTCTCCCTCTCCCCCTCTTTCTCACCCTCACCCTCTTTCTCACCCTCACCCTCTTTCTCACCCTCTTTCTCACCCTCACCCTCTTTCTCACCCTCACCCTCTTTCTCACCCTCTTTCTCACCCTCACCCTCTTTCTCACCATCTCTCCCTCTTTCTCACCATCTCTCCCTCTTTCTCACCATCTCTCCCTCTTTCTCCCCCTCTCACCCTCTTTCTCACCCTCCCCCTCTTTCTCACCCTCTTTCTCACCCTCTCCCTCTTTCTCACCATCTCTCCCTCTTTCTCTCTTTCTCCCCCTCTCACCCTCTTTCTCCCCCTCTGACATGTTTTTTTGTCATACTTTTTATAGCAACAGATGCAGCAGCAGTGATGGTTATTTTCAAGGCTATGTCCTTAAATATACTATGTTATATACAGCGGGTGAAATAAGTATTGAACACGTCACCATTTTTCCTCAGTAAATATATTTCCAAAGGTGCTATTGACATGAAATTTTCACCAGATGTTGGTAACAACCCAAGTAATCCATACATACAAAGAAACAAATAAGTTCAGAAATTAAGTTGTGTAATAATGTGAAATGACACAGGGAAAAAGTATTGAACACATGAAGAAAGGGAGGTGCCAAGGTGTCACACAAGACACATCTCATGATGGGTAAAAGCAAAGAGCTGTCTCAAGACCTTCGCAACCTAATTGTTGCAAAACATAATGATGGCATTGGTTATAGGCGCATTTCTAAGCTTCTGAATGTTCCAGTGAGCACTGTTGGGGCCATAATACGGAAGTGGAAAGACAATCATTTCACCATAAATTTGCCTCGACCAGGTGCTCCTCGCAAGATTTCTGACAGAGGAGTGAAAAGAATAACCAGAAGAGTTGTCCAAGAGCCAAGGACCACTTGTGGAGAGCTTCAAAAAGACCTGCAATTAGCAGGTACTGTTGTCTCAAAGAAAACAGTAAGTAATGCACTCCACCGCCATGGCCTGTATGCACGCTCACCACGCAAGACTCCATTGCTGAAAAAAAAAGCATGTTGAAGCTCGTTTAAAGTTTGCTGCACAACATTTGGAAAAGCCAGTGAAATACTGGGAGAATATAGTGTGGTCAGATGAGAGCAAAATTGAACTGTTTGGATGTCATAATACACACCATGTTTGGAGGAGAAATGGCACTGCACATCACCCTAAAAACACCATACCAACAGTGAAGTTTGGAGGTGGGAACATCATGGTGTGGGGCTGCTTTTCAGCAAATGGTACTGGCAAACTTCACATAATTGAAGGAAGGATGAATGGGCAAATTTACAGAGACATTCTTGACAAAAATCTGCTGCCATCTACCAGGATGATGAAGATGAAACGATGGTGGACATTTCAGCAAGACAATGATCCCAAACACACAGCCAAGGAAACTCTCAATTGGTTTCAAAGAAAGAAAATAAAGCTGCTAGAATGGCCCAGCCAATCACCTGACTTAAATCCCATTGAAGATCTATGGAAAGAACTGAAGATCAAGATTCATAGAAGAGGCCCACGGAACCTTCAAGATTTGAAGACTGTTTGTGTGGAAGAATGGGCCAAAATCACACCAGAGCAATGCATGCGACTAGTTTCTCCATACAGGAGCCGTCTTGAAGCTGTCATTACCAACAAAGGCTTTTGTACAAAGTATTAAATAAATATCAGTAAGTGTGTTCAATACTTTTTTCCTGTGTCATTTCACATTATTAAACACAACTTAATTTCTGAACTTATTTGTTTTGGTTTCTGTATGTATGGATTACTTGGGTTGTTACCAACATCTGGTGGAAAGTTCATGTCAATAGCACCTTTGGAAATATATTTACTGAGAAAAATGGTGACGTGTTCAATACTAATTTCACCCGCTGTATGTCTATACAGAAAGACTATCTTATTGATATATACTATGTTATACAGTGGGGAGAACAAGTATTTGATACACTGCCAATTTTGCAGGTTTTCCTGCTTACAATGCATGTAGAGGTCTGTAATTTTTTATCATAGGTACACTTCAACTGTGAGAGACGGAATCTAAAACAAAAATCCAGAAAATCACATTGTATGATTTTTAAATAATTAATTTGCATTTTATTGCATGGCATAAGTATTTGATCACCTACCAACCAGTAAGAATTCCGTCTCTCACAGACCTGTTAGTTTTTCTTTAAGAAGCCCTCCTGTTCTCCACTCATTATCTGTATTAATTGCACCTGTTTGAACTCGTTACCTGTATAAAAGACACCTGTCCACACACTCAATCAAACAGACTCCAACCTCTCCACAATGGCCAAGACCAGAGAGCTGTGTAAGGACATCAGGGATAAAATTGTAGACCTGCACAAGGCTGGGATGGGCTACAGGACAATAGGCAAGCAGCTTGGTGAGAAGGCAACAACTTTTGGCGCAATTATTAGAAAATGGAAGAAGTTCAAGATGACGGTCAATCTCCCTCGGTCTGGGGCACCATGCAAGATCTCACCTCGTGGGGCATCAATGATCATGAGGAAGGTGAGGGATCAGCCCAGAACTACACGGCAGGACCTGGTCAATGACCTGAAGAGAGCTGGGACCACAGTCTCAAAGAAAACCATTAGTAACACATTACGCCGTCATGGATTAAAATCCTGCAGCGCACGCAAGGTCCCCCTGCTCAAGCCAGCGCATGTCCAGGCCCGTCTGAAGTTTGCCAATGACCATCTGGATGATCCAGAGGAGGAATGGGAGAAGGTCATGTGGTCTGATGAGACAAAAATAGAGCTTTTTGGTCTAAACTCCACTCGCTGTGTTTGGAGGAAGAAGGATGAGTACAACCCCAAGAACACCACCCCAACCGTGAAGCATGGAGGTGGAAACATAATTCTTTGGGGATGCTTTTCTGCAAAGGGGACAGGACGACTGCACCGTATTGAGGGGAGGATGGATGGGGCCACGTATCGCGAGATCTTGGCCAACAACCTCCTTCCCTCAGTAAGAGCATTGAAGATGGGTCGTGGCTGGGTCTTCCAGCATGACAACGACCCGAAACACACAACCAGGGCAACTAAGGAGTGGCTCCTTAAGAAGCATCTCAAGGTCTTTGAGTGGCCTAGCCAGTCTCCAGACCTGAACCCAATAGAAAATCTTTGGAGGGAGCTGAAAGTCTGTATTGCCCAGCGACAGCCCCGAAACCTGAAGGATCTGGATGGAGGAGTGGGCCAAAATCCCTGCTGCAGTGTGTGCAAACCTGGTCAAGAACTACAGGAAACGTATGATCTCTTTAATTGCAAACAAAGGTTTCTGTACCAAATATTAAGTTCTGCTTTTCTGATGTATCAAATACTTATGTCATGCAATAAAATGCAAATTAATTACTTAAAAATCATACAATGTGATTTTCTGGATTTTTGTTTTAGATTCCATCACTCACAGTTGAAGAGTACCTATGATACAAATTACAGACTTCTACATGCTTTGTAAGTAGGAAAACCTGCAAAATCGGCAGTGTATCAAATACTTGTTCTCCCCACTGTATATGTCTATACAGAAAGACTATGTTATATATGCCTATACAGAAAGACTATCTTATTGATATATACTATGTTATATATGTCTATACAGAAAGACTATCTAACCTCCACCCTGTCAACCAGCTGTGGAGGTTAGGGTTAGACAGGGTGGAGGTTAGGGTTAGACAGGGTGGAGGTTAGGGTTAGACAGGGTAACCCCTCCCCCTCACCTTAACCCCTCCCTCCACACTGTAGAGCAGGAGGCAGGAGAACAAGAGATGAAAATTAGTCTTAGGGACAGAATGAGGGAGGATAGAAGACAAAACGAGAGAGAGAGAAGAATGCAAGCGAGCCCATCATGAACATCCTCTATACAACTCCAACCCAGCGGGCCTCTGTGCTCTATACAACTCCAACCCAGCGGGCCTCTGTACTCTATACAACTCCAACCCAGCGGGCCTCTGTACTCTATACAACTCCAACCCAGCGGGCCTCTGTGCTCTATACAACTCCAACCCAGCGGGCCTCTGTACTCTATACAACTCCAACCCAGCGGGCCTCTGTGCTCTATACAACTCCAACCCAGCGGGCCTCTGTGCTCTATACAACTCCAACCCAGCGGGCCTCTGTACTCTATACAACTCCAACCCAGCGGGCCTCTGTACTCTATACAACTCCAACCCAGTGGGCCTCAGCACTCTAGACAGAGTTATTTCCATCCTCTCACCTGGACCAGGGTAAGATAGAATACCTTCTGGAGACCCATTGATACCCCAATAGATCTTGAGTGGTATGATGGAATGTTGTTATAGAAATATGCCTGTGTTACTTGAGGTTGAAGTTTTGAAGGGATTAGCTGAACAGTCCTTCACATGTTTAGTGATATCAGGTTGTTGAGGTGTCTTCACCTCTAGATGGCAGTGTTGTCAACAGAAGAAGAGATGAAAAGGTGCTGTTCTGAATGTTGGCTTCCCCCTGAGCAGTCCTGTGTGTTAGTCTCTAGCATATACTTTAGCTGGTCAGTGGTTGTCTGTCTGTCTGTCTGTCTGTAATACAGCTGGTTAGTGTCATTACAGCTTGTGGTAATATAGCTGGTAAGTGTCAATGCAGCTGGTCAGTGGTAATATAGCTGGTGGTAGTATTGCTGGTGGTAGTATTGCTGGTGGTAATATAGCTGGTGGTAGTATTGCTGGTGGTAATATAGCTGGTCCGTGGTAATATAGCTGGTCCGTGGTAATATAGCTGGTCCGTGGTAATATAGCTGGTCAGTGGTAATATAGCTGGTCGGTGGTAATATAGCTGGTCAGTGGTAATATAGCTGGTGGTAATATAGCTGGTCGGTGGTAGTATTGCTGGTGGTAATATAGCTGGTCAGTGGTAATATAGCTGGGGATAATATAGCTGGTCAGTGGTAATATAGCTGGTCAGTGGTAATATAGCTGGTGGTAATATAGTTGGTGGTAATATAGCTGGTCAGTGGTAATATAGCTGGTCAGTGGTAGTATTGCTGGTGGTAATATAGCTGGTCAGTGGTAATATTGCTGGTGGTAATATAGCTGGTCAGTGGTAATATAGCTGGTCAGTGGTAATATTGCTGGTGGTAATATAGCTGGTCAGTGGTAATATTGCTGGTGGTAATATAGCTGGTCAGTGGTAATATAGCTGGTCAGTGGTAATATTGCTGGTGGTAATATAGCTGGTCAGTGGTAATATTGCTGGTGGTAATATAGCTGGCTGGTGGTAATATAGCTGGTCAGTGGTAATATAGCTGGTCAGTGGTAATATAGCTGGTCAGTGGTAATATAGCTGGTGGTAGTATTGCTGGTGGTAGTATTGCTGGTGGTAATATAGCTGGTGGTAGTATTGCTGGTGGTAATATAGCTGGTCCGTGGTAATATAGCTGGTCCGTGGTAATATAGCTGGTCCGTGGTAATATAGCTGGTCAGTGGTAATATAGCTGGTCGGTGGTAATATAGCTGGTCAGTGGTAATATAGCTGGTGGTAATATAGCTGGTCGGTGGTAGTATTGCTGGTGGTAATATAGCTGGTCAGTGGTAATATAGCTGGGGATAATATAGCTGGTCAGTGGTAATATAGCTGGTCAGTGGTAATATAGCTGGTGGTAATATGGCTGGTGGTAATATAGCTGGTCAGTGGTAATATAGTTGGTGGTAATATAGCTGGTCAGTGGTAATATAGCTGGTCAGTGGTAGTATTGCTGGTGGTAATATAGCTGGTCAGTGGTAATATTGCTGGTGGTAATATAGCTGGTCAGTGGTAATATAGCTGGTCAGTGGTAATATTGCTGGTGGTAATATAGCTGGTCAGTGGTAATATTGCTGGTGGTAATATAGCTGGTCAGTGGTAATATAGCTGGTCAGTGGTAATATTGCTGGTGGTAATATAGCTGGTCAGTGGTAATATTGCTGGTGGTAATATAGCTGGCTGGTGGTAATATAGCTGGTCAGTGGTAATATAGCTGGTCAGTGGTAATATAGCTGGTCAGTGGTAATATTGCTGGTGGTAATATAGCTGGTCAGTGGTAATATAGCTGGTCAGTGGTAATATTGCTGGTGGTAATATAGCTGGCTGGTGGTAATATAGCTGGTCAGTGGTAATATAGCTGGTCAGTGGTAATATGGCTGGTCAGTGGTAATATAGCTGGTCAGTGGTAATATAGCTGGTCAGTGGTAATATGGCTGGTCAGTGGTAATATGGCTGGTCAGTGGTAATATGGCTGGTCGGTGGTAATATAGCTGGTCAGTGGTAATATAGCTGGTCAGTGGTAATATGGCTGGTCAGTGGTAATATGGCTGGTCAGTGGTAATATGGCTGGTCAGTGGTAATATAGCTGGTCGGTGGTAATATAGCTGGTCGGTGGTAATATAGCTGGTCGGTGGTAATATAGCTGGTCGGTGGTAATATGGCTGGTCGGTGGTAATATAGCTGGCTGGTGGTAATATGGCTGGCTGGTGGTAATATGGCTGGTCAGTGGTAATATAGCTGGTCAGTGGTAATATAGCTGGTCAGTGGTAATATGGCTGGTCAGTGGTAATATGGCTGGTCAGTGGTAATATGGCTGGTCAGTGGTAATATAGCTGGTCGGTGGTAATATAGCTGGTCGGTGGTAATATAGCTGGCTGGTGGTAATATAGCTGGTCAGTGGTAATATGGCTGGTCAGTGGTAATATAGCTGGTCAGTGGTAATATAGCTGGTCAGTGATAATATTGCTGGTGGTAATATAGCTGGTCAGTGGTAATATAGCTGGTCAGTGGTAATATAGCTGGTCAGTGGTAATATAGCTGGTCAGTGGTAATATTGCTGGTGGTAATATAGCTGGTCAGTGGTAATATAGCTGGTCAGTGGTAATATAGCTGGTCAGTGGTAATATGGCTGGTCAGTGGTAATATAGCTGGTCAGTGGTAATATAGCTGGTCAGTGGTAATATAGCTGGTCGGTGGTAATATGGCTGGTCGGTGGTAATATGGCTGGTCAGTGGTAATATAGCTGGTCAGTGGTAATATAGCTGGCTGGTGGTAATATGGCTGGTCGGTGGTAATATAGCTGGTCAGTGGTAATATGGCTGGTCAGTGGTAATATGGCTGGTCAGTGGTAATATAGCTGGTCAGTGGTAATATAGCTGGCTGGTGGTAATATGGCTGGTCGGTGGTAATATGGCTGGTCAGTGGTAATATGGCTGGTCAGTGGTAATATGGCTGGTCGGTGGTAATATGGCTGGTCGGTGGTAATATGGCTGGTCGGTGGTAATATGGCTGGTCGGTGGTAATATAGCTGGTCAGTGGTAATATAGCTGGTCAGTGGTAATATGGCTGGTCAGTGGTAATATAGCTGGTCAGTGGTAATATAGCTGGCTGGTGGTAATATAGCTGGTCGGTGGTAATATAGCTGGTCGGTGGTAATATAGCTGGCTGGTGGTAATATAGCTGGTCAGTGATAATATTGCTGGTGGTAATATGGCTGGTGGTAATATAGCTGGTCAGTGATAATATAGATTGGCAGTCTTGACTAGGGGCCTGGTCAGGGGTCGGGAGGCTTGGCTAAGGACCTGGTGAGTGGTCTAGATGTTTGGCTAGGGGTCAGGGGTCACGGTCTAAAGGCTGTTTCCTCTAATAGGAGGAGAGCTGTCATCTAAAGAAGTAGCTGTCTAATCTTAGCTGTACCCCCTCCCCCCTGGGCTGTTCTGCTGTGTTGGGGACGCCAGGCTTATAGGCTATAGTTACAGCTGCTACCTGCATGCTGTCTGTCTTTCTGTCTGTGGGAGAGCAGGGCGGTAGCATGAGACTGGCAGGTAGGAGCATAACATTTCATAAGACTATTTATTGTTTTGATGGTTGACTGATTTTGTTAAGTTTGTTAGTAATCAGAAGGTAAAATAATTACCCATCTAGCACATAATGTTTATGTTAACCTTCATTTTTAAGCCCATGTTTTATCATAATTATTTATAAAAAAGATCTGTCAGTGGTAATTTGCAGAGGGGGCACACTGACTGGACCAGGCAGAGAGTACCCCACCTATTCTCCTTACCCAGCTAGCACATAACGTTCTGAGAACCATATGTTTCTTACAGCTTGGTGAGAGCGTGGTTGTCCTATGGTTTTTCTGCATGCAACCTTCCCACAACTTTCTGGGAATGGTGCAGGAGAGTTCCTTGGCTTTGAAACATTCTCAGCACATTTAAAGAACTTGACAAATAAACTTATTTTCTTGGTATTTCATTACTTCAACAGAACGTTTCCCAAAAGTTCAAACATGGTTACATTTAATAAAACATTTTGTAATGTTCTCGAAACGTTCTCCAACTGGTTTGATATTGGGAATGTTCTCAAATAGTTCAGAGAACGTTAATAAAACTTTCCATAAAAACCACAAGAAAACTTTAGTAACTTTCTAAGAATGTTCTAGAGAACGTTTTAAGAATGTTATTTAAAAACATATACATCTCGTTCTCAGCTTCAACAAAAGTGTGTTCAGGTGTGTTGGCCACGCCCACTAATTGGCCACACCTGATCTTAATGAGTGCTTGTTTCCTTTGAAATGGGGTCTGTTTCTCTAGACTGAAATGAACAGCTTTGTCTGTTGTGCTAGTTCCATCCTGGTGGCGCAGTAGACTATTTCCATGGATAGAGAACAGAAGATTATAGGTTTGAATCTCACTGATGCCGTCACAGTAAAAAATACATGTTTGCATGATTCATGCCTAAGGAAATGAATGTCCTATTTGTGCGACATCAGTTAAAAAAAAAGTTGGCTCAAAATAAGCTAGGAGTGTTATTAAAAGTCTTATTGTTTCCCATAGGGGATTTTAGAAACATGTAGGCTTATCCTGGTGTGACGTTTTGATAACCATGTAAATCTCTCTATAACAAGGTGACTTTTATCAATATATTCAGCTCCATTTACTCCCCAGAAATGAAATGCTAATTAGCTGGTAATGTGGCTATCTTAAAGAACTACAAATGATCTGGACCAGACTGACGAATCAAAGCAAAGGTAAGAATCTCTAAATTAAATATCTAATGTTATCTAAATGTAGTGATGAATAAGTTGGCTACATTTATTTAAATGTACATTCTGTGAACTGTCTTGTGTAAGTTTTACATTGACACAATAACTGTCAGCAAAGGTGTCAGTTAGATATGAAGTGCAGGAACTTGCAGGGATTTGTAGTTTTGCATGATGTCTACTTTGATGCTAATTTGCATTCTCGAATCTGAGAGTAAGTAGAGCCGAATAGTCACCTTGTCCGAGAGAGAATTACATGGTTATCAAAACGTCATGCCAGGGTAAGTCTACACAAAACACAGCCCTTATTTTAAGTGTTTCTAAAATCCCCTATGGGAAAAATGAATGGTGGAAAAACTATTTCCCTGTTTGACCTATAGGTTTAATGGGTATTATGACAAATCCACTGTGGGGCTCTATGTGAAAGCAAAAACATATGTTCCCACATCTTCCAAGGAACCAAATTTGCTAGCTGGAAAGTTTACGCATTCCCTTGAATGTTCCCTTTTTTCTAAAACAATAATTCAGTTTATATGACTTGTTCTAGAACATATCATAATGCAACTGAAAGCTCCTCCATCTTTGAAATATTATAATTAGCGCTGAAATGGGACCTGCCATGCTGGTGTATTTAACCAGGACTAGTTTGTCTATTTTGAAGTGGAACTAAATTTGGACGGAGGCTAGATGCATGATGTAGGCTTAAATATTGGCTCAAATTAATTCAGCTACAGTTGATTACTTTGCTTTAAATGATGCAACAGGGTTGATACTGTTTGCTTCTTAGACAGTGTCTAGAAATGTTCTTGGTGGTCTAGTCCACCGATGTTGTTGTGGATACATACGGTTTAGTGCCAAGTCACTTCAAAATGGCCGCTATATTATGACTCAGTCAGCCATGTGTTGTTTTGCTGATAAGATGGCAGTTACCTAATTTAGTAGTTAGTTTTATGGCGGCAGGAAGCCTAGCGGTTCGGAGCGTTGGGCCAGTAACCCAAAGGTTCGAATACCCTGTTCTTGAGCAAGACACTGAACCCTTATTTGCTCCAGGGGCTGACCCTGTAGGTAGGCTGTCGTTGTAAATAAGAATATAGTTCTTAACTGACTTGCCAAGTTAAATAAAGGTTAAATCAAATAAATTAAAAACTTAAGTATCTAAAGCCTCTGACTGCCATGTTAGCCTTTCCCCATACTTCACCTGCTAACTGATAAATAATACCCAGATTAACCAGTCAGGTGACTCGATATGCAGGTGTGTCTTCTGATGTTGCCGTCCTACCTGGTTGTATTAGGATTTTGATTCACAAATGTTTATTTAAGAAAATGTATGTGCATGTGAGAGTGGCAGCAGGCCTATTTTAAGGTTCTCCTCTCTTCTCTACAGGTGTGTATACAAACAACCCATGGAGCAGAAAACCTTGGAGATTATTGGTCAGTCGTGTGTGTGTCTTTATGAAGCACAGTGTGTGTCTGGGGGGGTACAATGTTTTAGGGAGCATGACATCTCTCTCTCAGTAGCTCTTCTCTCCCTCTATTCTGCTCTACAGTTTAAATAACTTTATGATTCAAATGGTTTTGTTAGTCTAATTATATGGAAATGCTTGAGTTGAAAGTATTAGTCACTGGTCATGTTCCACAGTTGTCCAGTAACCTCTTTGTACACCCCACAAAGGAGTGATTTGTGATTGGTCCTTATCTCTGGGCACTAAAAGCCAGCCAGGTTGAATTCTTGTCCTGTCTGTTTAGGCTTTAAAGATCTGATCACGCCTATCTTAGACACATAGGCTGTGAAGAACTGGTTAGAATCTGTGCTTGTTCGTACAATGCTTTAAGCTATGAACTGGAAAATGAGCTCTGCCTGATCCTTGGAACAAGTCTTTGCTCAACAATGAGCTAGAACGGCTCTGAACAGGTCTGAAAAATGAGTTAAAACATGCTAGAATCATCTTTGGCAGTGATTACAGCTGTGAGTGTTTCTGGGTAATTCTCTAAGAGTTTTCCACACCTGGAAGGTGCAACATTTGCCCATTATTCTTTAAAAAATTATACAAGCTCTCCTGTTTCGATCCCAGGCTGTTTCGCAGCCGGCTGCGACCGGGAGACCCTTGAGGCAGCGCACAATTTGGCCAACGTCGTCCGGGTTAGTGGAGGGTTTGGCCGGCCGGGATGTCCCGCATGCACTCTGACACGGTCGCCAGGTGTACAGTGTTTCCTCCGACACATTGGTGCGGCTGGCTTCCAGGTTAAGTGAGCATTCTGTCAAGAAGCAGTGCGTCTTGGCGGGGTCGTGTTTCGGAACGCGCACGGCTTTCGACCTTCGCCTCTCCCGAGTCCGTACGGGAGTTGCAGTGATGGGACAAGACTAACTACCAATTGGATATGACGGAATTGGGGAGTCTTGCCATAGATTTTAAAGCAGATTTAAGTCAAAACTGTAACTTGGTCACTAACAAACATTCACTGTCTTCTTGGTAAACAACTCCATTGTAGATGTGGCCTTGTGTTGTAGGTTATTGTCCTGCTGAAAGGTGAATTCTTCTCCCAGTGTCTGTTGATGTTTCCTGTGTCCATTCCGTTTTTATTTTTTTATCCTGAATGTCAAGCATAGCCATAACATGATGCAGCCACCACCATGACTGAACATGAAGAGGCACTCAGTGATGTGTTGTGTTGGATTTGCCCAAAGCATAATACTTAGCATTTAGGCCAAAAAGTGTTTTCTTGCAGTATTACCTTAGTACATGTTTTGGAATGTGTTTATTCTGTATGTATGTATTTTTCTTTTCACTCATTTAGGTCATAAAATACTTATTTGTCACATGCGCCGAGTACAACAGGTGTAGACTTTACCGTGAAATGCTGACTAACGAGCCCTTTCCCAACAGTACAACAGGTGTAGACCTTACAGTGAAATGCTTACTAACAAGCCCTTAACCAACAATACAACAGGTGTAGACCTTACAGTGAAATGCTTACTAACAAGCCCTTAACCAACAATACAACAGGTGTAGACCTTACAGTGAAATGCTTACTAACAAGCCCTTAACCAACAATACAACAGGTGTAGACCTTACAGTGAAATGCTTACTAACAAGCCCTTAACCAACAATACAACAGGTGTAGACCTTACAGTGAAATGCTTACTAATAATACCTTAACCAACAATACAACAGGTGTAGACCTTACAGTGAAATGCTTACTAACAAGCCCTTAACCAACAATACAGTTAAAAAGTAAGAAAAATGTGCTGAAGGAAATAGTTACACAATAAAACAACAATAACAAGGTTATATAGAGAGTATCGGGACGAGTCAATGTGGAGGTAGTGGAGGTTATGAGGTAGTGGAGGTAATATGTACATAGGTAGGAGTAACCAGGATGGGTAATAAACAGAGTAGCAACAGCTATGTATGTGAAAGTTTGTGTTTTGTGTCAATATGTGTGTGTGTTTTGTGTGTGCCAGCGTATGTAGTGTCAGTGAGTGTGTATGTTGGAGTGTCAGTGAGTGTGTGTGTGTTGGAGTGTCAGTGAGTGTGTGTGTTGGAGTGTCAGTGAGTGTGTGTGTTGGAGTGTCAGTGAGTGTGTGTGTGTGTATGTTGGAGTGTCAGTGAGTGTGTGTGTGTGTGTATGTTGGAGTGTCAGTGAGTGTGTGTGTGTGTGTGTGTGTGTGTGTGTGTTGGAGTGTCAGTGAGTGTGTGTGTATGTTGGAGTGTCAGTGAGTGTGTGTGTATGTTGGAGTGTCAGTGAGTGTGTGTGTGTGTATGTTGGAGTGTCAGTGAGTGTGTGTGTGTGTATGTCGGAGTGTCAGTGAGTGTGTGTGTGTGTATGTCGGAGTGTCAGTGAGTGTGTGTGTGTGTGTGTCGGAGTGTCAGTGAGTGTGTGTGTGTGTGTGTCGGAGTGTCAGTGAGTGTGTGTGTGTGTGTGTCGGAGTGTCAGTGAGTGTGTGTGTGTCGGAGTGTCAGTGAGTGTGTGTGTGTGTGTGTGTCAGTGAGTGTGTGTGTGTGTGTGTGTCAGTGAGTGTGTGTGTCAGTGAGTGTGTGTGTGTGTGTGTCAGTGAGTGTGTGTGTCAGTGAGTGTGTGTGTGTGTGTGTGTCAGTGAGTGTGTGTGTGTGTGTCAGTGAGTGTGTGTGTGTGTGTGTCAGTGAGTGTGTGTGTGTGTGTCAGTGAGTGTGTGTGTGTGTGTCAGTGAGTGAGTGTGTGTGAGTGAGTGTGTGTCAGTGAGTGTGTGTCAGTGAGTGTGTGTCAGTGAGTGTGTGTTGGTGTGTCAGTGAGTGTATGTTGGAGTGTCAGTGAGTGTATGTTGGAGTGTCAGTGAGTGTATGTTGGAGTGTCAGTGAGTGTATGTTGGAGTGTCAGTGAGTGTATGTTGGAGTGTCAGTGAGTGTATGTTGGAGTGTCAGTGAGTGTATGTTGGAGTGTCAGTGAGTGTATGTTGGAGTGTCAGTGAGTGTATGTTGGAGTGTCAGTGAGTGTATGTTGGAGTGTCAGTGAGTGTATGTTGGAGTGTCAGTGAGTGTATGTTGGAGTGTCAGTGGGTGGGTGGGTGTGTGTGTGTTGGAGTGTCAGTGGGTGGGTGTGTGTTGGAGTGTCAGTGAGTGGGTGGGTGTGTGTGTGTGTGTTGGAGTGTCAGTGAGTGGGTGTGTATGTTGGAGTGTCAGAGTGTCAGTGAGTGGGTGTGTATGTTGGAGTGTCAGTGAGTGGGTGTGTGTGTTGGAGTGTCAGTGGGTGGGTGGGTGTGTTGGAGTGTCAGTGGGTGGGTGGGTGTGTGTGTGTGTGTGTTGGAGTGTCAGTGAGTGAGTGGGTGGGTGTGTGTGTGTTGGAGTGTCAGTGAGTGGGTGTGGGTGGGTGTGTGTTGGAGTGTCAGTGGGTGGGTGGGTGTGTGTTGGAGTGTCAGTGAGTGGGTGTGTGTGTGTGTGTGTGTGTGTTGCAGTGTCAGTGAAAGTAAAAGGAGGTTAATGTAAATACTCTGGGTAGCCATTTGATTACCTGTTCAGGAGTCTTATGGCTTTTGGGTAGAAGCTGTTTAGGAGTCTTTTGGACCTAGACTTTGCGCTCCGGTACCGCTGGTCGTGCGGTAGCAGAATGAACAGTCTATGACTGGGGTGGCTAGAGTCTTTGGCCATTATTAGGGCCTTCCTCTGATACCGCCTGGTATAGAGGTCCTGAATGGCAGGGAGATAGGCCCCAGTGATGTACTGGACCGTACGCACTACCCTCTGTAGTGCCTTGCAATCCCAAGCAGTTGCCATACCAATCGGTGATGCAGCCAGTCAAGAGGCGTGCTCGGCCCTCCATTTCCTGTAGTTCATACTGGGAGGTCTATGACCTCCCTATAGACTCTCTCATCGCTGTCGGTGATCAGGCCTACTGCTGTTGTGTCGTCAGCAAACTTAATGATGGTGTTGGAGTCGTGCTTGGCCACACAGTCGTGGGTGAACAGGGAGTACAGGAGGGGACTAAGCACGGACCCCTGAGGGGGCCCCTGTGTTGAGGATCAGCGTGGCAGATTTGTTGTTGCCTACCCTTACCACCTGGGGGTGTGAGTCCAGGATCCAGTCAAGGATCCAGTTGCAGAGGGAGGTGTTGAGTCCCAGGGTCCTTAGCTTAGTGATGAGCTTGGAGGACACTCTGTTGTTGAACACTAATCTGTAGTCAATTAATAGCATTCTCACATAGGTGTGCCTCTTGTCTAGGTGGGAAAGGGCAATGTGGAGTTCAAAAGAGATTGCATCATCTGTGGATCTGTTGGGTCGGTATACGAATTGGAGTGGGTCCAGGTTGTCTGAGATGATGGTGTTGATGTGAGCCATGAACACCCTTTCAAAGCATTTCATGGCTACAGTGGAAGACACTTGCCAGTTGGTCAGCGCATGCTCTGGGTATGCATCCTGGTAATCTGTCTAACCCATTGGTCTTGTGAATTTTAACTTGTTTAAAGGTCTTCCTCACATCGGCTATGGAGCGCGTGATCACACAGTTGTCTGGAACAGCTGGTGCTCTCCTGTATGTTTCTTGCCTCGAAGCGATAATGGAAGTAGTTTAGCTCGTCTGGCAGGCTCGTGTCACTGGGCAGCTCCCGGCCGGGTTTCCCTTTGTAATCAGTGATAGTTTGCAAGCCCTGCAACATCCGACGAGCATCAGAGCCGGTGTAGTAGGACTCAATCTTAATCCTGTATTGACGCTTTGTCTGTTTAATGGTTCGTCAGAGGCTGTAGCGGATGAATTAGTGTCCCACTCCTTGAAAACGGAAGGTCTAGCCTTTAGCTCAGTGCGGCTGTTGCCTGTCTGGTTGGGATATGTACATACGGTCACTGGGGGGACGACGTCATCGATGCACATATTAATGAAGCCGGTGACTGATGTGGTCAACTCCTCGATGAATCCCGGAACATATTCCAGTCTGTGCTGCAAAACAGTCCTGTAGCTTAGCATCGTTTTCGTTGGACCACCTCCATATTAAGCGGGTCACTGGAACTTCTTGCTTGAGTTTTTACTTGTAAGCAGGAATCTGGAGGATATAGTTATGGTCCGATTTACCAAATGGAGGGCGGGGGAGAGCTTTGTACGCATCTGTGTGGAGTAAAGTTCATCTGGAGTTTTGTCGCCTCTTGTTGCCATGCTGGTAGAAATGAGGTAAAACAGCTTTCACTTTTCCTGCATTAAAATCACCGGCCACTAGGAGCGCCGCCTCTGGATGAGCATTTTCTCGGTTGTTTATGGCCTTATACAGCTTGTTGAGTCCAGTGTTCGTTCCAGCGTCGGTTTGTGGTGGTAAATAGACAGCTACAAAAAATATAGAACTCTCTTGGTAAATAGTGTGGTCTACAGCTCTAACCGATATAACGGAGGGTAGAGGAGGTGGTTTATCCACTCCTCTGAAGAGCCCACTGCAACAAATGCCTCAGGTGATATAAAATGGGTCTAAGCTACATGTGAAAATGAAACCATTTTTTATATAAAATTTTTAAAAATCCCAAGAAATGTAAAAATAGTTGGACAACCCTGTTTGTAAGCTTTTAAATATATCAAACCCAACCGTTTAGACATGGATGTGTCATGGTAGGATGGGTATCTATATCTAAGACATGGATGTGTCATGGTAGGATGGGTATCTATATCTAAGACATGGATGTGTCATGGTAGGATGGGTATCTATATCTAAGACATGGATGTGGCATGGTAGGATGGGTATCTATATCTAAGACATGGATGTGGCATGGTAGGATGGGTATCTATATCTAAGACATGGATGTGGCATGGTAGGATGGGTATCTATATCTAAGACATGGATGTGGCATGGTAGGATGGGTATCTATATCTAAGACATGGATGTGGCATGGTAGGATGGGTATCTATATCTAAGACATGGATGTGGCATGGTAGGATGGGTATCTATATCTAAGACATGGATGTGGCATGGTAGGATGGGTATCTATATCTAAGACATGGATGTGGCATGGTAGGATGGGTATCTATATCTAAGACATGGATGTGGCATGGTAGGATGGGTATCTATATCTAAGACATGGATGTGGCATGGTAGGATGGGTATCTATATCTAAGACATGGATGTGGCATGGTAGGATGGGTATCTATATCTAAGACATGGATGTGGCATGGTAGGATGGGTATCTATATCTAAGACATGGATGTGGCATGGTAGGATGGGTATCTGTCTATCTCCTAAAGTCACTTTCTGAACTTCAGGAGAAACTTTATGGAAAGTTTTGGTCAAATTAAAAAAGAAATCAAATGGAACGACGCTGATCTCGACATTTCAAAAAATTTGACCAGGAGGGTACAGTTTGGTCTGGTACTGAACTAGGAGCTTGTTGAGCATGCCAATGTTCTGTTTAATCCCTGGTGGTTGAGTGGGCAGTAGGCCCAGCAGTAGGCGTGAGTAGGCCCAGCAGTAGGCGTGAGTAGGCCCAGCAGTAGGCGTGAGTAGGCCCAGCAGTAGGCGTGAGTAGGCCCAGCAGTAGGCGTGAGTAGGCCCAGCAGTAGGCGTGAGTAGGCCCAGCAGTAGGCGTGAGTAGGCCCAGCAGTAGGCGTGAGTAGGCCCAGCAGTAGGCGTGAGTAGGCCCAGCAGTAGGCGTGAGTAGGCCCAGCAGTAGGCGTGAGTAGGCCCAGCAGTAGGCGTGAGTAGGCCCAGCAGTAGGCGTGAGTAGGCCCAGCAGTAGGCGTGAGTAGGCCCAGCAGTAGGCGTGAGTAGGCCCAGCAGTAGGCGTGAGTAGGCCCAGCAGTAGGCGTGAGTAGGCCCAGCAGTAGGCGTGAGTAGGCCCAGCAGTAGGCGTGAGTAGGCCCAGCAGTAGGCCCAGCAGTAGGCCCAGCCAGCAGATCCTTGTGATTTAGTTGAATAAAGGAGATTGGGCTTCAGATCACATGGAACTGGTTGTCCACAATTCAGCTTCAATGGTTGACAACAGTATTTTCAAGCAATCATTTATTTTATGTCTTTGATATTCAATTGTTGT